>JAUMJL010001208.1:0-442788 GCA_033558185.1 Dromococcyx pavoninus | reverse complement strand
TGGGCTCTGCCCTGACGCGGGGCGGTGGTAGGGGCGGGAAAGGCGGTCTCTGCCCGGCTTGCCCTGAGGGGGCGGTGGGGGAGGGTTCTGCCACGTGATGCTGCGGTGGGCTGGCTCTGTCCCTGGGGGCGGGGAGAAGGACTGTCACGTGACGTTCTGGCGAAGGAGTCTGCGTCACGTGACGTCGCTCTCTGGAGGGCGGCCGATTGGCCGCTTCCGGCGCTGCGCTCTGAAGCGTGAGAATGGCGGGCGATGCCGGGGCCCGTCATGGTCCCGGAACCCGCGCCGCGCTGTGTTTGGCGCTGTCGCTGTGCGGGGTGGCAGCGGCCGCGCAGGGCCCAGGCGGTGCCGGTGGTGCGGGCCCTGCGGAACCGTGCGGCGCGGAGGGGTGGGCGCAGGACCCCGTCCCGCCCGGCGACGCCTTCGTGTCGGTCCCCTCGTACCGCGGTCCGGGCAACA
This sequence comes from Dromococcyx pavoninus, assembly GCA_033558185.1. Lineage (NCBI taxonomy): Eukaryota > Metazoa > Chordata > Aves > Cuculiformes > Neomorphidae > Dromococcyx > Dromococcyx pavoninus. The sequence continues at coordinate 442,329 of JAUMJL010001208.1, read as the reverse complement.
ACGACTCACGGGCCGCGCAGTCGCTCCCGGTGCTGCTGTGGTGGAGCGGCAGCCTCTTCCCGCACTTCCCGGGAGACACGGAGCGCATCGACTGCCCGCGCGGGTCCTGCCTGGCCACGCGTAGCCGCCGCGCCGCCCGCACCGCCCGCACCGCCGCGCTGCTCTTCTACGGCACCGACTTCAGGGCGTACGAGGCGCCGCTGCCGCGACTGTCGCGCCAGACCTGGGCCTTGTTCCATGAGGAGTCTCCCATGAACAACTACTTGCTCTCGCACCCGCCCGGCATCCGCCTCTTCAACTACACAGCCACCTTCCGCCGCGGCTCCGACTTCCCGCTCACCCTGCAGTGGCTGCCAGGCGTCCCGTACCTGCGAGCCCCCTCGCCAGCCCTGGCTGAGAGGGATGCGTGGCGACGGCGCGGCTACGCGCCCGTCCTCTACCTGCAGTCACACTGCCACGTTCCCTCCGACCGCGACCGATACGTGCGCGAGCTCATGAAGCACATACAGGTGTGTGGGAGAGTGGGGAGGACCTGGGAGCCACTACCGATTTGTAATGGAGTCCGGCATCCCACTGGATAAACACCCAGTGCAGTGGGTGAGCACCCAGTGCGATGGGTGAGCCAGAGGCTGACCAGTTGCTGTGTAACAGGGCCCACCATCCAGCTGGATAAACACCCAGTGCGATGAGGTGAGCTATAGGCTGACCCATCACTGTGTAACGGAGCCCAGTATCTAGCTGGATAAACACCCAGTGTGATGGGTGAGCAATGGGCTGACCCGTGGTGATATACAGGGTCCAGCATCCCACTGGATAAACACACAATGCGATGAGTGAGCAGTGGGCTGATCCATCACCTTGTAATGGGGTCCAGTATCTGACTGGATAAATGCCCAGTGCAATGGGTGAGCACCAAATGTGATGAATGAGCAACAGCCTGACCCATCACCTTGTAACAGGGTTCGGCATCTGGCTAGATAAGCACCCAGTGCGATGGGTGAACCATCGCCTGACCCATCACCTTGTATCAGGGCTCAGCATCCAGCTGGATAAAAGCGTGATGGGTGAGCAGGAAATGTGATGGTTGAGCAACAGGCTGACCAATTGCCATCTAACAGGGTCCAGTGCGATGGGTGAGCCATGGGCTGACCCCTTGTATTGGGGCCCAACATGTGGCTGGATAAACACCCAATGCGATGGGTTGGAAGGGCCCTCAAAGCCCATCCAGTTCCTATCCCCTGCCATGGTCAGGGACGGACACCTCTCACTGGATCAGGTTGCTCAAAGCCCATCTAACCTGGCCTTGAACGCCTCTAGGGATGGGACATCTACCACATCAGTCACGCATTGAGCTAAGCTTGGTCTTGTAGACAAGGTGCTACAAAGTGCTATCTCCGAACCTTTAAGTTAGTGTACAGGAGAGCTGTCTGTTTCCAAGGTTTGCTTCCACTTGAAAGTATAGGCGTGCGATGAAAAGACAGATTACTCCATCTGAATCTCCTTACCTGCGTTGTAGTGGGACTGTGTTGTTTCTGTGGTGGTTCCATAGAATCATTAATGTTGGGAAAGACCTCTAAGATCATCCAGTCCAACTGTTTGTGCTGCTGTGGCACAGCTGGTGCAGAGTGGCTTCATAAGATGAAATAATGTCATTTCTTTCAAGCAGAAAAAAAATTAGGGCTTTTTTTCTTTAAAATTCTGAAGGTCTGTAGAGATCAGGACAATAAAAAAATCATCTGTTTTTAGTCTGTATCTGAAACATCTTTTTTGCAGTCGTTTCTGCTGTTTCTGTTTTGTAGTGATGGTACAAGCTCATCTTGTAGTTGGTAGTGAAACAAAGACAAAACAGTTTCTAAAATAAGACTGTGTACTGCCAAAATCTGAAGCAGATTCCAGATGAAGTTATTGTCTGTCATTTTTAGGCAGTGTTATGTTAGCTCTCCACATTGATTTTTCTTGGTCTGACAAATGGAAAACTTTAGTCTGCCTGCTGAAGCTGGGAGGAACTATGTAATAGCTGTGTGGAACAGTACTGGGTCTCTGTTCAGTAGAAAGATGACTTTTAAATTAACATAGAAAGAGTTGAATGCCCTTCCTTACCTCTCAGTTTCTGATTTATCTGCTAACAAATACATTTTTGGGTGGCTGGCAACTGATCAAAGTTAGGAATAATACAAGATCTACAAGCTCTGAAAACAAACAAATCACTTTGAAAGTGTTCCGATTGTTATTTTAGGTTGACTCATATGGGAATTGCCTGCATAACCGTGATCTCCCCACTGAGCGACTGAGAGACACCTCTACAGCCACTACCGAAGACTCTGAGTTCATGGCTTTCATCTCCAGGTACAAGTTTCACCTGGCCTTGGAGAATGCCATATGCGATGACTACATGACAGAGAAGCTGTGGCGCCCGATGCACCTGGGTGCGGTCCCAGTGTACCGAGGCTCCCCGTCTGTGCAGGACTGGATGCCAAATAACCACTCCATCATTCTTATAGATGACTTTGAGAGCCCCCAGGAGCTGGCAAAGTACCTTGATTTCCTGGACAAGAATGGGGAGGAATATATGAAGTATCTAGAGTATAAAAAACCTGGTGGAATCACAAATCAGTTCTTGCTAGAGAGCCTGGAGAAGCGGGAGTGGGGTGTGAATGACATGACTCTGCCCAATTACCTGAATGGCTTTGAGTGTTTTGTCTGTGACATGGAGAACATCCGGCTGAGAGACGAGGAGGAACACAAAAAGTCTCATGGGAAGACTCCAGCTCCCAAACCTCGTGTAGCTCAGTTCGAGCACATGGGATGTCCTATGCCAACCCCTGGGTTTGGCTCTGCTGATGATCTCTCTGGACAAGACAGGTAATGTGCCAATACTGAGCTTTCTGAAGGAGAAAAGGCCTCAAATAATAACAGCTATAACTTTTAATAATGCTTTGTACTTAATCTGTCTCCAGTTACACTTTGTGTCCCGTGGGTAGTAATGCTCAGGCTGAAGAAGAAGCAGGGATGGCAGCAGTGGTTGGTGAATGAACAAGGAGCACAAGGAAGATGCAGTGCTTTCTGCCTCGTGAGCATCTGAGCTTTCACTGGTTTTATCTCCAAAATGGAATGCAATGCCTTAGAGCCGCAAACAGTGCAACAGGAACATGAATTGCAACCAAACATTAGCTAAACATGCTCCTCTTTTGTTGGAGTTTGACAGTGATGTTACGCCAAAAGAATGAGCAATTCAGATGACTTCACTGAGCTAGTCACTTGTGTGATTATCACTTTAGGAAATGTTAGTGTGGAAAAACACTGTGGGCCTGGTGAAGAGACAAGTGGTAGAATATATGGAACAGCCAAGGTCTGACTGCAAACGTGCACTGTGATTTTGGGTTCTGGAGGCTTCTGGAGCTCAGAGAACGGCAAAGGCAATTGGAGTTTATATGTTTTTAGAGCAAATAGCCAGTTACAGTGTGGTTCCCCTGTGCATCTGCACACTCTGTAGATCTTATTCTCAGGTGTAATTTTTTTAGGGTTGAGGAACATGCTGCATTGACAGAACTGTTGCATTAACATCTCTGTGTATGTATGTGTAGCTGGAGCACATTACGATATCTTCACCTGGCTGTGGATTCAGGAGATGTAGCTCCTGAATCACTGTGCTTGCAGCCTCCTGTATTTGGACTCCTGTGCACCCCAGTGAGCTTAAGAAAGGCTACAAACAGCCACTTCTGTGTATTAGGTTATGGGTCAGCCACTACAATCAATCAAATTTTCATCTGCCTTTTACAGAAAATGGTGAGTTACAGTGCCACTGATGGTTTGAATGTCTGCTTAGTAGGAACCAGAATCTCCAATTATTCTTGGGCTCTCACCTTTGTAAAGAAAAATGTTTGGTTTGTAAAGTTCAGCTTTTTTCTGTACATACGTCCTTGTTCAGTGCTGTGAAGAAAAATAACTCACACTGGCAGTCCTTGAACAAAGGTTAATGGATTGAGCTGGTAAGCAGTGATCTCACAGATGCCCAAGTGCTGCATTTTACAGAGGAATCTTTTGGCAGACATTTTTTTTTAATGCAAAGTAAGCCTCTGTGGTCTTTCACACTGTAATCTATGTGTAAAGGTTTATTTTGAGGTCTCTGTTAGTGTACACGGCAGAGATGTCCCACTGTAGATCACGCTGCTGACCACAGAAAACAATTCCTATGGCATACGAGTTGCATGCTGCTCCCAAAGCAAGCGACAGTAACATGTTGTGCATTTCTCCTTGTCTTCCTGGAGCAGCAGGTTGAGATCTGCTTCTGGGCTGTGCAGCCATGCATGCTCTATTGTAGGGTGTACCACGTGAACATAGCAGGCATTGTACTTATTTCTGTGACTTGGAGGGAGAAGCATAAAGCTTTATATAAGTTAACAAGTATTGGGTAACTCATGGATGGATAAAAAAGAGCATCGTGTTTGCTCCTTCTTCCCACAATTGGTGATGGGCTCATGTAACTGGATAGCGGATAAAATGGAGAAGAGAGAAAGAAATTATTGCCATGCCTTGGTATAACACAAATGAGGGATGTTGGCCATGTGATCATGAGTGGGAAGGGAATTGCTGAAAATTGTAGTGATATTGTCTATGCTGTGAAACACTTGAGAATGTATGAGTTGAAAAAGAGACTACTCGACCGTGTAGTCTGGAGGTAACAAATGGAGTCAGGGCTGAGGGATGTAATGATTTTTTGTCTCTGCCACGTACAACCTGAGTTGGTAATGAGTAGCTGTCATTCTCTAATTGTAAAATGGTTTGTCTGGAAAAACATTGATTCTCAGGCTGTTCTACGTGTCCTGGGTGCAGAAGGCTGCTTTCGAAATCATGTAAGGACTCAGGCTAGATTTTATTTTAATAGATGCTTTTATTCTCTACAATTTACAATTTAATCTCTCTGGTTATCACTACTGTTGCATGCTGACACTTCTAGAATGCTGTAAAACTAATAGTGAATTATATTTTCTGAAGAGAAATTTCACATGAAGTTTCTTTAAATGACTCGAGGCACAATGGCATGGTGATGACATCCTCTGTCGTGACCATCTCTCGGCCTGTTTTCCTCTTACAGGAAAGAGAAAAATGGGCTTCAGTGCTATTACAGCTGCAGACTCATTCATTTTTTTGATGGCTTATGGTGGTGTCTCTCTTGTTTCAGCTGGAAAGAGATGTGGCTGCAGGATTATTGGCAAGGCCTTGATCAGGGTGAGGCCCTAACTGCTATGATTCACCGCAATGAATCACATCAGGGACGATTTTGGGACTACATGCATGAGATCTTTCTCAAGAGGATGAGGCAGAACTGACCCAGCTCTGTGACAGCTCGATTTGAAAATTGCAGTGGAAGCTGAGATTGAAAATTTCTTACCTCATTCCAAGCGTTTGCCTTAAAATAGAAGAGTAATTCTCAGAGAAACTGTTTTTTCTAGTGCATGAAGTGAGTAAATTTCTGTTACAGTTGGATTACAGTGACGGAGATCTGAGCAACTGCTTGATTTGAATTTCAGCTCCATCATCTGAAGCTGCTTCTGAGTGCAGGTGTCAGCATGTGAGGCAGAAGGGGAATTTGCTCTCCTTTTGCATGTGATGTGGTTTCCTCATGGCGTACATAGCTTTGGAGGAATGCCTCTGCAGACTGTTACTCAAACACCCTAAGGTATTTCAGGGATTTTTTTTAATCTCTGAAGTACTAATTGTTTTTTGTAAGTATTTTATCAACCACTTACTCTCCTCATAATGATGTACTTTTATGTGCTGTGAACAAATAGCTTTTCCACTGAAGGAGTTAAAAAAGACAGGTGTCTGTGGAGAGCAATTGTGCCTTATGAAATCGCAGCAATAAAGCCTCCTCTACCCAAGTAAGTGTGCCTCGAGTACTCCTCCTTTTCAGGGTAACTGAGTAGCAATGGGCAGCTCACTGCTCTTTGCATACTTCCCAGGTGATACATACAGTGAGATGAGAGACTACATTATTTAATTCACAACTTCCAATAGGGTGTTTCACATCAGAAATAGATTTCACTAGGAAGCAAATAATGTCAGTGAAGAATAGTGATTTGATACCTAATTGATAATTTCTAGAACCGAAAATGAATTGTCTTGTCTTATTTCTGTCACTGCAGTGATTTTCAAACTGGAGGATGCCTGAGCCCTCTGTGATGGAAAGTAGAACAAGAGCCACGCAAGAGTGGATGTGGATGTTTGGAGGGAAAGGAAATGGTCTGCCAAGTGCAGCAGCTGGAGAATCACAGCAGAAATGCCCCTCTTGCCCCTTGGCAGAGTGTAGTTTGAACAGATGTGGAAGAACAAATAACTCATAAAGGACAGGGAACAAGATAAATTGAATTGAAACACAGCCATCAGGGACATCATTATTTAAACAGGCTTTGCTATGTCAGACAAGCCACCATCTGCCTCCCTTACCATCCTCACATACCCACTCTTCAGCCCTTGTCCCAGGAGAGCCACTCCCTCACTGATTAGCTGTCATCCCTTTGGTTGGATTTAATTAAGATTGGATGGATCTCCAAGCACCTCCTGAGAAGTTGTATTAATTGGAAGCGTGCAGGGTGGCAGGTTCCTTCATTTTGCCCAGAGACCTCTGCTGACAGGCTGAAATTAATCAGAGACAAAATTCTTTTAGTGCAATGACCAGCTGAACCAAAGCCGGTGTCAGGCTTTGACAAACTGCACTTCTCCTAGGAGTCAGAGTCTTAGCGCTAGCAGTGAGGTCCTGCAGAGGGATTATAAGGGTGGAGAGGAATGGAGGTGCAGGACTTGTTCCAGAGCTATGACACGACTGGCATCTTAATGTGTGTGCTGTTTTATCCATTCCTTCCTGCAGGAAAGGCCCATCTAATGCTGAAGTGTCTCAGCTAGAGATGGTTCTGGGGACCTTGGCATGAATTGGAGCAGATCGCAGTACTTTGTGGCATCTCTGAGCAAATTACGAGGCATCAGGTAACTTGCAGTAGAAATGGGCTGGATTTGAGTAGGTCTGGGAGATAGGGGTCAGAAATAGCAGCTCAGAACTCCTCAGCTGGACGGAAAGAATATTTCAAGGAGGCTGATTTGGCTGAGATAGCTCAGGGTAAGGTAGGCTGGCATTGGAGTTGAGGTGGGGGTGACATGTCAGAAAAGAAATTGCATCTGTTGTTGTGCTCATGAATGCATTTGTGCTAATAAGCACATGAAGTGCTAATTCTGTCCAAACAAAATAGCGCAGCAGACAGGAGCAAGTCTGAAAGGACCAGCATCTTAGCGAACTGTTTAACCATTTAGAACGTGATTTCACTCAGAAGTTACACCGTGGAGGGCTTTACTTCTAAGGCATTTCCAGTTGGAGTTTCAAGAGTCAGGGTGAGACAGCTGAGGTCAGGGTATTATGATGTGGTATGTACAAAATGCAGGCCACCGAGAAACTTGGCTAAGACCTCTTCAGTAGCTCTACATTTTCCCTCAAAATGGATGTTTGTGTCTTGCCTCAGACACCCCTACAGACACTGTCACGTACCTTATTCTGCCTGCTTTGGAATTTTTTATGCTGGGGCTCCAATCCAGGCTGAATGCCAGAAATAAGAGATTAATACAGGCAGCAGTAGCTGACAGGAGGCTATTAGAATTCTCTTGTGTAGCCTGTCTTTCTCTTTCTCACCCTCCCCCCTCATTTTTCTTGGAATTACTTAAAAGAGGGAGCAGCTTTCGAAGGTGAATATACCTGAAGGTGCTGCGACCATCAGCTAATGTAATTTGGAAACAGGGAGGCTGATTTACAGGGAGTGCAGTTCAGCTTCTCTTATGTCCTAGTATTTATGTCTTGTATTTTTATTCTTGTGCAAGTCCAGTTAGTGACAGCAGCTGGGAAGACAGGGTATCAGTAGGGGTGACTAGAAGAGGCAAACCCAAAAGCTGGTGAACCTCACATGAACAGGAATACTGGAAAGTACTTCATCTCCCTGTCCTGAACTTCTGAGAGTTCTAATGTTATAGCTGCAGGATGTGAGCTCTTGAGCCCGATTTGAAGGTGTCAGCTTGTTTCTCTTCTTCTCCGCTGGTAGCCAAGCTGGACTTAGAAAAAGTGGAGGCAGAGAAACACCCTTCATACCAAAGTGTCTCAGAACTTCCAGATTCTTTTAATTTAGCCCTAAAGAGATGATAATATGCTTTTAAAGAGGACCAACAAACCTGCTTACTTGAAAATGTCTTCTCTTAACAATATTAACTATTAACAATAACACAAAATCAATTACAGAATCGGCCATACAGAATATCTGCAGATGCAGTGAATTCTGGTACTGATCCTGATGCAGTGAATTCCAGCAAGGATACTGAGGGTGTTCTGGTACTGGGTGGGTGGTGTTTGGATCAAGGTAACAGAATTTTCAATGCTTTGCTGGCTTCCTCGGTGAGGCAAGGAGGGGTGCCTTTCCTTTTCTTCTGCCCGTAGCTAGGAGGCTGAATGAATTCTTTCCATCCAAACCAACGTGCTCTGCAAAAAAATTGTTCCAGTGTCGCTATGGAAGAAGGATTCTTACCGTATCCTCCAGTGCCCAAGGGCAATGGTTGGCGCCTCTGAGTGTGTCAGTGTGGGGGCGCGCTTTACGGGCTGTCACAAACAGCGCGGCGGCGTCTTTGCACCGACCCGGGAGTCGCGCTCGCTTTACGGCGTGTCGCAAGCAATGTCGGCGCCGCAGTATCCGGCGTGGGTGGTGCGCTGGGTGTCCGGGCGGTGGCGGCAGCGCAGGCGGCCGCCGGCCATCCGCCCCACCCGTCCCCTGGCGCTGGCCGACAGCGTGGCGAGCCGCCGCGAGCAGCCGGGCGGTGAGGGGCGGGGGGCTGGGGGGCAGCCGGGCGGTGGGGGGCTGGGCGGCAGGGCCGCAGCCAGCAGCCGGGGAGTGAGGGGCGGGCTGTGGAGCAGAACTGCCTTGAGCAATCGGGGTGTAAAGGACGGGCACGGCCCCACCCCGGGAAATGGCCACGGTGGTGTTGGGGCTGCGTCGGGATGGCACTCGGCAGTGTCTTGCAAAGGAGACAGGGCTCTGCTCGGTACAGTGGGACTGGCACGTGGGTTCTCCTGAAAGGACAGTTTTCCCATATGGCAACCTCAGTCTGTGGTGTTCCCTGGGTGAATCCACATGTAAACCACTTTCTTACATCTCAATATAACATTTACCTTAAGAATTCCGATGTCAGAGAGCTGCAGCAGTGCTGATCTCTATACTAGAACAGCTTCACTTCAGCACTGTCTCTCCTCCCCCTTCCCCATCTTGAACTCCCTATGGGGATTTATGCACTGTGGAGGCTGCTACTGTGAATTCCCAGACAGCTGAGATTCCTGGTTGTGTCTTTCCCTCCTAGAGGCAACGTGCATTATGGAGATGTCTGTCATGATGGCCTGCTGGAAGCAGAATGACTTCAATGATACAGCATGTGCCAAGGAGATCCAGATGTTCTATGACTGCGTGGTAAAGGCAGAAGTAATTAAGCCCTGTTTTGTGTTCTTTAAGGGTAGTAGCAGCGAAGGAGAAAGGCCCAGATCATTTTTGCATGCCAGCAACACTAATGCTCTCTGAACAATTTAATTAATGTTGCAGCTCATTTGAGCTGCAGGAAAGGTGCAGAGCAAACATGCCCTCTTTCCTTTTTGAATCAGAAGATAAATTAAAATTAAAGGAATTAAAATAAAGGAGTGTAGGAAGGGACTGGGTGTTTGGTATGCTATAACCAGTTGCATCTCATCCTTTTCGTGTTGTCAGATTCTTGAAGCAGAGCTCAGTTGCTGTCAGGTGTCTCTAAGCTGGGTTATTTTTATTTCTTCGATTTTTTAATGTGCAACATTTAAGCACTAATGAAGCAGTAACAGTCACTGCTCATGTCCGTATCACATTATAGCTCTGAGTGAGGGAGAGTACAGTCCAGAGCTGTTCAGTAGAGAGTGATTTGTGTGGTGTGAGATGTGGGTTATATTGTCATAGTGTAGTTAAGTTTCAGTAACTGCTCTGCTTCATAAAATTAAGACGTAGCTGACTCAGGTACTGTTGCAATACCTGCATTATCTAGACAGTGGGGAAGAGTGGGGAACTAGGATTCCCAAATTTCAGTCTGTCATGAATCTGTAAATAGTTTGGTGCTTGCACAGGTTGAGAAATAACCAGTGGTTTCAGCAATCCTCATAATAAACAGGAAAATGAAACAAACAGAAGGTTGTTCCCAGTTTTCTAAAAATTAGGAGGTTTTAGGCTGTTTCTGACTTTTTCTTGACATTTTCTTGAAAAATAAATTTCATTTTGTTTGGAAATTAGAGCAATAAATTGGAAATCAAATCAGTGTCAAAACCAGACTAAAGGTAAGTGCAGATACTGAGCTTGTCCTTTAAACTGATTTCAGTTTTCTGTTTCTTTCAGTAATAGCACTGTCTTTTAATAAATAGTTATTTACTGGTGCTGTTTGACAACATAAATGAAAAACTGTCCACCGCTTATTTGGTAGATTACAAACTCTGCGTTGTTACTCTAGGTTTGTAATATTGTTAACTAACGTGGAAGAATATAAACTTCATAAATTGTCAGTAGTTGATTAATTTCACCATGTAAAGGTCATCAACTTTTGATTTGATTACTGAGCCAAGTGCTGTTGTAAGTGTTCATTGGAGAAATAGCATTATTCTGAAAGAAACATCCCAGTTACAATAAATTGTAGTCTTTGGGGTCGGAGTCAATGTGGTAACTTAACACATGTAATATTTTGGGGTGTTTTTTCTGTTTCAGAAGGAGTGCAAGGACCAAAATGTGGTAGACACCTTGTCACCCAGGGGAAACTTAACATCAAGTCAAGCAAACAAGCTCCTGAGAAGGTTTCCTCAGATCACACGTTATATATAATGTCCTTCACCAAGAGAACTGCACACAAGCCATTAAAGTTGGAGTCTGGGGCAAAACAGTGAAAAGTAGACCTGAGCAAGCATTTAATGTCAAGGTGGTGTCTGTAGCACTGCTGCCTGTATCTTGGCTGCACCTTTGTTTCCAGAGTGACAAACACCCATCTTGACCATTGACTTTGTTCATGAGGTTCTTGTGGTCTCGGCATTTCCACAGCTACAGTGTGAAGTCAGGGCCTTGCTGTGAAATAAAATCTTCCTAGAATGCATGCATGTGTGTTTTCTAACAGTTAGGGGGGGGATTTTTGCTCTTGTGAAAGTTTCCTGCTTAGCTTCTGAGCTGCTATCAAAAATTGCGCAGGCCCAGATGTTGAGCCAACTTAAAATTGACGGTGATCTGACTCGTACTCCTACAAATATCCATACACAGCTTGGTTCGTCTTGAAATGTTTTTAATTCCTCATGCTGTACAAGATGGCTGTGGAACGAGGAAGAAATCTCATGCAAAATACTTTGTTAATACACAACACTTTGGTAATGATCATATGGCCGATGGCCGGGCCCAGAGAGCGGCCGGTCACCAGTGATGTCCCTCAGGGATCAGTGTTGGGTTCGGTTCTGTTTAACATCTTCATCGATGGTTTAGATGAGGGGATTGAGTCCATCATAAGTAAACTTGCGGATGACACCAAGTTGGGAGCAAGTGTCAACCTGCCGGATGGCAGGAGGGCTCTGCAGAGGGACCTAGATAGGCTGGAGAGATGGGCTGAGTCCAATGGGATGAAGTTCAACAAGGCCAAGTGCCGGGTTCTGCACTTCGGCCATAACAACCCCATGCAGCGCTACAGGCTGGGGACAGAGTGGCTGGAGAGCAGTCAGGTGGAAAGGGACCTGGGGGTGCTGGTTGACAGGAGGCTAAACATGAGCCAGCAGTGTGCCCAGGTGGCCAAGAAGGCCAATGGCATCCTGGCCTGTATCAGGAATAGTGTGGCCAGCAGGACGAGGGAAGTGATCCTTCCCCTGCACTCGGTGTTGGTGAGGCCACACCTTGAGTATTGTGTTCAGTTCTGGGCCCGTTCAAGAAAGATATTGAGGTGCTGGAGAGGGTCCAGAGAAAAACAACAAAACTGGTGAAGGGACTTGAGCACAAGTCCTGTGAAGAGAGGCTGAGGAAGCTGGGATTGTTTAGCCTGGAGAAGAGGAGGCTCTGGGGTGACCTCATCACTCTCTACAACTATCTGAAAGGAGGTTGTAGACAGGTGGGGGTCAGACTCTTCTCCCAGGCAACCAGCAACAGAACAAGAGGGCACCAGCTTAGACTCTGTCAGGGAAAGTTTAGTCTGGATATCAGAAAAAAGTTCTTCACAGAACGAGTCATCAGGCATTGGAATGGCCTGCCCAGAGAGGTGGTGAATTCACCATCCCTGGAGGTTTTTAAAATAAGACTGGATGTGGCACTTAGTGCCATGATCTAGTAATCATGATAGTGTTGGAGTAAGGGTTGGACTTGATCTTGGAGGTCTCTTCCAACCCAGATAATTCTATGATTCTATATACAATTTCAATGAAGAAGCTTGTGATTTAGGCCCTTTGATGTGTGGATGGGACACATATCCAATTGTGTCAGATCGATTACGCTGTTTATGTGACAATAAAATAATGCAAGACTGTTGTTTGGTGTGGACAGCTCATAATCTACAACAAAATGTTCCATTGTTTTTGTAACAAAACTAAAAGGGGGAGAGACAGTCCAGGCAGGGACTGGTACTGAAATAATGAAACAAACAAAATCATTGGTTTTGATCTGTTTTTTTCACTAGAGCACCACAGAGCTGCAGGCAGGGACATGGTTTTCCAGGAGCACTACCTAATTGGTAAGAAAAATGCAGTGCCTCAGAGAATGGTGTGAGTACTCCTGTGCGGCTGTAAAGTTTGTGTGGAGCTGGAGTTGACTCCTCTGGAGCCCCAGGCCAATACCTGTTCAGCACATGAATATTGATCAAGCGGAAGGAAAGAATGCTTTTCAGATGCACCCAGGTTTTACCACTCTAGCGGGGTTTTTTGGCTCAGGATCTCGTGCTGTGAGCAAAAGACCTGCAGTTAGTGATTGTCTTTGGCAATTTGAGCTGCTGCCACTTCCCCGTATCTCACTGTTCAGCTCTTATTGAGTGTTTAAGCCTGTTCTGTGGCACCCTTATATTGGGGGTCATTTCATTAACAGTTCATATGTGTAACTGCAGTGAATGACATTGTCCCCTGAGCTCAGGGCTCTTGTCACCTGGTGATGCTGGGGAATAAGTGGGTTCTGGAGCTGAGCCCACAGGTTAAGAACATTGCTGCAGAGACCTGTGTGTGATTGAATGGTGGGGAAAGAATTAGATAAAAGCTGGCTAGCTGTTCTACCCTCATAAGTTGCATTTACAGGATTTAAGCAAATCTGCTGAAATTCCTTAGTCTCACTCCTGTTTCTTACAGTTTGAGTGTTATTCCAGCTCTGGGTATGGTTGCTATTGACTACCTCTGGTTTTAGGCTTTCACTGAAGTCTTGTATGGAGGAACCATTTCTTGTATGGAGGAACCATTGATCTTTCAGCTGGTTTTGATGAACAGTCATCCTGCCAGTTCAGAAGTAGGTGGAATTCTAGATAGCTTTTTAGAAGAAGGTACTTATTCAGAAAGGTCTATACAGAATAGTCTGAAAAAATGATGACAGACTGTAGGGAATCATAGACATTGTACAACTGTGCTTCTGTTGCTGTGAGAAGGTGATTTGGGTTAAATAGTGGACTTTAACTACTTCACACATGCCCACTCAAGAAAGTTCAAGCCGTGTTTTGCACTGTCTTTAGATATGTTACCTATCTAGACTGCCATAGTTATATTGGAGTGGGCCATGTCCCCATGAGCAGCTTCTGAGAATCAAAGATCCACCTCTCTCAAGAAAATGTCATTACATGTGTCAGAAAACCGGGGGAGGGGGGGGTCTTGGGAAGAAGGAAATAGAGAGGACCCGCCACAGAGGCCATGACTGCAAAACCCACTCTGTCTTTGCACAGTTTGTCAGTGTTCCACAAGCTGAGCACCAGGCTTGGGCTGCTGCTTGTGGTGCACTGGTCTGCATTTCCTTTGAAACCACTTTATCTAGGAAAGCCTTGCCTTGGAAGGGCAGCAACTGAGAAGTTACTGTGAGAGAAATCCAGCAGGGGATTTTGTTCTAGGATGCGTCAGAGGCTGAAAGGAGATTATGATTGGGTGGGTGCTGGTCTCTTCTTGCAAGTGACAAGTGATAGGGACAAGAGGGAATGACCGCAAATTGCACCAGGGCAGGTTTAGACTGGACAGTAGGAAGAATTTCTTCACTGAGAGAGTGGTCAGGGATTGGAACAGGTTGCCCAGGGAGGTGGTGGAGTCTCCATCCCTGGAGGTGTTTAAAAGATGCATAGATGAGTTTCTTAGGGATACGATTTAGTAGGGAGACAGGCACGGCTGGACTTGATGATCTCAGAGGTCTCTTCCAACGTTATGATTCTATGATTCTATGAATGCAGCTTTCTTTCCAGGTCTAAAGGGCTGAATAGGTGAGCGACTTAGGAGAGATCAGATGGGGCATCAGCAACCTCTGTGCTCCTGACTAAGGAGCAGATTTCTGCCAGTAGGTTTTCTGCTTGTTCCTCCAGTATATCCTTCCCTTGGGTGTTCACTGGAGTACATGGTGCTACTTTCCAACACCTTCCCGTATCTTCATTTTGGTTGGCAGCGCAGCCTGAGGGTTACAACATGCTGTAACATCTAAGCAGTTTCCATCCCCTGTTGCCCTGATGATCTGCTTCCCTCCCTAGGAGGATAGAGGAGATTTGCTCCTAATTAACTGAATGTAATTCTTGGCCAAATGCAGTGTCCAGCATGCACTGTGGTACAAATCCATTCCAGAAAGGGCTCCCTCCCACCACTCAGCAACTCCTATAAACGATGCAGCATGCAGTGGAATTTCCTTGCTTTTGATGAGTGTCTGAGGATGAGGCAACACAGAAGTGTCATGTGAAGTGAGTAATGGGCAATAAGTGAGAGAAGGAAAAAAGAGGCTTTTTGTCAAACAGCCCGTTCCTTGTTTCTGTGCTGAAGGTGTCTTTGGAAATATGGCTCAGCAGACTTGGCCAGGAGTCAGCTCATCTCTTAAGGTGACCTTCATGTTTCATGCTGCAGAACAACAGAAGTTAATCCCTCCAAAATCAGAATATATAGGAAATTCCCATTGGAATGAGCTGGGGAATGGTGCGGGGAATGTGTAAAAAGTAGCCTCTAATCCTAATTCGTATGGAGGAGCAGGAAGCTGAAAACACTAAAACCCCCACGGCATTATTCGTAGCAATATAATAATGATCGACCCTCTGGAAAGCAGCCCAGCCAATCGAACGGAGTTAACTTCAAAGCCCAAGGTTGAGGAGGTGCTTGATGGTCAAGTTCTCTGGAGACAATACCTGCGATGGCAAGATGCAGGGCTGAAAGTCAGGAATGTGCCCCAGAGAGGGCTGTGCCACCTGTGGGTTTTCCTCGAGGAGATCTGGAAGCTGCTTGGTGTGAAGTTTTCTGGGTTCCAATCTGAGGAGCGTTTGACCTCGGGTAGATCCAGCAGCCAATCGAAGAGGCAGCGACGGGGATAAAGTCTAGGTTCCTTCCAACAAGTCCTTTCCTTGGGCAGACGTGCGCGAACCAGCCGTCTCCTTCTCCAGCTTGGTGGGTGGAGGGTTTGCGGTAGGAAACAGCCTCAGTCATGCCCGCTGTGCCTTGGGCAAAGGGAAGAGGCGGCTGCGGGAGGGGGGCATCGCCGGGGGAGAGGAGAGAGGCTGTGGGGAAGCACCGCTGGGGAGAGAGGGAAGAAGCGGCTGCAGGAGAGGGTATTGCCGGGGGAGAGGGAAGAGGCGGCTTTAAGAAGGGGGCATCGCTGGGGGGAGGGGCTGGCAGACATAGAGAGGGGGTGCTGCCCAGAGAGCAGCGTTCCCGAGGGCTAGGGAGAAGAGGGGCTGGGGGTGTGCTCGCCTGCGCTGGCCACTGCCCGCTCAAGAGTGCCAGAGAAATCCTGGGCATGATCTCCTCCCTCATTCCTCTCCCTTCTTTTTCCCCTTTGGGAAGAGAAGAATCGACGAGGAGAGACAGGGGCAAGTGAGTTTCTGAGATGCTAGTGGGAACCTTGCTCCCTTGCTCCCTTTTCCTGTGCAGGGATGGAAGCGGCATCCCGCTCCCTGCGACGTGGAGTGCCCAGTGCCTGTCTCCCAGGGAACCCTGATGATGCCTGAAGGAGCTTCTGCCTGGTCGATGCAGGAGGGATGGAGATCACCAAGGTCCTCAGGCTCCTGGTAGAGCTCTCCAGTCTGTTATCCTGTCTCGGATGTGTGCAGGTAAGAGATGGTTATTCTTCCATCTGCTTGTAAAAAGTCACATGGCTCTTTTAATATCCTCACTGTAAGTGATCTTGTTATTACTTCAGTGTGTTTTGCAAAGCATCCAGGCAGCTGTGGTCTCTGGAAAGGGCTGAGAGCTTGGGGAGGGATTTATTTCATTGTGCATATGAAATTCAGGAAAGGAAACAAAGCAGAAAAATGGGGTGCACAAGGGCTTGCAGATGCTTTGGCTCAGGTTTCCTGTGTTTCCCCAGTGCTGCCGTGAGAGATCCTGTGTTTCTGTTTTTTGCTGATTGACTGATACACCTATTGCTGTTGCGGAGGGATGATTTATAGCCAGACAGACCTGGGGCAGTGAGTGCATCACAGGCTGTTTGCACTAAAATTTCGTGATGGTGATGGTCAGCGTTGGGGGATTCTGGAAGCTGCTCTGGGAACTGGCAGCAACTCATCTTCCATTAGAAGGGAAGTGTATTACTTGGACTGCAGTCCTTTCAAATACGGTCCATCTCTAAGGTTCAGGCTTTCATGTACAGCCTGTTATGAGTCCAACGTATCCCTCTATCGCCTGCAGGCTTACATGTGCGCGCAGGTGTTCACTAAGAGCTAGGAGTCAGGGGACCTGGATTATGGCTCACTCACCCATTGGTGCAGTGACAAAAGTGTAGCTTAGCTCACTTTCCTCTCTGTGCAAAGAGCTTTGGCATCCTCAGGTACGTCCTTCAGCATTGCTGGTTCATAGACTGTTATGTGGGCATGCAGATAGATTTTTGACTGAAAAGGGTTTTTCACCTAGATGCTGTTTATCTGTGCATCCCCTTGTGCATATGGACCTGAGATCTGAGCTACTGTTTCTCAACCACATCAGAAATTCATCTTCAATGTACAGTGTCACATTCTGACTCCTGGAGGGTGATGGCTGTGGTTGTCAGTGCCTGCTGGACTGTATTTGTAAGCTTGATTTGAAAATCATGCCATGAGTAGGTGTCATTCTGGTCAGGTACCTAAGGGAACTATCTCTGCTTATTCCAGAAGTGGAGTTGGTTTCATTCCAAATTTTACTCTACCCCTTTTCCAGGCAGAGGTGAAGCTGCATTTTAAAGAAGAACAGAACCATTTCCAGTCGCTCTTATTACTTATACACACACCTCTGCTCTGTGAATTAGACTTGCTTGTTTGTATAAAGATCTTGGAAATGTTCATTAAAAAGAATTTATAAAATAATTAAATTACATGGAGCTAGCAGAAGCATGTAATGTTTCTTCTTCTCACTTTGTGTCTGTGAAGATCTTGCACCTGCCTGTAGACCATGGAATGGTGTTGAGTGGAGATCCCTATCTTTCAGCTGGCAGCCAAGTTATAACCATCAAAAACATTGCCCATAAGAGGAGATGCAGCTTTGGGACTGGACAGGATGCAGGAATTGAAGGCTTTGTTTCATATTTTTGTACTTAACCTCATTTGGGTAATAATACCATAGGCCGTATTGCTTTCTCATGTATTGAAAACAAAATGCCTTATTGGATTTTCTCCTTTAGGTGTTTCCCACTTTGTATACGAATGTTTATCACTATTTTAACAGGGATCTCTGGGTGCACCATCCCATCATGCAGATACCTCTCTGTTTGCTGCTGTGGCCATAGATGTCTTGCCCTGTAAACAGAGAGAGAATGAGTGCTTATTCATTATTTTTCTTACTGGTACCAACGATTTCTTCTAGCTTCTCTTTCCATAGGCATCTCAGGCTTCCAGTTCTACTGGAAAAGAAGAAGCAGAGCCCTGCAATATAGCATTTAGATGAAGGCCAAATCTCTGTAGGCCAGTAATTATCCATTTTGTTGTTACTGGGCAGAGCTGTGATTGAATTTCAAGAGGCACAATGGGGAGAGCGGGAAGAGACTGTTTACTGGGGTGTGTTTGCCTACAGCAGCAAAAGGTTGAGCTGCTTTTAGGACATGCCCATGTTTATTTCATTGGATAATTATCTATGCTTTTGCTGTTTCTTTTCCTGGGATCCCAGCCCAACCAAAACCACTTGCAGAGTGCAGGTGAGAACAAGAAGGTACTAATTCAGTCATCGGGCAGATTCTTTCCTGCAGTGGTGATCTGAGACTGTAGGTACGATGAGTCACTGCTAACTGGCATTATTACTTTCTTTCCGTCACTCCTTCAATCTTTTCTGCTGCTTCAGCATCTATTTATCTCCTTCCCCAAAGTGGCCAGACTGCTTTCTTTTCTTCATGTCTGATACTCTTGCAGTTCTCTATTCCTCCCACATATTCTTTTCCTTTCTCTGCCTCTTTGTCTGCCCTTTTTTGCATGCTCAAGTTTCCTCCACTCTAATAATGCTGAATTCCCACACGCCCTGCTGGTGGATGCAAAGTGCACAGTGTGTTTTCCAGACATGTGCCTGTAACTGTGTCTCATTTTTGCCCCTTGCAGATACCCTTCAGCTGACCCTGACCCCGTCTGGGCTTGGCAGGGCTGGAAGGCAAATGGCATGAGACAAAGCTTCTTTGCATCCCTTGCTGTTTGCCCCATGTGCCTTTACAGCAGAAGGGCTTTCTGACAGTGTTGGCTTCTTTTTGTTTGTTTGATGAGCAGAGCTGTAACAGTTATTCATTTCTGAGTCTGCTTTACATGAAATATTTCACTGGCCTGGAACGTTGGTACCTGCACTTCCCCCAGAATAGGTTACCTGTCCCTTCCTACTTGTTGTCCGAGTTCAGATAAGCCAGGTGATGCGCTAATGTGAACAGGGAACATACGTACTATAAAATACAATGTCATTTCCCACCCTTCTGCTTTATGGAATGAAATTATAGCAAATTTTAAACTCCTCTCAGTTTCAATCAATTTAGACAGTCAATTAATCTTCTAGAGAGCCTAGGATCAAATTTAAGAGTGTCTTATTCAGTTGGGAAAGAAAGTGGAGGAGCATGTGCCAGGCTCAAGTGCTACTCCAGAGTAAGGAAATACATCTATTAGAATAAATGGTAAAGGGAACCAGTTCAAATTGTCCACGTTTGGGCCCACAGTGAACACATTTCAATGGTCTGCCTAGACAGGTCATGTCTCTAAGATCTATTTGTGCTTTAGATAGTGCAAATAAGAAACATTTGAGCAGCTGCCTTGAAGACCAATAGAATTAAAATCAGGTGAGAGGCACTTGGGACTGCAGACACTGGTGGTGTTCCAGGGGATCAGCTGGAATCTTCCGAACCCCAGGGAAGTGGTGGATCCCTCTACACTGGACACTTGTTGGGGTTCTGGAACATCTCATTTAAACTATATATTACCTAAAAGATTAGACCAAGTGATCCCTGAGGTCCCTTCCAACCTGGCATTCTGTCTGAGCTGCAGTGCATGATGCCTTATGCTAACAGCTCCCTTCCTGTCCCAGCATCCAGCATGTGCGCCATCGGACCTCTTGGATACTACGATGGCTCGCTGGCGGTCACCGATGCGGGGGCAGAGTGCCTCAGCTGGGCCGAGTTCCCAGACTACATCCAGCAGTACCCGGACCGCGGCCTGGGGACCACAACCACTGCAGGAACCCAGATGGAGGAACGACACCCTGGTGCTTCTACTGGCTCACATCAGAGGCTGTAGGCTGGGCTAACTGCGACTGTAACCAAGGTAGAAGTGCCTGGGCTGTGCTGTCTCAGGGGGCTCAGCCATAACTGTGCTGCACAGACTGCAAGCAGCAGGTGGGACACCCTGTGAAAGGAGCACAGTGTGATAACTGTCCTGAATTTTGGAAATAACTGGGGCTACAGGCTAGCCTGTGTGGGAGAAGAACATCTGTATGCAGCAGGGGGTGGATTTAAGCTGCTGTTGCCATAACGCCTTGCATAGATGTTTTTATTCTCATACAAGAATTCTTTTTTTTAACTGTTAATTTAATTCACTTTGAAAACAGTTTAAGTTATGTGGAAAACAACCCACTCCTGCTCCTTAAGTGTCCATATCAGAGCTCTCCTCATGTAAGTGCAGCAGCTCAAACATAATAAAGAGAATTCTTCTGTGGCTGTGGGTTTGTAAATCTTCTGTGGCAAGGTAGGTCACAGCCTTACTTTAAGATTGAAGTAATCAGAAAGCCTGCCATTTCCATACAACTTTTCAAGGTAGCATGTAAAATTGTCCTGATTTCACAGAAAGATAATCCAGGAGCTGTGGCAGAAGCCAAGGTTCCTGCCAGTATTACCATGGCTTTGAAAAAGACGCAGCATCAGCCGTCCTCCCGTGCAACCGTTGCTGGGAAAGTGCCATGTTCCACACTGCTTCATATGAGTCATTCCAGTGACAACACCAGCAAAACAGGGATGAGAAAAGACAAGTGCAGGTCACGTTCAAGGCTGGCTGATCTGAAACCTCAATTAGAAAAACAGCAACTTTTTTTCTTTATTTTTCCTTTTGGAAGGTGCGGTGCGGCTGGCTGCAGATAATAGCGTGGAGCTGTACTTCAGTGGACTCTGGGGCACTATCTGTGCTGACCACTGGACTGAGTGGGATGCCAGTGTAGTCTGCAGGCAGCTAGGTCTCAGGTGGGAGTCTCAGTCTGCTTGCAAGCATTACATGTTCATGTGGACTTTGAAGGAGCAGCCTCTGTGGTTACATCCCTCGGCACAGTGTGCTGGCTGTGGGAGATGGGTCTAGTCTGTGGTCTTATTTCCCCTTACCAGGGTCCTTTCTTACTGCTTTTTTTTCCTGTGGCTTTGCCCAACCCCAGTCAGCATTTGCAAGGACTTTGTAAAGCAGCAGTTTCTGCTTGGTGCTCCAGGCTTTGATGAGTGAGCTGAAAGACTGTTTCCCTGTTTTAGTATTGCCAGCTGTAGTGGTCCAATAGGAATTTTGAGAGTGTGAACCCTCTTTTGGAATCTGGGATTTGAACCTTCAAAATTCCAAATAGCAAGGAGATAAGGACCACAGAGAAGGAGGAAGGTGATTTGGATGTTTGGATGTTTGAATCTGTTGATGGGTTTGTCCATCCCTCTCAAATGAGGGTGCAATTTCTGACAATATCCCCACTTCTGCAGTAAGTGGGAAAACAGAATGTGTTGGATGGTGGGAATTGCTTTGCGCTTGCTTGTGATCTCCCATTAGGATGTAAGTAGCACCTCTTCATGCACTCCCAATGAACTGGGCTCACTGGGATGTGAAATGCCACAGCTGGGCTGGAGGGTCACAGGAACTGAGGGGAACTTGTAAATCAAGCAGTACTATGGCACCTCATTGCTCTATTGCGTTCTCTATACCAGCGAGACTGGCACAGCTGGGAAGAAGCACCGTCCTGGACTGTGGCCTCTTCCTCTGCACCTGGAGTCAGCGAACTGCCATGGGGACGAGACAGCCCTGCTGCAGTGCAGCTATCGGGAAGCAGTATCTGGAGTGTGCAACCGAGGGAGTGCCACGGTAATGTGTGTCCCTCCAGAAGGTAAATCTCCACAGGAGGTTTGCTCCCTGTTTCTTGCATCAGTGTTGCTGATAAAATATAAAGTTGTGAAGCTGTGGAGAGCAAATCATTGGAGCATATTCTGCTTTCACCTGCTGTGCAGGTGGTTATCATCCTTACAATGGAAAATTACCCATCCTTTTCCAGTCCATAATACTCAGAGTGTGCATACTTCTACAGACACTGAAAAATGGCTGTTGCTTATGATCACATCCCCTTTTTATCAAACCAAGTTTTGGCCTGCAGGCAGCAAATTCCTTACCATGGGCTGCAATCACAGGTGCTGCTGGGGGGCTTAGAGAGGAGGATGTGGTGGAGGGGTATGGGAGCATCCCAAGAACTGCTGGATGTGCTCTGACTCTGTTGTGCTCTCTTTCCCTTTTTTGAAGCGCAGGTGTAGGTGCCCCGCTGCGTTTAGTTGGGGGAAAGGAGAGCTTTGAAGGGCAAGTGGAGGTGTACCATGATGGCAAGTGGGGCACCATCTGTGGCGACCAGTGGGATGACTGGGACGCTGAAGTAGTTTGTAGGCAGCTGGGATTCAGGTAATTTCCCTGCTGTACATCATGAGTGGTAACAGTTAGGCAGGATGAAGAACACGAGAGCATCTCCCTTCACTATAGTACCTTTCACTACATCATGATGCTCTGAGCCCCCTGATCCAGTGGGAGGCATCCCTGCCTGTGGCAGGGGGGTGGAACTTGGATGGGCTTTAATGTCCCTTCCGACCCAAACCATTCCATGATTCTATGATTCTATACTAGCCCTTTTTATAGGAGCTACAAATAAACCATGGGAAAGATAATTCTGGAGTGAGTGATCATCCCATAAAGGAATTTTGTATGAAAACTCCGTCAGTTTTGTGGGATTATGCTGTGAAAAAGAGTTGGTGCATCACTATCTAAGGTTTGTTTATGTTTATCCCTGTTCATTACTTTTGCATGCATGTCCTAATGCAAATCTTCTTGGCCTCAGTGGTAATTTTGTCGCAGTGATTTCGAAATGGGAGCTGCAGTCCTTTGCTGGTTGAGTTCAAACACCCTCAGTTTCACTGACAGCCCTTATCCTCTTCAATCAGCAAAGCAAGGGCATACACCTCACTCTCCTGTGCGACATTCAGTGCTTGACACAGGAACTTCTGCACTAACCATGCTTGAAAATCACACCACCACAGAGCTGCTTGCAATGATGATTCAAGTCTGAGGTGCCTCAGACTTTGGGAGTTTCGTCTGTCACTGAGATTGAAACATCATTGTCCTAGGAACTCCCCAGGTGTCTGAACTGTTCATGTTGTGGGCACATTTCTGTTATGTGCTCGGAGGTCTTATTACAGATCTTTCCAGTAAGGGATTTTGGTTAACAGTGGGCAACATTGCTGTGTCAGAAATCATCAGCATCTCTATGGGAGGATGCTGCCTAGCGCAGGAGAGTCCCTGTGCATGGCAGACCAAGGACACAAGGCTGTGACCTTCCTTACTGAGTATCTACATCTGTGCCATCTGCAGTGGGAAACCGAAAGCCTTGTTGTGGGCTCACTACGGGCAGGGGTCTGGCCCAGTCCTGCTGGATGAAGTGGAATGCTCAGGCAATGAACTCTCGCTTGACCAGTGCAAGAGGAATGACTGGGGACAGCAGAACTGTGACCACATTGAAGATGCTGGGGTCTCCTACAACCCTTTCAGAGGTACAGATCTGGTCCAGCTGCATGCAGCCAGTCTCCCTCCCACCTCACACAGCTTGCTCAGCAGGTAGAACCCTGCCTCAGGATCCTGCGGATCTCCTGTGCGTGGCTCCCGGAGAGCGAGCAGCAGGTGGGAATAGATCAGATCCAGACCCGGTGGTGTTCCCACAGCTTCCCACAGTGGTATGGAACGGCTGAGGTGAATCCTCCTCTGACAGATGGGCTGTCCTGAGGGCAATGAAGGTTTATTTTTTGGAGTACTCACAGGTATCTGTGTCTCTGATTTCTTTCACTCATGGGCTGTGTAGACTGCAACAATTGGGCAGGGGATGTTTCTCTTCTCTGCTGAGTGCTGACCTTCCCTTCTCCCTCCCTTTGCAGAGGGCTCTGTCAGGCTGGCTGGTGGCCGCAGCCCCTGCGAAGGCAGGGTAGAAGTTTATTACAATGGAGACTGGGGCACAGTATGCGATGATGGCTGGACAGACCTCAGTGCCCAGGTGGTCTGCAGGCAGCTGGGCTTCAGGTAGGACTGAGAGCATGGGCAGTGTCTGTGTTTCCTAATTCCAGGGAGTAGCGTCCATCCCCCTTCACTGGGCTAGGCCAGACCTTAATCCTTCAATGCCATCTTTATTAGAAGAGTTATTACCATTATACATCTTTATTCAGATAAGGTTAGTAGGTATACACATTCTTTCCCAGGGAAAAAATACATCTTTATTATCTCTTGCTTCAGCTGCTTTCAAAGCAGATAAGAGGCTTGACACTATCTTTATGAGCCCCTCGGTGAAGGCAGGAAGTTCTCTCAGTACTCCTTAGCCTTGCAGGTTCCACACTGCCACCCCCTCTGCCTTGTCAGCTGAACACATCACCTGCCTCAACAGGTGAACAGAGACCATCAGCACAAAAAAAGAGCAATATTAGGGATTTTCATAATGCTTTTTGTTCAGCACATTGCTGAACTGTTGTCCCTCTGGGTGGTGTTTTGGGGAAGACTTAAAATAAGGATATTCTAGTCTGGAGCCAGTAAAGGGGTTTTTTATGGATTTTTTGGCATGATTACGGTAACCTTATAAAATCTCAGCTTTGTAGACTGAGAAAAAGACTAAACTAAATTTTCCCTTTCGAGTTCAGCTTCACAATGTGTTTGTTATCTCTTATAGTGCCTAGAAGTTGGCAGCTTTCTGCATTTCAGGTGGCTGCTTCCCATACGAGGAGATAGCCCCCAGACTGATGTATCTGATGTCACATCTGCACGGCAGCCTCTGGCTGTAGTTGGCCCTCTGTGCTCCTCTGATTGTGCCTCTGACCAGTCACCAGAAACAGACTGGTCAGAGCGGGCCTCCTTGGAAACGGAAGCTGGCGAGACGTACAGGCTGCTTGGCTGCACTCCTGACTGTGAGCTGAGGTCTGTGGGGCAGTTTCCCTTTGGGCCTGATCTTGGGTCCCTCTGTGAAATTAATGAGTTTCAGTGAATCTGCTGTTTTGTTCTGTTTCCCTCCTCCAGTGGCCCTGCCGCACTGGCCTCTGAAGGGGACTACGCTGCTGGCCAAGGCTTTATCCTACTGGATGATGTGGCTTGTCTGGGGTCAGAGCTGTCACTCCTGGACTGTCCCCACAGCAACTGGGGGCAGCACGACTGCTCACATGTGGAGGATGTGGGCATGCGCTGTTCCCCCGAGGGAAAGGTGGTCATGGATGGCAGCTTGGGTAACGCCTTAACTCTTGCCTGGGATGGTGGGGAAGTGTACCTGCTGGTCTGTTCCTTTGGAAGCCTGGCAGATGTGGGAGCTTCCCTGTCCTTTCAGGAGGACTGCTAGGAACGAGCCTTGGCTGTCCTAGAGCACAGCCACAGAGCTGTGGTCCACCAGACCCATGATCATATCTACAGAGAAACTGGAAATGGAGAGAGTTGTGTGGGCAGCCTCTAAAACAAACCTGAAGGATGGTGGCTGCCTTGGGGTGCCATTGCTCATGGATGAGACACCTCAGCCCCACATCTGTGGGAACACAGGATCCATTTATTTATTTATTTATTAATATGAGGCCAAATACCCTCCCCTTTCCCTACTACAGGAGACTTTCCTATTTGTCAGATATTTTTTATTGAAATAGCATCCACCTATTTTGTGTTTCCTGGATGTAGAACTCTTCTTTTGTCTGGAATAATGTAATAGTTTTATAATTTAAATGGTTTATTTCTTAGGCGTGTTTAAGCTTGTCCAGTCTTGGCTCAGAGTTAATAACTTCTGTTCTTATTCTCCTCTTTACTCAGCTTTCAGAATATGATCCCCTAATGGTTTCTAGTATGTATTAAATAAATCAATATGTACGTGGTTTTCTGATTCAGCACAGAGTTGAAATGATGGACATAGTCTTTGCATAGAAACACTGTTTTTTAAAGCTGACTGGGATTCATCCTTTATAGAGCTCAAGTTGTGGGCATCTTTGCTTGCAGCGACCCACGTTTTCTGCTGCAGGGCCTCCTGTGCGGCTGGTGGATGGAGAAAGCACCAAGGAGGGACGGGTGGAGGTGTTCCTGAATAGGCAGTGGGGCAGTGTCTGTGATGACAGCTGGACAGACAGAGATGCCACAGTAGTTTGCAGGCAGCTGGGATTCAGGTGAGAGCTCTGGTGTGTTCATCTTATAGATACAAACAGCTCTCCGGGGGATCGCTTCTCTCGACCTGTTTCTGGGCTTTAATTTCTTACTTTTGGCAAACCTATGTATGCTTAATGGAGTAGGATCCTATTCTCACAGTGCCTTCAGCAAGTGCTGTTCCACTGTCTGCATGTGGAGTGACATGTAAATATTATTTCCCTTGAAATGTGCTGGTGGCTCAGGTTCGCCTGCCTCCTGCTTGTTGCACATTGGTCACTCTCTAATTGCAGTGGTACAGCAAAAGCCAGGGCAATGGCTTATTTTGGTGAAGGCCACGGCCCCATCCACCTAGATAATGTGGAATGCAGTGGCACGGAGTCGAGCCTGGGGCAGTGTGTCAGACCCAACACTGCAATTCACAGCTGCTGGCACAGCGAGGATGCTGGTGTGATCTGCAACTACATGGAAGAGAAGATCCAGGACATCAGAAGAACAGGTGATGTTCCCCTTGCTTCTGTGGAGAAATCAGGGCTCCAGTTGCAGTATCTCTGTACGCTTTTATGTTTTTCCCCTGTAGTTCTTCTCTGCTGAAATTTCACCTACAAAATAAGCATGTCCTGTCCTGCACCTCCTTCTTTTCCCTTGTTTTCACTGTCTCTCCTTGGGAGCATGGGGTGCTCCAGATTGAAGAGCTCCACCCACATCATGCCTTTAAGCCTGCAGAACTCCTCACAGCCACATCACTGTGCCCTTCCTTAGAGCTGTAACCATGAGCAAACTTGGGGGTTTAGAGCACTGAGGAAATAGTGGTAGAGGTCCCATTCCTGGCATAAGACTACAGACGCTGAAGGTGAGCACCTCCACCAAAACTGAGGAAACCTACAACATCAAATGTTCTACAAATTCCATGTGCACAACACAATGCAGTCAGCTCCCATGCGGATTATTGCCCTCGGGGAAGGCAAATGATATTTGACTCTGTGACAGCAATTCTTGATACCTGAGGTGAAGGTGTCTACTCAGCTGCTCTGACTTTGCTGTGCAGGTTCAGAGTCTGGTGTGTGTGGGATGCACCTGCTTCATCGTCGCAAGAAAAGGATCATAGGAGGAAACAAGTCTCTCAGGTACTGCCCTGTAATTCCCAGGAAAGCGAGAAGTGCTCCAGCATTGCTCCAAGCTGCTTCCTGAGCCTGCAGGCTCTGGAAGCAGCCTGGCAAATGCTGAATACATGCACACTTTTTCAGTGGTGATTTTTGAACCTGAGTGGAACTAGTGGGCCCATGTAGGGGAGAATGCACGCCAGCCGAGCCCAGATGGGGCAGAGTGGATGGGAAAAGAGGAAAGCAGCTCCAGCGTGTGTGATGCCTGTTAATCCTCTGTCCGTTCTGCAGGGGCAGCTGGCCATGGCAGGCCTCGCTACGGCTGAAGTGCTTTCGGAGCAACGCTGATCAGCAGCTGCTGGGTGGTGACGGCAGCCCACTGCTTCAAAAGGTGCATCTGTGAGTGGGGAGCCCCGAGGGATACTCAAAGATGAACAAGATGACCTCATACAAAGCTGTCTGCACAGCCCAGTGGAACCACATGAGCAAAGCAGGTTATCGTGTGTGTGATCTCGGAGCTCTTAGGTCAGTGACTCAATACAGGCTTGCTTTATCCTTCACTGCTTACACCCGCCCTCTTAACTTTGAGGCTTTACAACTTCAAGGTAACCAGCACTTGGCCATTCTTCAGTGCTTTAAGGAGCTGTGAACACAATGTCACAAGCCTTGCAAATGTTGTAGCACTTTTTATAGAAAAAATAAAGGTCCTTGTTCATGGGGCACCCATTGACCCCAGCAGCTGGCGTTATCGCATCCACTAGGTCCCACAGTCCTGTAGCCAGCACTGGTTTATCCATTTGTGAGGCTTAGTCTCACAGCACCTGAGACTTGTGTGAGTCTGTTTCTCTCTCAGTAAGTGTGTCAAGACCTTGAGTGTTGTTCTCCCCAGGTTTGGCGTTGACGTGCGGCGCTACCTGCTGCGGGTGGGCAACTACCACACAGGTGTGAAGGATGAGTTTGAGAGGGAGCTGCCTGTGGAGCAGATCATTCTCCACAGGAACTACTGGGCAGGCAGCAACGACAATGACATTGCCCTGGTCCGGATGCGGGGCAGAGAGGGGCGCTGTCTCTCCTTCAATCGCCACGTTCTGCCTATTTGCCTGCCTGATAGAAAGGAGAAGTCTAACATCAACAGGCAAGCTTGCATCATCTCTGGCTGGGGAGACACTGGTGAGTTGGTAGGACTTTGAGGACCAAGGAAGTTGGGGGAGACTGGGTTCAGGAGCCTACATGGGCCATTGATTTATATCTGCACAACTCAAGGGCGTGTTCTTACTGCTCCTGTGGTCTGTGCCAGCACAGAGTGTCAGGGAGTGGAGCAGTGAGGTGATTTTTATGCCACTGTGTTTCCTTCTGGTTTTGAGGCTTCTTGAGCCTGTCCACTGTGAAAGTTTTCCTTGCCATAGCATCATTTTGAAGCCATGGCAGAGAGCAGTGCTGCCATCTGGCCACAGCCCTCTCTTCCCTTTCCACATGCATGTTTGCCCACAGCAGACCCCTTAGGCAGCAGCCTGTACAGAGCTGGTACACAAAGCCTGCTGGAGGCCTCCACGTTTCCATTGCCTCCTGTCTTCTTCATTACACTGTGATAGCAAAGTGGGAGCTTGGAGGTGGGAGCATTCTCTCTCAGACTACTGTGCTCAATCTCCCTGGATATTGCTGCAGGGACAGTCTGACTCTGAGGCTGGTTTCTGCACTGGGTTTGAGACAGCCTATACCTGTTGTCTCACAGCACATTGCTATGGAGCTTCCTAGGTAAAAGGAGCAGGGAATAGTCTAAAGCATATTATTAAATATTAACACTTCCAAGGTGATGTTTTAAAATGCTGGGCTTTGTGGAGACCTGACATGCCCACATTAGCAAGGTCTGGAGACAGCTTTGAACTCTGAAAAAAGCTTTTACCACTGGCAGTCCAGTCCTTTCCCCTCTGGGGCTCTGAGACACAGTGCAGGTCTTGGGGTGAGGAGGCCTTTCTGGGACTGCTGGGACTGCAGCAAAGCCATATGTTCAGAAAGACTCACTGTAAACCCACAAACAGACCCAGGAGCTTGTCTGTAGATTTTGGACTTACCCATCCTTTCCCACCTGCTGCTCCAAGTATTTAATTCCAAATATACATCCGTGTTTGAGGTGAGTTGCGTCGGGGGCACACGTGTCACTTCAGAGTGTCCAGAGAGGATCAAGGGGCAGCTTGGCCATGTATCTCCCCTAAGTTGTGCTGGAACTTAACAGATAGAATCTCTCCCATACTCCAAACCAGGCTTTCCCAATGAGAGCTGCAGTTCCCTGCTGTCTTGTGAACATAGCACAGACCTTGGACAGAAAAAAATCACATTAATACAGCAAGGGAACCTCGTGTTCTGAGTAAGTCTGGGCTAATAAGAGATTTGAGCAAATGGAGACAAATCTGGCCAAAGTTGAAGTAAACTCCTTTTGAATAATATTCAGATGCCTCTGAAGCATCTTCCAAAACTTCTCCGCGGATTGAGCAGTTCATGGATATTACTGCATTTAATCCCTTGAGAAAGCACTGCCCTTGTTTCACAGAGGAGGAAATGGAGGCTCAGAGAGGCGAAGTAAATTGAAAAATGTTCAGGTTACTTGTTGGCAGAACCAGGAGTAAGACTCATCCTTTGATCTAATCTCATTTTTGAACCTCTTCCTCACCTCTTTGAACCTATAGCTTTTTCTTGTGGTCTGGCTTGGCAGTGCTGTTCTCTGAAGTTCTGGCGGTTCAGGGATGCTGAGCTTGGCCTGTTTCTGTGCTGCAGTCTTGACACTGAATGTGCAAACACATGTTATTTGTGTGGAGCACCATTGTTCTAGGTCGCTCCTGTTGTCTGTACATGAATCGGTCTGGCTGGTCTGTTCTGTTGCAGGGAAGTCCTATTCGAGAACCCTGCTGCAAGGAGTGGTGTCCCTTCTCCCACGGGAATACTGTGAGCTCCGCTACGGGCAGAAGTTCATTAACCGCATGATTTGCGCTGGGAACCTCTCTGAAGAGAAGCAAGTGGACAGCTGCCAGGGTGACAGTGGAGGGCCACTCATGTGTCAGAGGGCAAGCGGATGCTGGATCATCTTGGGGATCACTTCCTGGGGTTATGGCTGTGGTCGGAAGGACTCCCCCAGAGTGTACACAAAGGTCAGCAAATACGTGCCCTGGATCAAGAGAGTGACCAAGCTAAAATGAAAACATCCGCACTCAAGGAACTTAAATGTATGGCCCTTTGCCTTGCAGTGACAGGAGGTCGTGGCTGCTGGTCAGTGCTGAGGGAGATTTATTTGTCATTGGACAATGCAAACAGTCTTCAACATAGAAATGGGAGAAAAACAGTGATGGCTGATTCTTTAAAGTCTTTGGCTTCACTTTATTCCATAATCTCTGAGCAGAGAAAGGATGTGCCCAAATAAGAATAAGTCTCTGCTGCTCTGACTAAGTCCTGTAATGTAGTCACACTTGTTCTTTTGCCCTGGCACACAGAAGTGGTGGAAGTGGAGAGAGACCTGCCCCTGAACATCTGTTTCCTTTTTTCTTTCTATCTTTGCATACTTGATAAATGCTGCGAGAAGAAGTGGGATGTTTGGAAGATGGCACCAGCCTCTGGCATAGTGGAAATCTTCAGGTTGTTCATAATAGTTCTCTTCAATTCCAGCAATCAGAAGGTTTGACTGGAGTTGAGGAGTGGGCCAACAGCGGGTTTTTTTTTTACTTCCCCGTTATATCTCTAGGAGGAACCCTCTCTCTTTTGCATAGTAGATCTGCTCCCATATGATCGCTTTGAAGTGTATGTCCCTGCTAAGAGATGCTTGTCCCTCCTGCTGTAATCCTGTATCACACATTTCCAGCTGCCAGGTGCTGTGGTTTTATTGCTGCTTTCTCAATGTAGTGATTCATTTGTGTTTTGGATTTTTTTTTTCCTTCCTTAAAGCAACATCTCCTAGTTGTTGGTGTGAGTGCAAATCTTTTTTATGAGACAACAGCTTTCTTGCCCTTGTGGTTACTATGAAGAACTTAAAAATGTGACCTCACAAGGCTGAATAGATATGCTGTTTTCATTTAAATCCAAATTTAATGTTGATTTCAAACATTCAGGTGTTGAGTCAACAATATAACAACACTGCAGGAACGTGTTCCTGGTACCTTATTCACAACAGTTATTAGCTGCCCTTTATTTGTGCTGTTAGTCTTTACTATCTCTGTGTTCACAGTTCTCCCATGAAACATGGGAATAGTCTTGGGTTATAGACACAGAATAAACTCAGAGATGAGTAATGTGCTTGAGGTGCAAAGCAGCTTCCCACTCTCACGAAGTGTGTCCTTTTCTTGCAGCCTCTGGGCTACACTTCCTCTCTTCTCTTCTATGAACTGTTTCACTTTTCATTCCTCTCTGTGGGACTGATCTGGCTTAACTCGAGGGTGGGTGAGCAGTGCCATCAAGCTGCGGCCCTCAGCCTGAATAGAAATAATACTGAGAGACAGCAGGCCTTCTTGAATGCTTCAATTTCTTCCTTTCCTCTCATCCAAACAAATCAACATTTCCTCTTAGGCCTTAATCCCTTTTGTAAGTTAAGTTATTTTTCTTGAGTAGGTAGAAAAACAGACAGAAGGGCCAAGTGCATTAAGAGTGTTGCAGCGCACCATGCCATCTTGCTGTGCATGGGCACCCAGAGAGCAAGCAGTCTGCGCGAGAGCAGGAGCAGTGGGCTCTGGTGTACAAAAAATGACCTGGACATGGAGTAGTGATACAAAGTGGGACACATGGAACTTGTGCCAGACGTGCATGTTTTGGGGTCGCTCATGCTCAGTAGAGTCAGCATTGGCTGGGTCAGGCACTGGCTGCTGTCTGGAAGGTCTGTGCTCAGGACACTGGGGTGTTCAGTATGTAGAGATTACCCAGGCACAGCCTGTGGATTAGCAATGCCGTGTTACAGGGCATGTGCAGACAGAATCCTAGAAGTTGTCTTGGATTCAGTAAGTAGTGACTGCCTAAGGCTTTAGTATCTTTTATGGAACAGCCTAATGTAAAGGAGCTGACCTGGTATGTGGCTGATTTTTGTGTGTGAATGCTGAACTAAACAGTTCCATTCAGCTTCCCTAAGGATTACAGGGCAGTTGGGTTCCTAGTGCTGTAATGGAAACTTGCTATCAAAAGTATTGTAGGGGTCCTGAAAACAAGCAGTGTCAGAGCTCCTGCAAACTGGCCATTGAGACAGCTCTAATCTGTTTGTGCCTCTTCTCAAGGGGCTGAATGTCTGCAGTACAGCTTGTGCTGATAAACCGGTCTGCAGTGCTGGGCTTGGTCCTTGGGCAGCGCTGTGCTCCGCTTCGTGCTGGCCGTGCTGTCCTGCCATGGCTGGCAGAGTCCCTGAGGCTGCTGCAGAGCCCTCCGGAGCTGCCAGGAACTGTAATGCAGGAGGACTGAGGGCATTTGTGTTCCAGACCTATAGTTCCATGGAGATTAAATGCCAAGTTCCACACTGGCAGTGACGGTACCTGTCTGGGAAACTTGTAGCAGTTTGGCTTTTACCTTCAGCTGCCCCCAGGTCAGCATGCTGCAGCAGCTCAAATGCAGTTGCTCTGCCTTAGGTGCCATCACATCTCCAGTTTAACCTGGTTTGATCTTTCAGTTACACTCATAACCCCGACAGGTACAGAAACACCCGAAAGACTGAAATTATGAGGTTATTTTCCTAAGCCTACTTAATGGGTTGTTGTTCAGGAGTTAGCACAAATGACTGTGCATTGTGAGTGAGACACAGGCCTGGCATCATCCTCTGGAATTCTCCTGTTCTAAGTCAAAGTATTTCTTGCTCCTAGATCTTATCACCATGAAAGCTGTAAGAGCCCACATCCTGTAAGTCCTGTGTGAGCCAGGAGGAAGTAAGTATCTGATCTCCTTTCTGTAATTTTACACTTCACTGGTACTGTAGGCGATGCTGCCAATACTCCCCTCAGTTGTCCTCACCTGTTCCAGCACAGCGCTGTTGCTCTTTGCTGTTTAATCTGGGGCTGTGGTCAAAACCAAACTCGTGTGCGTTGGCTTACTGGGACTGCCTGGCTGGATGAGTGGCACCCAGCCACCCCAGGACTGTGTTTTGTACCTGATGTTGGCCAGCAGCAGATGTTTCCAAGGACAGTACATGTGAGTTTGTACTAAACAACTTCTAACAGCCTTGCCTTTTGGGCAATTTTGCTCTTGGCCCATTTAAATTAATTACTTGCATTACTACTTTTATTAAAAACAGAAATACAAGTACTTGGTCCTCCGAGTGTTGTGCAGACATTACGCACTATCCTTTTGTGATTCTTCTTTTTCTAAAGCATGAGAGTTTATATCCCTGACTTCTGAAAAAGTTTAATGTAACCAACATTTATCTGTCATATAAATGTTTAATCCCTTACTTAATCCAACTAAGCTCTCAGCCTCAATATTTTCTGGCAATGAGAACCAACATAATTCTATTCTCCACAGCATGTAATTTCTTTTTACAGCTCCTGAATTAAATGCCTTTTGTTTTCACTGAATCCCATCTGTCCTTGTGCTCTCAGCTACGATACGAAATGAGGGGCCTGGCTTTATCCTCTCTGTTGTCCATTATCCTAGAGATAGTCCCTTTTCTAAAATGGTGTCTTCTCTGTTTCTTTTCAACCCCAGCACTGGTGCCCTTGTCAGCCCTGTTTTGACACTTGGACCAGCAGAAGCTGGATTAAAGATTTATCCCTTTCCTGAAGCTGAACACTGTTCTGATGAGTTCTACGCTGTAATTAATCAGACAGCTTTTTATTACCCTGGACAGGATGAAGATTGCCTTTGTAATCCTTGTACACTTCTTGCAAAGAACAGACCAGTTTCTAAAAGGTGTTGGTGGAGGCATTAGTGAGGAACCGGGAACACGGATATTTGCTATCTCAGGGCTAAGAGAGGTGGGCCTGCCTTTGTCTGCCTGCCTTCCTTTCTGAAGCCAGTATCCTGAAGCTTCTTCATCCCAAAAAAGCTGCAGTGATCCATCAAGCACTTGCAGACAGATTTCATGTGTGTATTCAGCAATCAGGCGAAAGCTTTTGAGAGATGAACTGCACTGGGGTGTTTAACACCATCTTGATAGACTTTTTAGACGTTTTGGAGGTCTCTTGAAGCCAGAGGGAGCAGAATGGCCCCTAGTGGTGACAAGGTCAGGACTACTCCTTGTGGAATCAGGGACTGGGACCCAGGACAACGCACATCTCTTAGGCTGTATTTTCAATTCTTCAGAAAAATATTTAATTTCCTACATGAAGAAGAAAAACTCACTGGTGGTGTAGCCCCCTCAGTCCTGCTAACACCCCTTTCTCCTAAGCAGAAGCTGATACCTCCAATATCAGCCAGGTGCCAAATTGTTGTGTCCCCTGGATCAGCATCAATGTCTCACAAGGTATGCTAATAAATAGATTATGCTGTGACTGTGTGGGGCTCATGTTAGCTGCCATTATAATGAAATGCAAAGGTTCTTCAAATGCCATGTTTCTGGCCATATGGAACAGGTAAGGGGTATCTGCATGTCAGCTCATTGCACTTAAAACTTAACGGGATTTAATATATCGACTTTATAATTTGTTATTGTAGGGCATCTTTCTATACTACCTTAGAACAAACCTGTTCAACATGATTTAGTCTCTTTTCAGTCTAGGATTCATGTGTCACCACATGAATGGAAGCAGGAGGAGGGAAATGCAGTCAGAATGAGCCACGGCCCCTGCTGCCCCCACTGCTAGGATCTGTATTGCTGTATAAAAAGTCTAGTTTAGAAAACAGCCCAGCTCTCTGCAAGGCCACTGCTGGTGCACAGACTTTCCAAGTCAGTAACGTTGGACTGGGGCTCAGTGTAGCTGATGTCGGCAGACTCCAAGCATTATTGTCTATAATTGTGTGTGCTGACTCCAGGCTGCTGCTGGGAACTGACACACACTCGCTGAAAAAGGAGCTGCTTGTGGTTAACACCTCCCTCACTTCACATCTGTCTTTATGGTTTTCTGTGCCTGCCTACATTTCCTCTCTTTTTTTGAGGAAAACTGAGAAGCAGCGTGCAGGCATTTCGGATGGAAAGCCCACGTGTCAGCGGGCACTGTGTCACCCAGGCAGCTTCGCAGCGCTCTTCTGCAGTCACTACCTGGGAAAAAAGCAAAGTTAGAACTGTGGTTAAGGTTACAATTCTGTAAGGTCTTGTGTTTTGTAATAAAGCTCTTGCCTGCTGCCTTCATGTGGTGGAAAGGTTTGGGAAGAACGTACGGCCTGAGCCTACTCATTTACAATTGACAGCTTTGGCTTGTGAGACTGAAATAGGAATGAGGAGGAAATTGGGCTTTACTTCAGGCAATTTTCTAATAACGATAGCTACCATGTTCACTGGGAGAGAGGAAGGCAACCATGCAGGTATCCCCACTGACGTTAAATAAATTCTTACTTGAGCACTTTCCTCTTCCTAACGGAGGAAGGCAGCACACTGCTCAGACAGCCTTGGGTTGCTGGGCTGGGTGCTGTGCCACTCTTAAATTGGCATGTCGAGAGGGTACCTAGCATTGGATTTCTATGGAATTGTGCTTAAGTGCAACAATGAAAAGAGGAAGTAGAGACAGCAAAGTGGATTTTTAAGTATGTGGATGATCCAGCTGGAGTCACTTATGCTTAGAAAATCCCTTGGATTTAAAATGTGCTGATGAAAGACAAGAGTAGGGCAGACAAATTCAGACAGACTGGTGAAACCCTGGTGTACCACTTGATCTTCCCCTCCAGCCTTTCAAATCCCACACATGCTGCCAGAAATAGAAGGCAGCTTTCTCTTCACAGATTTTCAAAACTAGCCTGTGTTTTGAAAGGATGAAACAACTGTTTTGGATCATCTTTACTGAAAAGAAGCTCTGCTGCTCTGATAGCAGCTATACAAAAGGTTTTGTTTCTCCTCTCTGTTTATCTCTTTGCTGGCTATTGTACAGACATCAGGGCAGCTGTGGCTGAGAGGGCTGAGCTGAAAATGGGTGTAAATACTGGGCTCACATTCAGTTGCTGCCCAACAGAAGAAACAAATGGGCAGGGATTACAATTGCAGCAAATTAATCCTGCAGCGAGGGATTTGCTGAGCATGTTGAGATTCCCAGCCTGTGCCAGCACTGGGGCTCAAAGCCAGCAGCATGAACCTGCCAAAGGTTTCCAGGGGAGGAGGCCATGCAGTGGCTTGCAGTCACGTTTGCCTGGTGTGCCAGCCTGGACAGCAGGCCCTCCTCACTGTGAGGGCAGGGAGGGTGGGGGAGATTTACCATGGCAATGTCACTGGACAACTCGGCTGAAGCCATTTCAGAAGTTAATACTTCTTTGTTACTTCTTCTTAGAGGCAGAACAACCCCACTTCAAACAACAACAAATCCTTCTTCTTTGCAGTTTAACTAATCTGCTCTGCTTAAAACCAAGCCATAAGTACAGAAGAAAATGTGATCCAAAGTTTGCCTCCTTCCTTACTCTTTCCCTTACTACCTTGCATGTGCAAGCTTGCTGGAGACAAAGTAGGATTACAGCCTCTGACTCTGGGATGGAGACCAGCTGAAGAGAGGACACATGTAACATTCAGGCTACTGAATACTGTGTTTTCTTAGAACCAGTAACCACACACACTGGAGGAAAGTGCCTTTACTTCAGGTTTGCCATTTTGTTATCTCTAGCAAGATAAGGAGATCCTGTGATTCAGCACAACTACACGGAGGTGTCACCAGATGCCTTTCTAGCTCCCCAAATATATAAACCACAGCTAGGTTGATTAAGATTTGAGACATCTCTGTAGTTCTACAAGGCTTGTCTTTGCGGTTACATGGGTTTAACAACCTGCTTAAACTGATGCGACTTTATTGCTGACACTAGGGGGAGATGCACTGTTTGAATCGGGTGCCTCTGTTTGGCTGGGGCAGGAGCGTCCACACACAAGGTACCTCAAGAAAAAAGCAGAGTGTGTGCCACTACTCACTACATTCCTCCTAGTGTTAGATTTAACCGTCCTGAATAAATATAGGTTACTAGATTCGACACTAAATGTGATGATAGAACTACGCAAATCCATTTTTCTCCTCCCTAGAAAACAGGGGAAATGACCCTTGGAAACGCATTAAAGTTTTGTGAGGGTAAGTTTTGCAGGGCTCCATCACAGCATTTTACAGGCACATAGCTTAAAAAAAAGGTCTGCCTAGAAAAGGTAGTGGCCTTTGAGTCAGCTCCAAAACAATCAGCTCTAAGTCCCTGCCAAGGGCTGATCACCTACAGAGAGAGGAGAGCTGAACAGAGATGCAGCTCAGAGTGATCTGGAAGATCTGAGAGTCTGCTTTGCGAAACCTCGGATTTGAACTTGAGAGTGAACTCATACTGGACACCCTTCAATTCATCTGTGAACTTACAGTGCATATTGGAGCCTGCCAGGCTGTCAGCTTTGGTAATGGCAGAAGAAAGAACAAAGTGTGAAAAAGAAAACAAATGCTTTTGCAGGTTACTGTGAACTGAAGAGGAAAAGACTCTTGTAGCCTGTGAAATACAAGATGCCAGGCAAAATATGCTCAGTAATCCTTACAGGCATTATTATCTATAACTGGCATCTTTATGCTTTCTGAAGAGTAGCAGTTATGTTCATACATGAGTTCTTGGCCACAATTGTTGTCTCCTGCTTTCTAACATTAATTTTAACAGCTCTTGAAAATTCTTCCCCTAGTGAGTCCATTTTCTATGTATCTATGTATGTTCCAGTCACTTATCGCACAAACAGTGAATTCATTTTTTGGTTAAGGCTTTAACAGCAGTCAGATGTTCATATTCTACATGATTTCAAAGAGAGAACCTTGGACACCATCAGTTCAAAGTCTCCTGTGGAATGGATTAGTCGAAGATTGGAAAGTGGTCAATCCAAATGGAGGAAATTTGCTTTCCAGAACTTATGATTTCTCAGGGCAGCTGTGCTTTCAGCTTCCCAGTACACAGTGTCTGGGAAAGCTGTGTGCATCTCACCCAGCCCCTTGTCAAGTCAGAAGCAGAGCAGGGGGACACAAACTGTGTGCTTTCCCTCCTTTTGTGTAAAGTGGTGTTTGCTCCATCTGCTCTACAGGCCCAGTGGTTTGAAATAAATAACAATGGGACCTGGCTGTAACGTCTCTGGAGATGTTTTAATACCTTATCTTTACAGCGATCAGTGTATCATGGAACAGGCATCTTCTAGGAGGAACACAGTGTCACAGGGCCAGAGCACAAGAAAAGGTTCTCCTACACATCCAATGTATTACTTAGACACAAAGCCATATGCATCTTTTAAAAATGTGCCTTTTCTTGTCATTTCTGAGTGCATTATTGCATGTGAACAGACAAAGAAACCTTTGCTGAGTCAGAATGCAGCTGAACAGCTGGGTCCCACTGCACTAGCAGGGATAAAATCTCTCTCGAGGGCTTCATTTTGTTATTGAGCCTGCATTAGAAACAAGCCATGGCAAGGATATATTACCTTCCATGCAAACAAATAAACCCGTGATGGATATGCCTTGCAGAGCACTGTGTGTGACTCACCAGTGAAAGGCAGATCCTTCTGGAGTGCAAGGCAGGCTTGCTTTGATTTTTCAGTCCTCAGTGAGAGCTTAAGGGAGGAGAAAAATGTAGATGATGCAGTTCTGCTTCAGGGCATGTGTGAGCGCTTGTCTCGTGAAATGCTGCATTCTGAACAGTTAATTTCCTCCCTCTGAAATAAAAGAGAAAGGGGGAAATAACAACAACAACTAAAAAGTACATCCCTGTGAGGGAGAAACCATTTCAGTGGCAGCCTTGTAATCGCCTTATAATCGCTGCAGGATTTCTCATAGAATTCCTTTACTCCTAGCAGAGGACTGCTGGAACCGTCAGAAACTATTTTTCAAGGCCTACTCAGCAGTGACTACAGCTTGTCAGGAGATGCACAACAGAAAATACTTTGCCTGTTTCATGCAATGTGTTGGCTGGAAAGACGATGAGTGTTTATGAACGCCTGTGCCTTTCCTAGCCATAGCCCTGAGGAGGAGAAAGGGAGCAACCACACCTGCGCTCCCTCACAATGGCCAGGGGAACAACACAACCAAGTCGGGTCCGCACAAGCCAGAGGACACATTTGTTCAGTCTCTTGAAATGCATTTTGAGATAGAAGTGCAAATGTTCACCCTGCTTTGCTTGCCTCATTTCTTTCATCACCTCTTTCATGCGTGGTGTTTGAGAAAGAGAAAGCAAGATTTCTCTGGTAATGTCTGCAAATTGTGGTATCTCAAAGCTGGAAGAAGGAGAAATAGGAATGAGAATCACTCCGATTTAATGCAGTTAGACATAATGTGCTGAAACTCCCTTAAATTTGAAGCATGTCAGATAGTAAATCTCTCTGCTATTCCTCCTCTGCCCTTTCTTGATATAATATGTGTTCTGTGGTTTCAATACAGGCTGGGGGATGACATGATTGAGAGAAGCCCTGTGGAGAAGGGTGCTGCTGGATGAGATGCTGGACATGAGCCGGCAATGTGCGCTTGCATCTCAGAAAGGCAACCACATTCTGGGCTGCAGAAAAAGAAACGTGGCCAGCAGGGTGAGGGAGGGGATTCTGCCCCTCTGCTCCACACTGGTGAGACCCCACCTGGAGCCCTGTGT
Organism: Dromococcyx pavoninus; assembly: GCA_033558185.1. NCBI lineage: Eukaryota > Metazoa > Chordata > Aves > Cuculiformes > Neomorphidae > Dromococcyx > Dromococcyx pavoninus. Next base: position 402,538 of record JAUMJL010001208.1, on the reverse strand, counting down.
CCAGTTCTGGAATCCCCAATATAAGAAGGATTTGGAACTGTTGGAACGGGTCCAGAGGAGGATCATGAAGATGATCCGAGGGCTGAGGCCTTGGCTATGAAGACACGCTGAGAGAGCTGGGGCTGTTCACCCTGGAGAAGAGAAGGCTCCAGGGAGAGCTTAGAGCAGACTCCCAGTACTGAAAGGGGCTTGAGGAAAGCTGGGGAGGGACTCTTGATCAGGGAGCGCAGGGATAAGGATGAGGGGGAAGAGTTTTAAGCTGAAAGAGGGGAGCTTGAGATGAGATCTTAGGGAGAAATGTTTTCCTGTGAGGATAGTGGTGGAGATTTGAGGTAAAAATCCCAAACCATTCTGTGATTCTGATACTGAAAAGATTCATTTTGGAGTTTTAGAAAGCAGCTCCTTTATTTCAGCGCTGGGCAGCACGAGGGAATGATTTCCATCAATCACGTGCAACAAGACAAGAGCTGGGGACAGAATATATATCCAACTTACAAGCATATGTATAAATTCTCCCCACATATTCTATGACTTTCCAAGGATTAATTTTATTAGCAACTTCAAAACAGCCAAGTTTGTCTCCACTAATTAGAGTTTCAGAGCCAGCTCTCTGTTTAGCCTTGCAATTTTTGTAAATAAGTAAAAAAAAACCCCAATATTGTCTGGGCTCTATTTTTTTAAAAAAAAACATACTATATCAGAAGGTACAAGTTGCAGTTTTGGGGAGTTGGAAAGGGATTTGATGTACGAATCACATTTCTGGGGACTCTGTGAGGGATTTGGGGTAAAAAAAAAGCCTTTTTGAGGAGTTTGAGGGGAAATTCGAGATTTGAGGTAAAAATTTTATACTCGAGGAGTTTGTGAGAAGTTTGAGAAGATTTGAGATAAAAATGTTTTTATGGAGTTAGTGAGGGGATTTAGAGTAAAAAGTAGCATTTTTGGGGAGTTTGATGGAAAATTTGAGACAATTTGAGGTAAAAGTTGTGGTTTTGTGGAGTTTGGGGAGGGCTGTGAGAAGATTTGTGGTGAAAATAGCAGTTTTGGGGAGGTGGGGGGATTTGAGGTAAAAATCACTTTTCTGTGGAGTTTGTGAGGGGATTTGGGGTAAAAAAAATGTAGTTTGGGGAAGATTTGAGGTAAAAATTGCATTTTTAGGAGTTTGGGGAGGGAATTTAGGTTAAAAGTCACGTTTTGGGGGAGTTTGGGGAAGGCTACCAGGAGTTTTGTGGTGAAAGTTCCATATTGGGGGAGAGGGGAAGGATTTGAGGTAAAAAAAATCACATTTCCAGGAATTTTGTGAGAGGATTTGTGGTAAACAAAAAAAAAAAAGGCAGTTTTGGGGAGTTGAAGGGAAATTTGAGAAGATTTAAGGTAAAAATCACATTTCTGGGGAGCCTGTGAGGGATTTGTGGTAAAAAATACAAGTCTGGCGAGCTTGAGGGCATATTTGAGAATATTTGAGGTAAAAATGGCATTTGTGGAGGCGGGGAACCATTCCACGAGTCTATGTTTTGAGAGTAAAACCTTGCATTCAGGACCAAGCTGGATGGGGCTTTGGGGACCCTGATCCAGTGGGAGGTGCCCGCCCATGGCAGGGCGTTGGATGGATGGCGTTTGAGGTCTCTTCCAGCCCAAACCATTCCATGATCATATGACTCCCTGCTCTCCCTCACTGGCCCGGAAGGGACGAGCCCACTCGCGGCCCCGCTCGTCCCTTCCGGGTTTCACGCCCCTGGCCGGAAGGCGGAAGTGGGGCTCAGCTGGCGGCGACCCGCGGGTGAAGCTGGGAAGCGCGGAGCCATCTTGGTACCCGCGTCCGGCAGGGACTCCACTGCTGCCGGACGGCGAACTGGGGCTGGGCACGAGGGGCCCCGCTGGCCATGGGCACGTAAAGCAGGCGGGGTTCGGCTGCGACGGGACCGGCGGCGGCGACCGGCTGCCCCTCCCCCAGCCCCCAGCTTGTACCCCTCATGAGGCCGGGGCCGCTGCCCGTCGGTGGCGGGCACAGGGATAGGGACAGCAGGGGCTCTCGCCTCCTGCCAGGCCGCCTTTAGGCCCCCGCGAGTTAAGGGAAGCTGTCTTGTTCCTCTTAGCCCCTACCCGCCCGTCCCCTTCGTGAGAGCCAAGCACAATCCCCGGAGCCCACAGGGACGGCGCTCCCCTCGGGCACCCCCGGGCAGGAGAGCCGGCCCCGTCCCGCGCCGGCACCCCCGGAGGCGGCTCCCCGGACCCGGCCGGCGGAGACGTCAGGCGCTTTTAACTTCATAAAGAACTCTACTGGTTTGTTTTTTTCCTGGTGTTTTTACGAGCCTCCCCTCCGCTGGTGGTTTCCTGCTTCTACCCCCTCCGGCAGCACTGGCTCCCCTTTTTCTGCCTCCTTAATATGTGGATCGAATCAAAACTGCGGTTTTAAACGCTCCAGGAGCCCCCCAGCCCATCCACCTGTTAAAGCAAGCGGTGCTGCTCCTGTTTTTCTTCTTCCCCCTGCCGCGTCGCCTGCTGGGTGTGATGGAACTCATGTTCGCCGAGTGGGAGGACGGGGAGAGGTTTTCGTTTGAAGACTCGGACCGCTTTGAGGAAGACTCTCTTTGTTCCTTCATCTCTGAGGCTGAGAGCCTTTGCCAGAACTGGAGAGGATGGAGAAAGCAATCGGCTGGACCCAACTCCCCCACTGTCAAAATGAAAGGTGAGGTTGCCCGGCGTGGGGCGAGGGATTTGGTGGGTGAGGAGCTCTACAGGAAGAGCGTCAAGGGTGCAGAGAGCAGGTAGAGGTGGGGTCGTTATCAGGATCATATCTGGCCAAAGACTGAAACTGATGATTTACTGGGAACCTTGAGAGGAAGCTGTGTTTTGGGGGAGTTCCCACCTGCATGCGCTCCATGCTGCTTCTCTGAAGCAGATTTTGTGGCCTTGCTCTTGGAAATGTGAAAGCAGTTTCCTATAAACAAACTGCAGACTGGGCTGGGAATAAAGGTACATAGGTTCCCACTTGCGTTCATTGAAATGATTTATGGTTTGGTGGAGGTTTGTGTTACTGCTATAAAAACTACTCATGTAGAGGCACGTAGAGGCCATCCTTGTACAGAGCAGTCTGGTTTCCTTGTCTGTTTCTTTTTTCTCGTCAACTAGTTGAGCAAGAGGGACTTAAGACTATCAAAAAGAAGTCAGCAAACTACAATGTGCCTGCTTAAAAAGTTATGTGTCCTTTCATTTGGTAGTGATTTCTTTTTATTAGCAGACAGGAAAAGAGATAACATTAGCAATGTAAATTATTTAAAATTATCATATAGCTACTAACTCTGCTTTTTTTTAAAGTGAAACATTTCTCTTTTATCTTGATGTGTATTGACCCTAGAACTCAGGTGGTGTTTGCACCATGCAGAGCCAGACATATAGTTAACAGAAATGACACAAACCCTTTCTACTATTCTTTCTACCTCCTTTCTTTCCTTTCAATCCAGTGTCAGTACTTTTCCCGGTTGTTGCTAACCTCCATGGACATCAGCTGCCTCATTAATATTTCCCTGTCTGGAACTGTAAAACTTCATTCTCTGAGCGTTGGCCTCACATGAACAGCAGTTTATATTGAATTGTACTGCAATCTGCCCTCATTAACACTGTGGACAAATGTTCATTTGTTACTGGATTAGGTCCAGAAAGTACACTTTGCGTTAACTTTCCGTTTCCAGAGCAGCTGAAGTTTTACATTTATAATAAATTTCAGATCGGTCTCTAGGCCCAGATATGAAACTGCCTGTGTCTATTGACTGGTCAGGGTTAGAGCTGAGGGTACGATGGAAACTCAAAAAAAAAAAAACCAAAACCCAACCCCAAACGAGACTCTTGGATCCTGTTGCTGGGACACATTGGTTTTAGTATGGAACGGCGCTGGCGTTGTGTTTTTAGAGCTATGGATCCTGTGGTGTAGAAATAAGCATTGGGCACAGGGCAAAGCGTATGAACTTCAAGTTTTGCTTTAAGTCATTGCATAGATAAACTTGCTGGGAAGAAGCTGAAGTTTTGAAAACACTGTTGTGGAAATGAAGCCATCTCTGGTTTGGCAGAGGTGCATGACACTAGTTTGTACAGATCTCCCGGTCAGGCTGATGTTTGAAAAGGTGATCGTTTGCGTTCAACTTTGGGATGATTTTAGCAGCCTGTTCTACACTGTTTCAGTGTGGAATCGTGTGTTTTTCTGGGTCTTGGCCTGGTTCCTTGAGCTCTCTTGACGGAATTACAAGCAAACAGCAGTTGCTGTCTCTGCTGTAATCCACTTGTTGCGTTAAAATGAGAAATCACTTCAGGTGATTGTGCGTATTTGCAAACCTCAGTCTCTTTGTCAACAGGAGATGCAATAGCTGACATTATTGTTATAATTATGTTAAATCAAATCGAGATGTTATTGCTCCAGTTCTGCAAACCTGCGTAGGGCAAGGGTTGTGTTGCTTGTGCTTGGTTCATATTTGTTAGGTTTTATCAGTAGAGAAGCTTAATTCCTTTATACTAAAGACTTACTTTAAGAAGAGAGGCATTCTGAAAGGATACTGTTGCTGGCCTTAAAGGCCTTTGCTGGCACTTCCAAGGCTCTGGTCAGAGTTTTTCTGAGAAGGATGTGAATGTGGATTTGCTGCCTAAATAATGATTTATCTGCTCTATGAAGTTCCATATAATATTACCCACACGGGACACTTGCAAGTACTTCACTGCACACAGCGTGTTGCCAGCAAGTCTGGTCTGATGAGGGATCCGTCAGCATCTGGGATCTCCTTGGCTTTCAGAACTTCACCAATTTCGTTATTTTTGACATCTCTTGTTTTTGTAGTCAGGCAAAACAGTTTGTATTGAGAACTTGCCAGATCCTGAGGCTGTCAGTTGTAGTCAGTTCTTCTAAAATCTGATCACCCTGAACTGAGCTGTGTGCTTTTATTTCCAGTTTACTGTTTTGCAGTGGCTTGTGATGTAGTTGCCTACGCAAACAGAAAATGAGGTCAGACACTGAGTTCTTCAGAGTGAAATGCTGAGGAAAAGCCAGACAAACTATGTTCTGTGTTTCTGTTTTCTGTTTTCCTCCTGTTTGGAGCTCAGCCTGTGTTTTGATTTGGAATCAGGCAGACCAGTTATGTAATAGAAATGATTTCTAGCTTTTATAATTTTCCAGTTTGTCCTTCTGAGTGTCCAATTCTTCATTAGTTACTTCAGAGAGAACCCCCCTAAGACTGATGAAAGCACTCTTGGCTGGGGAGTCCTTTCCTCAAACAAGCAAGCTACCTGCACACACATACCAGTTATAGCTTTTGTACTTGCAACTCTTTATTTTCTTCTTGGGTATTTGTAATATTACGATTATACTCACTGTAAATCAGACAATCAGGCTTGGGGCAGTGCATTGCAAATGCACACAGCATTTCCTGCAGAGTGTCACTGAAAGTGAAGTTGTTCACTTGTTTTTCAGTCACCCTGTTGGCTTGCTGGAAAGGTGATGGAAGGTCGAGAATGATGTCAGCATTTCTCTAATATGATCCTTGGATCCTCATTCTTTATAAAATCTAATACCTTGAGCAGTTACAACAGAAAAAGAGTAACTGGTTGATTTAATCTCCTTTTCACTATGCTAAAGTCCTTTTATAGTCCTCTGATATTACTTTGCAGAAAGAGTTTTCTCTTTAAATGTAGGATTGCTGATGTGGAAGAGGAATACATCGCATCCGCTTGTTGGATGCTCCTAGACTTTGAAACTGCTCTCAGTCTCCACTGATTTGCCTCTACTGGTATTCCAGAGGAAGCTTCAACAAAGCACGTCAATTTTGGGAATACCAAGAGCCCTTTCATAGTTTTGAATGTTTATTTTAAAACTGACTTGTGGCTCCCCTTAGACTGCCTTGTCTGCTTGGTTTTACTCCCATTTGTTTCATTGTGACTGTGGTGATGTGTGTAACTGATGTTTGCCAATTGCGTGTGTCCTTTCTGTTGTGCTGGGCAGATGGTGGATCCAGCACTGGAGTGAAAGTGAATGGACATTATGAAGAACAATGTCCTTGCAGTGTGTTCATAACCATCTGGTTCCCCAGTTTCTCTGTGGCTCCAGCTTCCTTTCTTCCATGTGAAATTACATTCTGCCAGTCTGTTGCCTTCCACCAACAAATGCAACCGCTTGCCTTTGCCCCACTTTTCTGGACAGCCTTTTCTTTTCCAGAGACTGGAGAGCCATTACAATCCTCTCATTTCCTTTCCCCCTTTTTGAAACAGTGTATTTTTTATTGGTAATTGAAGTAAGTCCGGTATTTTTGCAAACGCTTTGTTATCAGTTACCTCCGCATAAGGATTTTTGTGAGAGAGGACTTGGGGTACCCGTTCAAGCATACTCAGTATCTCTTGAAACCCCCTGTGGCTTGCTTGTTTTCCTTTCAAAAGCCTCTGGGCTCCCAACCCTTAATGCTTTCTGTGTCACAGCTTCTGAAGCGTAAATGTTTACTAAACACTTAAGAAGTTGCCACAAATACTGTGGGGTTGCTAAATAGCATGGTTTTGCTCAGTTTATATTTTTTTTCACACTGTCTTCTCCTGGAAGTGTGCTGATAGGTTGTGTTGAAACGATCTTCAATAGGCAGCTAGTGAGAAAGATTGATTTGTGTGGTTTCCTTTACTGTGAGCTTGAACCATTGCGTGCTGCATTGCAAAACCCCCACAGACTGAACTAAGAATTGATGCAGACAGTGATCTCCTAGAAGATGTTCTCGTTATCAAGCCCCAGACAGCTTATGTTCTTCCAAAGCATAAGGAGCGCCCACAATGTGAAGTTCTGGGCACAGTGCCTCAAAAATAGAAGCTGTGGAGAGGAGATCGCTGGCAGGAAATGGGCAGAGCGTGAGGTGAGGGAACGGTCAGTTCAGAGACAGCCTGATCAAAGTCTGAGCAGCGTCCACGCTGGTGAAATGACAGCCACCAGTTTTCATTCATTTATACAGACACGAATAAATGCCTTGGAGAACAGCACTTCTTCCTCAGGATCACCAGTAACTATTTGGTAAATTAACATTAACCCTTGCTCAAGCAGTAATTGCAGAAAAGGGCAGGAGAAACATAGTCTCTTTCAAAGCCATACTGTGCTCTTCAGACTCTTGTTCTTGTTGGAGAAATGTTATCATCCGAAGTATGTCTGCTGCTTGAGCCTGTTTTTTCTCTACTTTATTTGTGTGTCTGGTGTTAATCACCTCATGCTTCTGGGAGGTACTGGTGTAACACACCTTGTTTATTGTGTTTGTTTAATTTATTACAACACATGACAAATATGTTTTAGCCCAAATATAATATATCCAAGTTCACTAATAACCTTGAAAACTCAAACCAGTAACTGTTGAGCAGAAGTACTGTGTAGCTCCCTAATGAGCTTCTTTATAGAAGCAACAGACTTTTAGAAATATGTGTCGGTGAGAAGATAGCACAAATACTTATGAAATAAGCCGAGTCCAAAGGATAAATGTGATGTGAAAGTGGAGGTTTAGCTGTTACTAGGTTTCTCTGTTTTCTCACCCTAGTAAACAAATTTCACCTACTTGTGTAGTCTATTCTGTAGTGGATGGTGATGTTGACTTGCTGTATAGCAAGAGCAAAAGTTAAAGCTGAGGAAGGGTCTTGCTGCATTGTAATACAAGCTGTGAAGAGGACATTGCTTTCTTAGAGCTGGAAACGCCACAGAGCTCCAGCAGAGCAGCTCTAGAGACAACAGTTTGTCAAGACTGACTGGTGTAACACAATGTGCTGCTTTGGAGCTGGGATGGGGTTTTCACACCGCAATGACACCTCTGTCTGTTGGAAGGGTGACAAGTTGAAGGGCTCTCACATACTTGTCTCTTTATTTGCATTTTGTTGTGTCTTTCTGAGATAACTGGATGTGTGTAGCCCTCTCTAGAAAAGGGCACTGGAGAAACCTCATGAAGGAGCTCTCTGGACAAGGTGATTTTTACTGCACTCTGTTGTGGTCTTCTGGCCTCTTACTGTAGATAAACTTCTCTTCCCCTCACAAGAAGCCCTGCACATTCTTTCACTATTTTAATATCTAATCATTCCAGTGGGAAATGTCTTATTTTCGCCTGTCTCATCTTTCTACTCATCTTTCTTCCTGGTTTCCATGTATTTTTCTCTTTGTGTTTGTGCTCTCCTTTCTTTAACCTGTGTTGCTGGAGATCACAGATGTTCCACTGGAACTTCAGGCTAACTGGAGCTATGCGTATTTTTCTTCTCTGTGGCATGTTTGCCTCTTGGGAAGCAAGGATAAGGATTCAGTTTTGATCTTAGACTCTGGTTTGTGCTCTTCCTTTGTTTCCTATCCCTTTCTTTATCCCCACTCCCCTTTTTTCCCCTCTTTGACCTGTTCTTAATGCTAAAAAGTGGGGTTTATTAATTTGTTACCTGTAGGTAACCAGGTCTGTCCTGAGGTAAAAACAAAGCGAAGACAAAACATGTCAGGATTTCTCTCATGCTACACTTCAGATTTCAAGTATGTCATTAGCTGGGCAAATGTAATTCTACAATTAAATGCAAATGTCTTTTGATCCTTGAGTATTTTACTCAGGATACCACTTGTTAAAACAACCTTTTCTTCTAATGCTTGACAGGGTTTTTTTCATGCCTAAAAATATTGCTTATGACACTTTTTTTGAATGGCAACATCAAAAGTTGGTTTTTTTGCTTAATTAATGTGTTTGGATATCTGTGTGATCTGGTGCCATAAGTAGGAAGAGCAAGCAGAGACTAATAGTGTTTGTCTTCCAGCCACCACAGAGCGCCTTATGCTTTTTGCTGTGCTTTTCTGTACCCTGGGTCACCCATCAGCGACACTGTGGGGAGAGAAACATAAGAACAGATTCCTGCAGCTTCTGGAGTGGTGCTGATAAAGGCCAGGAGCAAAAGGGACTCAGATTACAAAATGTATAGGAGAAGATGTAATTCCTGCCCTGAGGAAAACCACGGATCATTTAAAATTAGAACTTTGTTATTCACGATGCATCTTCATTTCTAGGCAGATTACTCAGTTTCCATACCTGCATTTTCTGGGTCTACTTTTTGCTCATGTCCTGCAATGTGGGTGAATCCTTGTGACTCTTCACTTGACCATTAGAGGTTATTTTTCAAGTTGCTAAGTTCAGAAAGTGAAGTGAAATATCAAAAAACCCAGGTGTGCTTGTTTCACAAGGTGGAAATGTCCTTGTAGCATCATGGGTGCTTTGGGCTGCTGTCACTTCTGTGCTCCTCTTGCTTTGGTTTGGTGTTACTCCTTGTCCTAGTGCCATGATCTGTGTGTTTGAAGAGCCCCCCCCAAATGTGATTTAATAAGTTTCCAGGTTTTGAGTTCCTGTTTGGTTTGAGAAACTGCAGCAAAGCCATAGCATAACCTACATACAGAAAAACAGTACCTTTGAACAGTCTGTGTTTCTTGTGGCATTAGTGAGAAAAGAAGTGAACTGCTCTGACCTAGGGACAGCTGTTTTCACATATAATACACCAAGAGTGAAAACTATCCTGTGTGCTGTGCTAGTGTGCTGATGAAAGTTAACACAGTGAGTTAAGTGCTAAGAATACAGAATATTAAATCAGAAATGTGGAATTTAAAACAAAGAGCAAATGGCAAGGATCATAACTTGGTCTTTTTAGCAAACAAGCAAAAAACTCCTTCGCCTCCTCCAGGATGTCTTTGAGGGATGAGAAACAGGCATCAGTGGTTTGACCAGCGTCTCTTATACTGGTTATAAAACCAGGAGCAGAGAACATCTCCTCTTAATTGCCCAGTGTCCTAGTTACTGTACAGTAGTTTGTTCTGGGGAGGAAAGGAATGTATAGCTTCAAAAGATGTTCTACATTCTTTAATAAATTTAATGTGGAGTAAATGTTTAGCTATTTAGAATATCTGTAATTAATTTTGATTTTTTTTTTATCTTTAAGGAACATTTCCAAAGAGTCAAACCTAATTTAGTTCTTAAAGTGCAAGGATGTCTTTAAGATTTCATTGCTCTTTTTAGACCAGCAGCTTTCTTCTGTCCCTATCCAACTGTAAGACTGTAAAGCAGTTACAAGAGTAATTTAAAATACTGTCATGGCTAGAAGTTATTTTTTCAACTTTACTTCGATGCACGTTGTCAGTATTTGATGGTATCAGTTAGGAGAAGGCTGGACATTTGAGGTGTACACAGCTGGAAATGTGTCCTGATCTTTCTGTATTTGCCTGAACCTCCTTGGTTGTGTGGTTAGCACTGACGTCCTCATTCTATGGGAGAGGGAAAACTGGAAAGGTTGCAGGAGCAGTGTCTAAACAAATTTGTAGATCCTCATTTCGCCACTTCAAGCAACAGGACCCGAGTGTTATTTCTTAATGTCTCCATGACTATCATGCCTTTCTTTTGCCTGCTAGGTTTAGTTTATGGCTGTGACATGTAGAGTAGAACTTGCAGCTTCTGTTTCAGATGGGGTAAGGATGGGTGTAGAGAAGAAAGGGAAAGGACAAATGGGTAAGATGGAGGAATGAAGAAAATAGCTGTCTTCAAGAAATCCTGCCCCTTCAGGGGGGAAGGATTCCTTCAGAGTTGACAGGAGGAGGAAATGGAACAGAGTTGATTTCTGGTTAGGGCAGAACTTCATCCAGCTGTAGGATACAAAGAAATGATCAGATAGATGCTTTTGAGCAAGAGGACATATACCTGCTGCAGGGTGAGAGCTTGCAGAGGGCTGGGACTCCCTGCTGTGGAAGCTGTGTCCTGTGCCAGCAGTTCAGGCTGGTCAGGGTTTGCTGTGCGGTACCCTTGAACTATGGTGGGACAACCTAGGACTGAGGGACAATGCCGAAGGGGCCCTGTGACCTCCCATAAGGCCACAGAACTGGGTTTACATCCGGGGAGATTTTTATGGAACCAAAGGAGATAAAAATGGGAGTCAAATGAGATATTTTCAAAGCATTCAGATATCTAACTTCTTTTGACTCGTCTATGATTTTTAAGTCTCTTGTGGTTTCCCATTGGTGATATTAAGAGGCAGTATCTTCTTCTTGTTCCTAACAGATGTTTAATTAAAAATATTTTTACCATTGATGTGAGAATGCCTCATCCTTGATCTGTTCTCTGCAGACAATAACGTTTCCAATCAGGTCCAACAACATTGCCCCGATCTCACTCAGTTAATGCAGCCCCGCAGTGTTTGCCAGTGCATCTGCTTGGAGGCCAAGCGATACCGCTCTGGGATCTGGGCACAGGAAAAAAAGCTGCTTAGAGATTAATATTGCATGGAACACTTAAGGATGGATATGGATGCTAGAGAGCAGCACATTCAGTAGTAGAGGTTGCAGTGTTTTTTTATGACTTCAGTGTTTGAAAACATATGAATACTTCTTGATGGAAATCCATGCACAGCTGTGACGCAGGCTGACTTTTTTTATTTGTGTTTATGTTCCATCATCGTTCAGAAAAATCTCTGGTCTCTGTAGCTTGTTTTTTTTTTTGAGTTCTGAGCTTTTAAAACACCTTGTGTGAGGCAGAAGGGAGAGTAACTGGTAGCACTGAGCCCTCCTTCCAAGAAGCACGTGCTGTTTGATATCTGTGCTCGGAATGCACGATCCTGGCTATGCAGTGTGTGTTCTGCATGGGGTGAGAGTGAGGATGAATGATGCAGGGGAGATGACTGGCCTGGAGCTGATCTGCTTTGTCAGCTGTGGAGTTGTATTGCATGCAAGCTGCCTGGTTCACCACGAAACCCTGGGCAACACTGGCATGAGCGCTGTGTTTTGTAGCATTGTCTATCTTGCTTTACACAACCTGCTGTTCGTTTTATGGTTTCTAACAGCTGTTGGGTGCTTGTCTAGGCTGCTCCTTTTTTGAAATTAATTCCTTTTTCAGGAGGGAAATAGAAGGATGTTTAGATTAAGAATTTTCCTGTACAAATTGCCAGGGGAGGTTAAGTTGAATGCTGCATTGCCTGCCTGATGCTGGTGTTACAGTTTGGGATCTCAATCATGTCAGAGCGGGTAAGAGCTGAGGAAAGAGCTTGCTGACGTTTTGCTCTTGAGATGCAGAACTTAGGAAGAGACAAACAGATCTTCTTTGGCGTAAGACAAGACATCAACACGACATCAAATGTTCCAGTTCCATTGGCACAGCCCCGTGCAGAAGGCATATTACATAGAGGGGTAAATGGAAAACACACCTTTCCCTTCTGGTCTGGATGTGACCTGTGTTTGGAGAGGTTCTGACATTGGCTCAGAGCAGATGTTTTCTGTAGCTATGTTGTACTTGTTTGCAAAAAAAGCTTATGTGAACTGTGAGGCAGAACCAACATCTTAGGAATTGCAATTTAGTGATGGAGGAATGTGCTGTTGTTTCTGTCCTGGAGTCATGAATCCAAATAATGGTCATTTCCTCCCCCAACAAACATCTTTTGGTTAACAAATAGAACTTGTAGCTTTCCACCTTTGCCTTGTCCTAAAGTTCTGAAGACTTGATTCATGTGTTTTTTTTCCTAGAGATTTGGTTTCTAGGATAGTAGGAGTGTTGTAGCTGTGGTGCTTTAAGGATGTAAGAAGAGAAGTTTGTAAGTAAGGAAGGGAAATCGGTTCTTCAGCCAGAAGAACTTTGGAGTGGAGAGAAAGTTTGCAACAGTGCAGCTCCTCTTCTGCTTGCTCACTGCAAGAAGAGCTGTTGGGGGTGATTGCACAGTGGGTTATCTGCTCAGCAATTAAAGTTTGCTTGGGCAGGAACTCGAATTGTGTTTACCAGTGGTGAAAGGAGGAACATGGCAGGGGTGGTTGTTTTTCTTATTAACATCTCATCTGAAGGAATCCTCTTTTCAGAGCAGCATATTTTGCCTCTGAAAGTATTCTTGCTGACACAGGAGAGTGCGGATGAAGTTGGGAGGGGTGGAAGCAAGCAACCACTCCAAGAAAGTGGTCTGGGAGGTTTGCCTCCATTTGCATGTCCGTACGTCGTAGCTGCTTGCCACTTGGGAACTGTTCCTTGCATCATTTTCTAAGAAGCCCTGTAGCAGAAAGCATCAGCCTTGTTCCTCTGGCACAGGGTTGCTCAGAACAAGGAAGCACCCCAGATCTCCCTGGTGATGCCTGTGTGACATTACTTGGTTAAACTGGAATTTTTTCCCTATGAATTAAATTGTGGCAAGAGTAGCAGTGTTCCCACTGGCTGTTGCTGCAGTAGGATTAAGGCAGACACTGATATTTTGTGGGATGAAAGACATTTCTGAGCTGTTTTATGGAAGTTTCCAGACCAAGTTATATTTGGATTGGCTGACAAGGGGATCTGAGTCGCTGATCTGGCAGACAAGAGGCACTAATCTCCCTCTCCACTTGTTTTAGGTTCTCACCCATGTGGCACTGGGCTGGGAGCTCTGGTTGTCCAGCGACAAATCTCATTTGAAGAGACCGCAGGAAGAAGAAGACACTATTTCCCCACAAATCTCTAGAAATCTTGGGATGTAGATGCTATGTGTGTTAATGTCTGTCATGCTGGCTGGCGTAAGGACCCCTACTCTTCATTAGTGTCTGCTGGCTTGTCTCAGCACCGTTTTAGCTTTCCAACTAGGGACATTGGGAACCAGAGCATCTCTGAGAAAGCTTTTCTGAAAGTAGTTCATGGCCATTCCATACAGCAGCAGAAGTTTCTGTTACTGGTAGGAGGGTTTTGCTGACAGGAAAAAAGTGATGAATTACTGTAGTGAAAGCTGGAAAATGCTGTGGGATTTTTGGTATGCTGTTCCTGATTTATTAGTGGATTAGGACACGGACCTCACAGACCCATTGTGCATCTGCTTTCTTTTAGCTCTCTGACCAGTTATTGCTTAGCACTATAAAGCTTCACCAGCATGCTTTTTGTGGGGCTTTTATTCCTTGCAAAGCCTTGTAGATGTGTCATCAGGAGTTGGCACAATATTTAAACTCTTTATGATTTAAAAGGTGTAACTTGTAACATAAATAGTAACATAAATATGAGATACTTTTTAAGTCAGTCTGATACTGACACAGCAGGAGCTGAGCAGAGTGTGCAGGGTCCCTCCTCTGTTAGGTGCTCAGATTCTTTAACAAAGACTGTTTCAGGATGCAGTCTCTGTGCTGGATGTCAGCATGAGGGTGGTGCCATTTCTCCACAGGAGAGCAAAGTTGTCAGCTGGTTTTTTGGTTTTGGTGGTTTTTTTTAGCTTTGTACATATGCAGAGAGTGAGCACAGAAAACCATTGTGAAATGTATTTGTCAGAAATGTTGTTTTTAATAGCTCAGATCGCCAGAAGGGGAACCACAAGCCTTAACAGGTTTAAAATTAGTCACTTGAAAAAAACCCCACTGTCCACTCCAGATCCACTGTGGGATTTAGTATTGCGTTCTGCAAATCTACAGGGCTGAAGTGCAAAATAAAACATTAGTATTGGGGTTTTTTTTATCTTTTAATGTGTTTTGAGGTCTGTCTTACAGAAGAAACTAATTTTTGCTTCCTAAAATGTCTTAATTGTAGACACTGAGGTTGTGGTGCCAGGATATATTTATGCAGTGAGCCAAATAAGATACTGCTTTTGTTTAGAAGGAAAGTGTAAGTACAGCAACAAAAAGAGAGTTTGAGCCATAGAATATTTTGCCTTGCATACTTGAGCTGTTTGTGATGTAACATTAAGCAATTGTCAGAAATTAAATTGAGCTGAGATTTGAGTCTGTGCCATAGCTTTTGCAGTAGATGATGGAGACTTCGGGGTGAATTGGATCCTTCTGGGACAAAATTAATATCTTTGCATTGGATTAAAAAGAAGCCATTCTTCAATTGTTATCATGGTGATTGTAAGGGAATTTGTGCAGTGGTAGTTGCTGCAGTGTGTCAGTTAAGTGTGAGGTTTCTAGTTCTGGCCCATAATCCGCCCACCTGGGATTTGTATTGTTAATGGGTTTTGGCTGTGACTCCCATCAGCCTCATCCAGTAAAGGCTAATGAAAAAGTACTGTGGCTTATTTGTCTTCTCAGCTGGTTTGCACATAAAAATGTTAGTCTATGGCTTAGAGCTGATGCAGCTTCACCCCCCTTCTTCTTCCTTTCAACGTATGCTCACATGTTTCTGCATTTACTGCCCTGTGACATCATTCCCAGTGTAATTCTCCCGCTGCACAGCAGTTATGGAATCCAGACAGAGCTGTGTAGCTCAAGGTGGCGAAAAAAGAGTCTTGTAAGAACAGATCTCATTAGGATGTTAATGCTGTTAGTAACCTTGCTGGGGAGTAGCAGTGGCAGAGAAGGAAGAAGAAAACAACAAATGAGAGAAGCAGAGCTCTTCCTTAAATTTACAAAACCCTGTTTAGTTCATGAGTTCCCTTCCTGAGCATTCTGTGCTATTGACAGGCAGTGAGAAGGGTAATGTGCAACTTGAACAGGTTAATTACAGGGACAGACAATAGAACCAAGTAAGCCTGATAGATCCTTTTTGTTTGCTTTATCCTGTAGGCAAATCAATGTAGGAGTGATTTGTTCTTTGGAGGTTTCGTGGTTTGTTCTTTGGAGTGGTTTGTTGATTCCCTTAATTCTTAGTTATAAAAAGAAAAAGTGTATGTGTATTTTCATTCATGAATATCATCTGGTTGTTCAGCCCTAGAGCAGAAACCTGTATTGGTTGATTTTCTTGTGACTAACTGCCTGGAATATCTGGTGAATGCCTCACAGTGCCATGTCCTTGCTGTTCTCTGTCACTTTAGCTGTGCTTGCCAGCCTGTTATGAGTATGTGGGTGTTGTAAAAATACAGAAACATTGAAAGAAAACAAAACCAAAGGAGCCCTCAGAAGTCAGAATGCACCCTCAAGTCATCTTCACCGAGCAAGCTGCTTAACAATCAATCAGCAGCATTGTTTGTAGCATCCTTTCTCCATCACTTGATCCCTGTTCTTGTCTTATCTGACCTTGGTCTGTCACTGCATGTGACAAACCTGCACAGATGAATTCCAACAAAGGTCGCTGGGCTGTTTGTTGTTGCAGCTGGCTTTGTGAATGCTGAGGTGTTTTGAAGGGAATGGATTTGGAGTGAGCAGTATCTGAGAACAACTAGTTGGAACTTTGATCTGACTTGGTAAAGCAGGCGTTCAGTGTAAAGGGGTTGCTTGTTTTCTTAGGATTGACATTGCTGGAACAATTGATGAGCTGGAAACAGGGATCTTCTCATCTGTTTCCTCCATCTGTAAAAGGAAAATAAACTCCTCCTCCACAACAGTACTGTGATTTGCTTCATTTTTACACGGAACATTGTGGGTTTTTCCTCTCAGTATGAGATGGCCTCTTGTGTTAGCTATTTCAGTTGCTTTTTTTATGTTAAGTATTTAGTTTCCTCCCAGAGCTTGGTGGTTGTGGTTCAGTACTTCATCTGTTCAAGTCTTACAGGCACAGTGTTGTGGTTTATGCTCGCTTCGCCACAGTGGGATTGGGGATAGAATGGGAAGAGTAAAAATTAGAGAACTTGTGGGTTGAGGTAAAGATAGTTTTACAAGTAAAGCAAAAGCTGTGCATGCAAGCAAAGCAAAACAAGGGATTCATTCACTGCTTCCTATCAGCAGGCAGTTGTTCAGCCATCTCCAGGGTAGCAGGGCTCTGTCAAGTGTAATGGTTACTTGGGAAGTAAAACGTCCCTCCCTTCTTTTTCCGCCCACTTTGATGTCAGACAGTGTGGAATGTCCCTGGGGTCAGCTGGGGTCAGCTGTTGCAGCCCACTTTGATGTCAGACAGTGTGGAATGTCCCTGGGGTCAGCTGTTGCAGCCGTGTCCCCTCCCAACCCCTTGTGATCCCAGCTGACATGTTGGTGGGGTGGGTGAGGAGCAGAAATGCCCTTGGCTCTGTGTGGGCACTGCTCAGCAGTGACTGAAATGTCCCTGTGTTATCAGCACAAACCCAAACTCAGCCCCGCATTAGCTGCTATGGAGAAAACTAACTCTGTCCCAGCCAAACCAGCATGCACACACAGGACTGACAACAATGTCTCTCCTGCTTAGCTGGAGAACTTTTCATTTGCCTCTCTGAAAATGTCACTGTCCCGTTTGTGACTGCATCAGGAAGTTTACGTTTAATCTGATTAATTCCCAAAATTTTAATCCCAAGACTATTCAAGGATGCTCTTAATGTGTCTAAAAATATTCACCCTGTAATTCACGTGTACCAGGAGCAAAAGGGGTAGGATAGTCCTCACTAAAGCTCCATGGGGCAGTGAACAGTTGAGGTGTGATGTATTCAGAGTGGTTTAGGCCTGGTCCTGCCTCTTAGGTGGGAGGTCATATCAGATGACCTCTTGAGATCCCTTTACTGGCCTGGGTTTTGTTGGTCCTTTAACCTGTAAGTGAGAATCGTTTCAGGCTGCATATGCTTTGCCTCTGACTTTATTCTTCCAAGTCTTGAATTGTTCCTTTGCTCTGCTTCGGTCGTCATGTCTGCTTCCCACGAGAGAGCAGTGATTTTTGCTAGTTTTGCCTCACAATTTAAAATGCGCTTTTCTTTTGGATAGATTGATTTTGTAGGTTTGTCAGTTTTCTATTATATCTCTGCTGTCACTACTGTATCTTTTATTTGTATAAATTTGCAGTCTTCCTTGCTGCCCTGATCTTTATGTTCTTAGCAGAAGCTACGATGCTTTCTCCTTTTTTTTGTTAACTGGCTTTTCCTTTTTTTTCTTGCACAAAACATATTGTAGTACCTTTAGTCTGTTTTATTGGTAATACCTTTTGATACAAGGAGGTATGAATGCACTAGCCATGGATTTGTGTATCTGGAGAGAAACTTTTGGAGTGGATCTCTCTTTGTTTGGTACTGAAAGATGATCAGAGTCCAAGTTAAGCAACTTGGACTGTCCAGCTGCCTTCACAGGAGGCCTAGTGGGAAAAGACCCCTGACTCTGTGTGTATATCCTTGATAAACACCTCTCTCACCTTGCCTGCACAGGGGATTGCCCCCTTGGAGCTTAGGGAGTTTGAACTGCTTCATCTTGTTTACATTGTGTGCCAAGGTAGCCTCTGTGAATGCACCTATCTTTAAAGTATCACTGAAAAACAATTCTCTACTTTTATGTTATCTTCTACCATTTCTCTTCCACGACTGTTCTTCTTTATAGAAAACTAATCATTTTAGACAGATGCATGCTTTTTAGAGAAGTTTTTGCTTTCTAAGTTATTTTTTCCCACCAGGTTTTACTTTTTCACTTTATTCTGAACACGTCTATGCTCTGCTGTGCATGTCTGACTGGGTTGGGATAAATCGTCAGGGTAATTGGCCACCGCAGCTTATGAACCAGTTAAAAAGTTCAGTGCAAAGCCAGCCCTTTACCTCAGTTTACTGTGTACAACAGTGAACATCAGGCTGGCTGACCTGCAGTCACCTGGCACTGGAGTAGATGAGGAGGGCTCATGCTGTCTTCCTGCTTGGAAGGAGTGTTTTTTGAGGAGAGGTAATTTCAGTAACGCTTGTCAAAGTGTTTTTCTTGAGCTACTTTAGTTTAGCTTGAAAGAGAGCAGCCATATCGTGCAGTGGAGGGACTGGAGGGTGACTGGACCAATCGTGCTACTGCTCTTGGTCCCAGTACTGCCCTGCTGGTACCACTGAGGTCCAGTAAGACGTAAAATATAGTTAAGAGTAATGGGTACTGGTAGAGTAATAATCAGAATGCATTTTCCTTTACTGCTTTTTTTTTTGAGCTTAGCCTGTCTTCTGCATTTCTACTCTAATCTTCCTACCCAGCACCAAATCCCTGTAAAAAGGAACACCTTCCAGGCTGCAGAACTTGGAAGAATGTGGAAGGGTTTCACCCAAGACTGAAATATCTTTTGAGACTTGTACCTTGTAGAGGTTGTTTAGGTGTTCTCTCTTTTCTAGTACTATATAATGAAAGACTTGGATATAGTGTCTCTGTACTGAAAGTGCAGTTAAAATCACATCTCTCTTTCCATTGCTCAGAGCAATTTCAAATGCTGCAGTCTGGACTTCTGTGGTGTCTACTACTGCTGGAGGAGCAGCAATGGTATTTCAGTTGTTTTGCACTATTTAAAAATAGCAGGGATTTTTAGTAACTAATTTTAAAGAATATTTTTTTTAGTGACTTGATGAAAACTTTACACCTGTGCTGGTTCTCAAAAGTGGAAACATGATGAATTTTCTGCCAAAATCTTGTTTATCTGTTAGCTGTAGAGAAAGAGATGCTCTGCTTCTCCATCACTGTTGGATGGGTGTCTCAGTTTAAAGGAAAAGAAACCTAATATGTTTATCTGGACTAGGCAGGGGGCCTTTTCCCAAAACCACCACAACCTTTGGAATTAATAGACTTGAATCAGAAAATGTATAGAAAAGGCTAACAGTTCTTAACTACAACTATATATATATACACACACAAAACCAGAGCAGAACAATAGCAACACTGTAACCCAAAACTTTTTAAGCGAGAGGCAATGCCGCCCCTCAGCAGGCAGCGCTTGCGACGGAGCTCCGGCGAGGCACAGAATGGCCTCCAGGGAGAGATGATGGTCCCGAAAAAACCCTCACGTGTGGAAATAGCGGCTACAAGGGGCAGGGTGGAATCCTTCCTGTGGGCAGCGTAGAGACTCTCCTCCTCCTTCTATCCGAAAAGTGTTGCGGGGGAAGGGAGGGCAGGGACTCCCCAGGGAGTCTACAGCGAATCCAGCTGGTGGTGACCGCTCTCTCTCTCCGAAGAACAGCACAAGCTGCGTGGAGGTGGGAGGGCGAACGATCCAAGCGGGCTCCACTTTCCAGATGCTTCCAGCAGCCCGCGCAAACCGTGGCTCCTCCTCACAACCCCCGCGGAGAGGAAGTGCCTGCAATAGGAAGAAACCTCTCGCTCCTTTCCCCCTCCATCAAGCTGGAATTCAGAGCTGTCGACCACAACCCCCCACACCCCCTCATCCCTTGCGGCTTCGGAGCTCGCAAAACCCCCGTGTTGGCAAGGGAGAGAAAAATTCCCTGAAAGATTTGAAACTATAACGATGGGATTGTGGTGCTGTAAAACAGAATGTCTGTCTGTAATGTAGAGGGAAAGTCAGTGGTGATGGAGAGTACAGACTGACTCTGGGAGCATTGAGTGCTGCATAGTAAATCTAATTTCACTTATATAAAAAAACATAAGTGTGGGTATTTGAAAACTGTATTTTCTGTCTGTATTTATGCAGCCCTTCCATTTGACTGGTCTGCTCAGTGGTGGAGAGTTGTTGGCCGCTTTGCTGTTTGCAGCAAGCCCTCTCCATTCCTCTCCCGTTCTCAGTCATTCAGACTGGAGGGGTCTCTGAGCAGAGGGTGAGAGCTGAAGCTGACATCAGAGCTGAAGTTTTCCTGTGATTGGTTTTCTGCAGACCAGCTGCAAAGGGGAAGCTGAGGAACAGATCGGTTTGCATTCTGGCTTCCAGTGGTGTTTTAGACCTGGTTAGGGAGGTGAAGAGACATCAGATACTTGAAATGGAATTAATTAGGGTCTTGGCAACAGCATTTGGAAGACCAGTGCTGCTGTAGGAATGGAGCAGGAAGCGATCTCAGTGAAGTGCTGAGGTGCTTGCAGATCAGACAAGTCTGGCATTTTGTGTAGCTTGTAAACTAGCTCAGAGCAAAGCAGAAGCTTAAGGTTCCCACAGGCTGATGATAAGAAACCTTCATATGCCCTTAAAAACATACAAAGTTTAGTTTGGTAGCAAGGTGGTGGTTAAATGTATTTGTATCAAGTTCTTGGTGCCTTCAGTCCCGATCCTCATGGACTTGGTGTAGTCAGCACTGTACAAATGTGAATTCCCAGTTGTTTGTGTAAAGAACTTGAAATACAAAGACAGGTAACATATGAAAGGTGGGGGTAAGGGGAATAAACCAACAAATACTAATTGAAATTAAGATATTGTAACCTAGCAAATGCTGAATGTTGTGAAAAAAGCTGTTGCTAATGTTCCTGGGTAACTTTTCTCTTGCTGCCTTGTACACATACACTGTAATCGCTCTCTGTGTGAGCACCTCGCGTTCACAGAGTGTTACTGCCATATTCCAACAGAAATATGTGAAAAATATTCGGTGACCTTCAGTCTTACTAAGTGGCTTCAGCTTTGTCAGGGGATAAAGTCGGAGTCACTCATGTCTGTGAGGCTGATGCAGCTCTCCTGACAAAGGACTATGTTTTTAGGAGGGTGTATCCATGCTCTGGAAGGCTGAAAACAAACATAAAATGGTTGTGCTGCCTTTTGTTGTCTTTCAGAATTGGGCCTTGAACTTGGTGAGAGGAGAGGAAGTGGAAAGGCTCCCTGCTCTGATCTCTTCAGTATCTCAGAGTTTTGGTCTCTGAATGGCTAATTGTGTTTTGCTTCTTGTTGTGCTAGATGGGCTGGTGATACCATTGGTGGAACTGTCTGCAAAACAGGTTGCATTTCACATTCCATTTGAGGTGGTGGAGAAGGTTTATCCTCCAGTGCCTGAGCAACTGCAGCTTCGAATTGCCTTCTGGAGTTTCCCAGAAAATGAGGAAGATATCAGGTAATGAATGCTGTTGCTGTTTCATCCATGCTTAAGTAAAGGTTCTGTTCACTGAGGAGAATCGCTGTCCATTTATGTCCTGTATGTTTGCTGTCTTTGCCGTTCTCAGGTGGCTTTTGTGATATGTGGATGGATTACTGTGGGATGTGTTATGATATGGGGTTGTAATTTGGGGTGAGCTGACCTGCATTTGTACCAGGAAAAGCACAGACATGTGCATGTTCTATCTAAATGACAGCACAATAAATGCACCCTTTGGTTTGCCTGACAGTCTAGAGTTTTGTTCTTGTTAGTCTTAGGCAGCGTTGTTTCCAGTTTGAATCTGGCTCGAGTTAGAGATTTACCTGGGCTCAGAAACTGCTGAGGAAGGCTCACTGAGTGTGCTGTGCGAGTAGGAGAATTGGGATTTGCTGAACACATCAGTAGTCAGAGAGGTGACTGCATTTCTGATGTTTCCACAAAAGTTTGTGCCTCATTATAAACTCTGTGGTTTTAGATGTTTTACCAAAGCATTTTTTGCTGAAGCTTTTATACCATTGATGGCTGACCTATGTAACTGCATCTGGAATTTTATCCTATAGGAGGCTGACCCACCTAACTGTGCATCCAGAATTTTGTTGCAAAGCAGTGATATTGGACTCTTTCTAAAAGAATCACCCTGAAGGTTCTGGAATCATCTAACATTCTGGAATCAGGGGGAGACGATGTCAGTAGTGCTGGTGTAATTAGTAAGATCACCTGTGGGAGAGCAGTTTCTTATTCTGATGAGCACATGTGTAAAAAAACTCATGTTAGCAAGCAGTTAACTTGTCTAGAAGTACTAGACGTTTTTATTGTGACATATAAACGTTTGGCCTCGTATTGATACTATACTGTGTATAAAAGCTTAATTTTAGCTATGAATTAATTTGTGTTTCAGAAATTTGCTAGAAATGCCAGTGGCTGTACACAACGTCAGTTAGGGAGAGATTAACGGTTTTAATTGTTGAATTGTAATGGAGAAATGGCACAAAAAAGGGCTGGGCTTCATCTTAAAGATGAAGAAAGTTAGGATTTTTCAAAAAGCCATGTCAACAAAGAGTGCAAGAGGATAACGTGGAGTTTCTCAAAACCAGACTGAGTTTGATGTGCTGTGTGTGTCTCTTGCAGGTTGTACTCGTGTTTGGCGAACGGCAGTGCAGATGAGTTCCAGCGAGGGGAGCAGCTCTTCCGAGTGAGGGCTGTAAAAGACCCTCTCCAGATAGGTGAGAACGTTGCAGGTCTGCCTCTTTAGGTGTTTTGGATTCCCAGAACTGTATCTGCAGTGATACAGCAGTTATAGGACCTTGTCTCAAAACCAGCTGTTCTGGTAGCCTAGACTAAACTCCTGCCACCTGTATTTTTTGTTATGTCTTGAGCTCAATACCATGTTCATTTCAGCCTCAATCAGCTCAGCTGTCAAACTGAGTGAAAAGCCAGAAATGTTCTGAAAATTAGCTCCTAAATCTGTCTCAGTGTTTTATAATAAACAGTGTTTATTACCTTTGCCTCTGTAATGGTTAAATTCCTCATTGAGAAAGTGAAGTTGGTGTTCTAGTGGTCTAATCAAGTGGATGCCTTGCCTATTTAGCATGGCAGGGAGGAAGGCACAAGGTTTACTTATTTCTGTAGCAAAGAGCTGTATTAATAATACAGTTTCTCGTGTAGTATTTTGGCAGCAGGAAATCCCTGTTGCTGGACCGTGGGTGTTATCACTTCTCCTCACTTATCTTGTTCTTTTCATGTTTTATGGTTATGGAACCTAATCTTGTCTTAAACCAAGAATTGAACTCTGGGTTTTTCATCTTTTAAAACAGAATACTGAGTTGGCTTTTCCTGTGACAGCTGTTAGGCAGGAAGGCATTGTGTGAAATAAAGACACTTAGATGTCAAGGTGGGCCATGCCAGTCCAATGCGAGGCATTGTGTTTTCTGCAAAAGTAAGCTTCTTAATTCGAATGTTAATTGGCATGTGGAAACTGGGCCTGGCTGTAATGAGAAAAATGATAACGTAAAAAGCTGCATGGTGTTAAGGAGGAAAGTTGCTGTGTTCTCCTGTGATAAGGGATAGAGACTTCCATGGGTGTGTTTAGTTGCTGGTAACAGTAATACTTAACTCTCAGGGATGAATGGAATGAATAAATGTAGGTAAAGGGCCCTCAAAAAAGGCAATAAAAGGGCCTCTTACTGTAAAAGCATAGGGAGAATAAAAAGAGGAGACAGTTGTTAAGATATGCCAAATTACAAGAGACTGCTGAGCTGTTATCTGAATACCGGGTAAAGCATCTGAAAGGGTTTACCTAGCCCAGTGTCAACTGTAATAATGATAGCAGGAGTTCTTGGGAAAGGAAGTGCTTCCTCATACATAAAGTATATTGAGCTGTCAGTGAGACCAGAGAGCAATTTTGGAACATCAGCAAAATTGAGATAAATAAATGTAAACTGACACTTGAATACATTCATAAGCTGCTGATGCCAGGACTGAAACTCTTGAGAGGCCTCTAGGGCATCGGCTGAACTCCAAGGAAGCAAACGTTTGAGAAAGACAAAATGAATTACAGTGCAACTGGGTGAAATTCAGTAATTTCTGGGGCTTTTGCAATGGAAAATAGCAGAATATTGAATATACAGTGCGAAAACTGTGGTTAAAGCTTGTTTCAGTATAACAGTGTCACAAGGTTGGAAAGGACCTCTGAGATCATCAAGTCCAACCTATAACCCAACACTAACACCAACCATCATTTAAACCATGGCACTCAGTGCCTCATCCAGTCTCCCCTTAAACACTTCCAGGGTCGGCAACTCCACCACCTCCCTGGGCAGTGCATTCCAATGGCCAATCACCCTTTCAGTGAAGAACTTTTTCCTAAGATCAAGCCTAAACCTCCCCTGACTAAGCTTGAGTCCATGCCCCCTAGTTCTGTCACTGGTCACCTGAGAGAAGAGACCAACCCCTGCCTGACTACAACCTCCTTTTAGGTAGTTGTAGAGAGCAATTAGGTCTCCCCTGAGCCTCCTTTTCTTCAGACTAAACAGCCCCAGCTCCCTCAGTCGCTCCTTGTAGGGCTTGTACTCCAGCCCCTTCACCATCACCAGTAGTGAATGAAAAAGACGAGGAGATGTAAAGTGATGTAAATGAACGACAGCTAGGAATATCAGTGCAATATGCTGGGGAGGAGAGGAGGGAAAAAGAGGACGTGGGGAATGGTGCAGGGGAGGTACTCTTCAAGTACACATACAGCAACAAAGGGTTGTGAGTGGCAGGGAAGGAAGGAACTGCTTAAACAGTAGCGGTGTTTCCTTCTTAGAGGAACTTTACCTCATGGAGGGATGTTTTTTTCCACCAGAGTCACAGCCCAGAAGCTGGGTGCTACAGGTGGGGTGGATGTAATTTCAGTTAATGGCTCCAGACGATTTTAAGGTGTGTCACTGCAGTTCAGAGTTTGCTATACTGACAAATGGGAAAAAGAAATACAGGAAATGAAGCATTTGGAGGGGGATTGGGCGGCATGTTGTGATATTGTGATCAATAGGACAAAGCTTGCAATGTGCTTTGTGCTCTTTTTGTCCCATTTCCCTTTGCAATGTAAGATTATTCTTTTTTTAACAGAAACAAGTGATTTTAGTCATGTTGTCCACATACAAATCCATGTCTGTAATTTCTGAACAAGAGCTCCTTTTTACTGTGTTCCAAACCTCCATGTTTTTTGCGAGATTGTACTGTATATACTCAAGGAATCAGCTTTTGCAGACCTTCTGTGCATTGCCTTTGTGGTGGTCATGTACCTGCCTGCTTGCGCTGGAGACATCACTGGTCTCAAATAGGTGTGTGAAGGTTGCTGATTTCAGGGAGATTTTCTTTCATAGTCTTACTTTCTTTGTAAACAATGAGGAAGGCAGCAGCAGGGCCAGTCTGGATTCTGACATTGCATCTCCTTTAAATGGTTTGTCTGAGTTTCCACTTTTTAGAGTCTTCTGTCTTGGCTTAGATTAAACAAATGTCCAAAGTTTCCTTGCTTTACTTCATGTCTACAAACTGTTTTTCAGCTCATGTCTTCCCATTTCCGTTAGTCCTGGGAAAACCAGAGGAACAGTTCTCAGATTCCATACAGAGGTGTCTTTGCTGTCATTGTTACAGAGGCAGTAGAACTACCAAATGTCAATGATGACATTGTGTGCTACTGTCGCCTCTTCACTGCATGACAGAACCGCTTCATGGGTGCATGGATCACTCCTGGGTGCTCCGTGTTGTGCAGTGCCTGTACCTGACATGTCCTTGGAAGCATTGGCACTGGATTTGTTCTGTGCGCGAGCAGTAGATCAGGTGCTTGTCAGAAGTGTAAGTCTCTGAGCAGGAAGTTCAAGCATTTTCACAGAAGCACTGAGCTTGCTCTGCACCCATAGTGCAGTTCAAAAACATGGGGGGTGAGACTTCTGGCAGAGCAGTTCCTCTGGCCTGCAGGACAATGAGTGCTGGTGATGCCTGCAGACGCATTTTTGTGGTTTATTGTTCTGCATGGGGTAGATGAGTAGATGATCTGTTATCTGTGGGGGTGAGGGGAGGAAGGACCTTTCCAGTGCTCTCCATGAGGTGGCCAGGTCACTCAGGTGTGCAGTGAATGTGATTGTCTTCACATATCAGCAGGAGGGTGAGAGCTGTAGCCTGTGGGAGAAGACAATTGTTTGGCTGTGAATAAGTACGGTTTGATGCCCATTTCTTTAACCAGCAGTGCTGGTCTGGGCACTCGAACTGATCCCCCTCATAGGCATCTCCTCAGTCCCTGCAGGCTCAGACTTGTTCAAGCTGTGCAGTGAACTCAGTTGTGGGTTTTTTTCCTGGTAAAAGAAACCATTAATTTAATGCAGATATTTTTCCTGGAGGGTTTCCTATTTCGTCCCACAAACAGTTTTTCAGTACAGCAAGACTGGTGGGGCAGAAGAATTGGGCAGAACTGCTTAATTTGTGCTGTCAGCGGCAGACGTGTTCATCAGGCTGCAGTTTCAGTTAAAGTTTGTGATACGTTGTGCTTAAGCCCTTAAATTTCCTTTGTCTCTTTTTATAACCATTCTTCCCTCTTTGCATTGAATCAGTTAACAATTTTCATGTACGAACACAAATTTCTTGGCAGGAGCTCAATAAAGATGCATAGCTGTGACCCATTCTTCTCTGAGACCTTTTGAAGACTTCTCATTCTCAGTGAAGCAGAACTGCTGCAATTCTGATTTGTGAAATGGTTAATTTGCTTTTGTGGAAATAAGGACATTTTGGCATTAGTCTGCGATGCTTCTAGTACAGCAGAAGCTGAACTGTTTGGATGGTATTATCCAAGTGTGAAACATAAATTAGAACTGTAGCGAGTAATAAGCAATGCAGTAATTGTGGTGAGTGCCACCTTTTGTTTTGATTCCGTTACAGTTGCTGAAATGGCTGAGGAATTTGGGTGGCATTATGTGTACTAATCAAAATAATCAGCCACATCAGGACAAGGATTTGAGTTCTGGTGAATGGGAGAAATGGAAAGGTTAAGCAAGGTGAGGTGAGAGCAAGTTTGTATTGACATGAGAATTATGTTTTGAGGAAGAAATAGTGCGTGTTGTTTTAAATGGGGTTTAGTAGGTCACATGCACTCCTGAATGCCATCATTATTATAATCTCCCAATATCATTATAACGGCTCAGTAGTGCGGATTTTTAATGTGCTTCCCTGGGCTGATGGTGGAGAAACTGTTTCAGTCATCTGTCCCAAGCCATGTTTTTTCACTTGAGGTAGATCGTTAGACTGAATTCACGTTGTGGCTTTGATACTTGTGATGCTTTCTGTGCTTCATTAAAACTGAATTTGAGACTAGCAAAAGCGCTGTCAGGCTGATGCTCGTATCTGTATGATTAAATGGTGTTTGCAGTCTTCAAAGCAATAGGAGATTCATGCTCTTGGTGGCCTTTTCCTGCTCATAATATCTGTGCCTCTGGATGACTGTTATGCATCACGCAACTTCCTCTATTGATACAACGGGTGTGCATTGTAGGTGAGTTTACATTCAGCCAAGCCTCAATGAAGTTCTTTGTGATCCTGCCTGAGACGAGATTCATAATTTATTTGTTTGATTAGGTTAATAGGACTGCATTAATTCAAGTCATTGCTGGAATTTCCCTTTTCCATTGATTTTTAATTTAAGCATGAGGGTTTTTTGTTTCCTGAGTACATGGCTTATAAAAATTGGGTATTTGCAAAATTGTGAGGGGATACATAGTTTATGGGGGATGAGTGGTTTCAGAAGTCAGAGAGTGAAAGCAAGCCCTCAGATGTGTGTTCTGCCTTCGTCGGTGCTCTGTAGAATTATGACAGTTGACAGACTTGGAAATAATTCTCAAGTCATTGCCCAGCCTGTTCAGAGTTTATGCCTCTCTGCTAATATTCTGCAGTAGCTGATTGGAAAGAAACAACTGCTGGAGGCTCTGGATCCATGTCCATCCCTTTATAGGTGTTGTTGCTAGACATTTGTTTTGCTGGGTAAATGGCACATACCTAGGTTTCCATACTGTTTGAATCTGTCTCCCAAGCACTGGAAGACTAACCCTGGACTTTTGGATTTTCACAGGTTTCCACCTAAGCGCCACTGTGGTGCCCCCACAGATGGTGCCGCCCAAGGGTGCCTACAATGTGGCGGTGATGTTTGATCGGTGCAGGATCACGTCGTGCAGCTGTACCTGTGGAGCAGGCGCCAAGTGGTGTGCTCACGTCGTGGCGCTCTGCCTCTTCCGGATACACAATGTAGGCCTTTAATACAGCTCTGCTCTGCCCTTGGCATCTTCTCCAAGTCTCTCGTCATTGCAGTGTGTACTCTTTAGGCAGACTGCAGCTGGCGCTCCTGTTGGTTGCAGATAGTGTGAATGTGTGAATAGTGTGAATGTGTTGCAGTCGCAGAGTGGATTGTCCGAGGCTGTAAACCGCAGACTGCTCTTTGATAACGTGCAGATTGCTGAGGGCAGACACACAGACCTTTCAGCCCCTTCTCTTCCTCATCTAAATGTGAGCATTGCTTATTCTTTACTCCATTCTGCAAGGAGTGGAAGGTCACCAATAGTCAGTCTTTTGTAAATAGGGGATTTGAAAGCTCACTCTTTTGGTTGCTGGATGATTCAGAGTGCAAAAGGATCATTGCTGGCCTTTATGTTCACCAACTGATTGTAACACATACTGAGACGAGCAAGTGCCATTTTGACTTGTAGAGTTCAAGCAGCTGGATAAGTTTGTTTTTGACTGCATGTATTCTGTGTGGCCCTGTATAGAATGAAGAGTGTTTCTTACCCCAACGAACTCCAAATGAAAATGCTTAAAATCAACATGAAATACACAAATTGAGGGGGCAGTCTTGCATGCAGATTAATTTCCCTAGTCTTTGGGAAGCTGAGAAATACATTTTAAGGAAGGACTAAGCTTCGGTGATTGAAAGAAACATGATTTTCTACTGTCACAGAGTATTTTATAGCTAACATGCTTGTGATTAATTCCAGATTCTTAAATAAGTGCTAATAGCCTGCTAAAGCTTGGTAATATTTCACAATGAACAATTGTAATAGGCTTAAATTTGTGCTCCTGTGAAGTCTTTGGAATATCGGTATGCTTTCTGTGCTTAGGACCAGAGAGCTGGCAAAAAAATTGTTCTGCTTTTAATTATTAGTTCCAATTTTAAAAGGTGAGTATGGAGAGTGAGGATAGGAAACGAACTTTCGTTTATATCATTTACAGTCAGAAAACTCAGACCCTGTGTAAGATAAAAATAATTATAAATCTTTTCTCTCCAATCCTTTCTTCTGCATGAAAAATGCTAGTGAAAGGTTTTTCATCTTTGTGTATACTGACTGCTGACACTGGCAGGTTACATGCCTGGGTATATTGCTCCATGTAGACAAATCAAGATCAGAAGCGTCTTTATTGTCAAACTGCTCTTGCCTGTTTCAAGGTTAAATTTTAGGTGGGTGCCATTAGGGCGTTTTTGATTCTGTAGAGTGAAAAAGGTTAAGAAACCAGTGGTGGTGTTTTTATTGTCTAAGTTGTTCTAAGGTATGGGAAGATTGAAGAAAAAGCTTCTAATGAGACAAATGAGGCAGCTATAAGGCAGCTCCCCACAGATCTGGTTTGTTTGTCCGAAGCTTAAAGATTAGTGTCTTGTTTAGAGGTTTGTTTGTGAAATCCCTGCCCGTATTTGTGCAATTGCTAGCAACAACAGATCTTACACAGCTGTTAAAGCAGTTTCCTTGAAAAGAAACTGTTAAAAACAGTCTTTATAAAGCTTAGCCTTATTTGCGTCTTTTGTGCGACACATCACATAATTACAGAGCAAAGCATTGTCCATGAAGAGCAAGCATGATGTGCATCATCACTGCTGTTTCTGACCCTCCATCCATTCAGTGGACCTTCGTGGAGACCGAGCTGTTAATGGCAGCATGTATCTCCTTTTCCCTCTCCAGGCGTCAGCCGTATGCTTGCGAGCACCTGTTTCTGAGTCCTTGTCTCGGCTGCAGAGAGACCAGTTGCAGAAGTTTGCGCAGTACCTGATCAGTGAACTTCCACAACAGGTGAGTGTGGAAATCCATAGGGCTTTTTGTGAAGTTTAGTTATCGTTACCCTGGGTCCATTTATGTGGTATCTTTTGTTGTGAGATAACTGGTTATGTGATTTGATTGTGAGCTGCTGGGAAGGCTTTCAGTTCCTGCCCTTTTCAGGTTTGCCACTCTGTTCTATTGCCAAGTAAAATGCCGGAAGTGTTTTACCAAGAGAAGGAAGAGTGTAGCTATTCAGATTAGCATGCGTATGCACGTAGCTCTTGGAAGATCAAACATAATAAAATAAATGCTTGGTGGTGAAAAACTTAGGTCACAACATATGAGGTTGCTGCTGTTTTGTGTGTTGTGTTGGTGGAGAAGACTGCCCAGTGTTGCATTTGCCTTGGGCAGGCACTTTCTAATGCACCCAGCTGGTGACAGCTTGACTTCCTCTGGTGCAGCTTCTTGGCATTCAGTAAGAATCACTTGGGTTGTGGGAAGGAATAGACATGGGATTTTGTTAATCACAGGGAGAATCTGCTCTCTTATTCCTTTAATATCTATGTTGTTCAAGGTCAGGTTATTTTTATCATCTGCGTAATATGCTTGCACAAAATGTGAAAAAATGCCTAATGGATTTTGAAATATTTGCTTTAAAAATATAAGGGCTTGGCAATATTTTTTATGCTGGTTCAGCGAAAGGAGGTTGAGAAAAACTGACCTGCATGGGCATCTGTCCCACTTCAGTGGTTTGTGCCTGGTGTCTAAAGTAGGAGTCGCCTCAAATTCGTGTTATGGTGCTGTGGTTGGGATGCTAAGATATTCCATTGCTGAAACCTCCTCTGAATTTCCTACAAAAATACTAATCTTCTTGTGAAAGGAAATAGAGGAATTGTATAATGTGAAAGTGGTATAGAAATACTGTGGTTTTGTTGTAGAGAGAGTTCCGCACCAATATTGTGTGCTTGCTGCAGTGCACTACAGACATGGTCCTTCTGTTCTCCTGAAGAGCTCAGAGCTTTGTCGCACATGGTCTGATGCTTCATAGAGGAGGATTTTGAAAGGCTGACAG
Source organism: Dromococcyx pavoninus (assembly GCA_033558185.1). Classification (NCBI taxonomy): domain Eukaryota; kingdom Metazoa; phylum Chordata; class Aves; order Cuculiformes; family Neomorphidae; genus Dromococcyx; species Dromococcyx pavoninus. The sequence goes on along the minus strand of JAUMJL010001208.1, from coordinate 371,395 downwards.
TGGTGGTGGCCATTTCCTGAGTGGCATGGGGATTGTGTGCTTTCAAATATTCTGTCTGCTCCTTTTTGCAGGGTTTATTTCTCCTTTGGTCATGTGAAACAGCTATGCACCCAAGAACATCTGGGTTATTTAATTTAATTATTACCACCTTGCCAGATAATCCGGGATGCTGGCTACAGTTAAGTTTGCGTTTTACTGGCAGATGTGTCTTAACCCGTTTTCCCTTGGAAAAGGCAAGGGCACGCCCCAAACTCTTCCAACAGTCTCATTCCCAGTTCTCAAGGTTTCTAAGTGGCGATGGATACTGTAATACCTTGGGACCTCCTATTTTGACTGCATGGTGTGCAATTAGAGCAGGCTGTACACATGATTCTATTTTATCCTTGTTTCCATCTTGTGAATTGCATTATGGTACAGTAATACAATGCTGAATTACTTGCAAGTGCAAAAAGATGGTGGTAAGCATGAATGCAGCTTGATAAGGAGATGTTGTTCAAAATCTCTGCAGAAGTTGTTTTCTGTGTCTATGAAAACATCAGTGATTCTCAGCAGCTAGAATTTATTACCTGTTTTTTTCCCCAAGAGCTATTCCCCTTCATGGAGCCACTGCTCGTGTTCCAATGAAATATGAATATCTTGGCAAAAATGACTGCAAGAGAGGTGCTGCAGGTCCCTGATGTTCAGGGTGTGACATTGCCTAGAGCTTCGTGGTGACTTGAAATACGTTGTAGTGGCAAAAGGTTCAAGAATAACTTAATGCTGAGTTTACTTCTTCAGGTGACTGAAATGCAAAATATCCTTCTGGAGCATTGTTTTTCTTCCCTCTGTTTTAGCTGGGTCTGTATTATTTGCAAATGCAGGTGTACTGAATGTGCAGTGTGCTTTGCTTTGCAGTGAAGGGTGATCTGTAACCTCTGCTGTTGTGCAGAGAGAGACAGGGGATATTGATGGTCTGCTGCAGGTCACTTAAATCTGAATTATAGCTGTATTGGAAAATCTTTAGCACCCTCTGTCGTCCTTTCTGAAAACATGACTGTGTGAATTTGATACTTCTGAAGTTATGAGAGTGCTTCAGTCCTGAAAACCCAGGCAGACTGTACCATGTACATTCAAAATCTACTTCCTATTTTCAGATTCTTCCAACTGCTCAGCGCTTGCTGGATGAGCTGTTATCTTCTCAGTCTACTGCCATCAACACAGTGTGTGGAGCCCCAGGTAGCCCTGATAGATCTCGTTTCGGTAATCTGTCACTGACAGTACGTGGACATGTTCACATGGGTTTGAGTTTCTGAACTGCTCTGTTACCATGTAGCTGGAATTGCAGGTGGAGGTAAAGGAGAAGGGATCAATACAGGCACATGCATGTCTGTATGGCACAGCAGCAGACACTTGCTGGTGTGGTGGATGCCTCTGTGTGCAGAGGGAAGGGAGCATCAGACAATGCACCCTTTGAGCAAAAGATTGTTCTTTTTAAGTCTGTATTAACTATAGACTCTTAGACTGAGGCTGATTGAGGTGACCTCTCCTGTTTGAAACAGGACTGTTTACAACATTAGACTGTCTTGGGCTAGTTTAGCCAAAACTTGGTTACTGGAGATGTTAAGGATTGTTCCTATTTTAGTGCCTCATTGCCCTCTTAGTCAAGAGGTTTTTTTCTAATGTCCAATATGTCCCTTTTTTATCATCTTCTGCTACCAGGAAGAGTTTGTCTGTGTTGTGTTCCAAGTAGTTGTAGGCTGTTAATGATCCCTCCCTCGCCATCTCCTTTTCAGATGAAATGAGCCGCTCTTTCCCCAGGCTCACGTTTTCCATACCATTAACTGTCTTGATACCCCTTCACTATATCCTCTCTGTTTTCCCAGGATTGTTCCTGATCTGGGGGACCCAAAACTGGATATATTCCAGGTGTTACTTTACCAGTGCCAGGAAGAAGGGGATAAAATAATTTCCTTCAGTCTGCTAGCTGTGCCTTTCCTCATACAGTCCAGTTTGCAGGTTGAGTCTTTGCTTTGGGTTTTCAATGAAGGTTTGCCATTGGTTTGCGTTTGGCTTTGCATCCACCATAATCACCAAATCCTGTCAGCTAGTCAACTGGTTTTAAGTCTGTTCTGATGCCTGGGGTTTTCTGTTCCAGGTACAGAAGTTTACATTTTTTCTCAAAGAGCTTCATGAGATTTCTGTTGGCTCACAGTCCTTGAGTTTCTCCTGGTCTCACTGGTGATAGCGCTGCTACTCTGCATGCCAGCCTTGTCTCCCAGTTTAGTGTTGTCAGTGGGTCGGGTAATGTTATGATAGCATTCTAAGGTAGTTCTGAATAGTGAGTTCTGCAGTGGGTACAGTGAACTGAGTGACACTGCCTGCATGCTCCCTGTAACCTCTGTGGTTGGACACACAGAGGAACATCTCTTCCAAGCATGAAGACTGTGTGTTGCTTTTTTGTCAAGATCCCACTGCTGGACCCTCTGCATCAGATCAAAGCACCTGGTACTTGGATGAATCTACTCTGAGTGACAATATAAAGAAAACCCTTCATAAGTTCTGTGGACCCTCTCCTGTTGTTTTCAGGTAAACTGTTTTCCATTGAGGGGAAAATGGGACATTGCTGTAACCTGTAAGCTCGTTTGCTGTACAGCCTGTGCTCTTGTGTGATGTCATGGCTGAAGTACACCTCGTTTCACAACTTTTGCATAGCTTGTACAGTGTTATTTCAGTAGAGCACACTGTATTTGCACATTCTCTTACTGGTGTGGGGTTCTCAGTCTTGTTCTGCACCCTCTCCTTTAGGTTATGTGTGTCTATCCTGTTCAAGGTGCAAATATACTGCTGGCTGTAGATTATAATCAGGATTTTGTATGGCTTGATTTCATTGTTTCCTCATCCCTGCACTTCTGATTTATCCACAGTGATGTGAATTCAATGTATCTGTCTTCCACGGAGCCTCCAGCTGCTGCCGAGTGGGCCTGTCTCCTGCGTCCCCTGCGAGGAAGGGAGCCTGAGGGAATCTGGAACCTGCTCTCCATTGTGAGGGAGATGTTTAAGAGACGGGATAGCAATGCAGCTCCTTTACTGGAGATTCTGACTGACCAGTGTCTCAACTATGAGCAGGTAGTCAAATCTCTGTGCTCTGAGGGGTGAAGGTCTGGGATCCAGGCTGAGCCAGTGCCTGATGCTGTATGCCTGTACAATTCACAGCTGGATAAATGCTGTGTAACAGTCTGCGTGCATTATGGTCATGTGCTTCTCCACACTAATGCTCTTATGACAATTCAGTAATGTGCCAACCACACTATATTCTCAAAATATCTCAGTCCTTTCAATGTAAATATACGGAGTTTGAACTCTTCTGTTCAGGGCATTTCATTTGATTTCTGCCCAGATGATGTATTTTAATGATTTTTTTTTCCTAAAGCCAATACATCGCCTAAGAGCTGTCATTTTGACAAGACTAAATATATAATTGGGTCGTAGAATCTCAGATTCTTTGATTATTTTTGTAGAAGATAGCCTTTGATGGGCTTAAGTACACAATTTTTTAATTTTTTTAAATTAATATTAAGAAAAAGGTCTCCTTTGACAGTTCAGGACACTGATCTCACTTTGTGATATAAAATGAAGTGTAAGTTTGCTTGTTGGTCTATCACATACCTCAGCTTTTAGCAGAGGAAAGGAAATGCTTTTCCTCCAAATGTGAAGGCCCCTAGCAAGACAACCTCTTGTCAGTGTTTCTTTCTGTGGGCATGTGCCTTTTAACCAGAGAAACTTTGAAAGACCCTTTGTCTCACAAACCTATACTGCTTTAATGCTTATCTCTATTTTGGAGCCAAATGAAGATGTGGTACTGGCTACAGGTCTCGTTTCCTTTTGGTTGTGAGAACAGGGGGTGGGATGCTGGCCACAACCGCGACTCCACTGAGCCTGTTCTTCCGCAGATAACGGGCTGGTGGTACACCGTGCGGACTTCTGCATCACATAGCAGCGCCAGCGGGCACACAGGGCGCAGCAATGGCCAGTCGGAAGTAGCTGCTCATGCTTGTGCAAGCATGTGTGATGAGATGGTGATTCTCTGGAGGCTAGCGGTCCTCGACCCGACTATCAGTCCACAGAGGTGAGCACCAGCATCCAATCCGGTCTCTCATTTGTTTCTGTGGTGTTTCAATACACACAAGAGCTTCTGTTTCTTGTGTTAGTGTCATTGCTTCATTGCCTGTTCAGCCATTAGTCCTTCTGCACTATGTCGTGTGTAAGGTTCAAGAGCACTATAGTTACCGTAACCTTTAATTGCTCTTGCTGCTCACTTTCAACAACATTGTATAGTGTGAATGATTTGGTTTCTGAGAGTTCTTTTGCACGCGAGTGTAAGACTGCATTTCAGTGTCCCAGTGAAGAACAGCTCTTTGAATGATAACACTGGCTACCAATACATTTTAATACTTTCTAAATGTAACTCTTCAGTAATTCAAGGGATTTCTGTTTAGCCCACTGTTGTTTATTTCAAGGAGAACCATTTCTTGCATTCTGTGCAGCGTATTGGTAAGCAGTGTCAACCGGGTTATGAATTTCAGTCAGTGTTTTCAAGTGCCTTGGTAAATCCCTGCCATCTTTATTTAGCGCTGGTAAATAACAGTGGAGGTGCTGAGTGCTAGTGGAGGTGCTGTGGCTGGCATTGCAATAATTTGTTTTGTACATCTTATCTACCAAGTGTGGTGTGTAAAATGTTGTGCATCAGTTTAATGTCCTATCAATGCTCAGAAATAGTTTTTCAGAACAAATGAAAACAGGATAGTATTTTAAGCAAATTACTCCCTAATTTGCTTTCTGTGAATCATTTGTGTAACATTAATAAAACGCCCTGTCTACATAAGATACATCAGGGACACTAGAATGGATGCAGCTTCTGTCTTATACAGTTTATGATATGAAGTAGCTAAATACAGGAGATGAGGACAAATCAAAAACTGTAGGAAACTGGGAATGAAGCTTAAAATAAACATGAACATCAATCAGATCACATAGGAAAACCATAAAAGATCTTGGCTTTTAATAAAGGGTGAAGTGCTCTGTGTATTCACATTTGAGTTATCTGGTGCAGTTCATATTTGTTCGCATCTCCTGCTTGAGCTCATGCATTATTGAAATCGCCTGCTTGATTACCCATTCTCTTGGTGTTTGAATAGTCACCAAGAGCTCTCTTCTACCCTTCCTTGCTGTTCTTCCCAGTGAATCATAAGGCAGTTTGTTGCCTCATTCCTAATTCGTTGCAGGCTCTCATCCTGATGTTAGCTTTCCTGAGTAGTTCTCCCTTCTTTTTCCTTCTGCCAGTCCTCTGCTTGGTTAAGCCCCACCAGTCTGCTTCTTGTTAACGGATTTCTTCAGTGGACAAATGACGACATCCCGTTGGTTTAGCCCCTTTTGTCCTAATAGCCTGTGTACCTACATTGGGTCACCCTGGTTTGGTTTGAGTTTTTGTTCTTTTGCTTTTGACGAGAAATCTGAGTGGACTTAGTTGTTGGGCTTGTGCCTCAGAGCTCCAAAATCTGTGGCAGAAACGAGCTGGCAGTCAATTAAGACACTTGGTGCAGTTTCTGGACATGTCCTTTCCTCTTCTGGAATTAGCTCACCCAAAGGTGTAATCTATTTAGACTCTCTCGCCTGTATGCATAGGCCCCACGTGAGATTTGGAGCTGGGAAGTGCAGAAATGCTTTGTCCTTCCCATGGTAATACGTGGCGTGGGGCTCACTGCTGTGTAATTTCAGTTACCCTACCAGGTTGCTGCTTCTTCAGGGTTATTAGAACATCGGTTCTTTTTTGTCTTGTTTGTTCTGTGCCCATGGCTTGCAGTGCTTTAGTCTCCTGAGGAAAGCCTACTAAAGCCTAAATTAAATTGTTGGGCTCTGGAGAGGCACGTCAGAGTGAAAAGGTAGATTGCAGGTAGATTAGGTGCTCTGTTCTGGTGTTGTGCTTCCCTGGGTCATCTGATTGGATTGTAGGTGCGAATGTCCTGACCAGAGCTGTTCACAGGGCTGTTTCACAGCCATTGCACGCTCATTTTTGAGTGATGTCAGGAGTATTCCCTATGACACTTGCTGGCTTGTAGTGCTGGGGCTCACATCACTGATACCTGGGCAGAGATGCAGACAGCGCAGGCAGTGTTTAATTTTAAACCTCTCAGTTTTTATTGTCCTTTCATGTTGATGCTGTTCGCGTTTTGTTTCTGTATCGTGAGCCTGTCTTAGAACCTGGTTGTTAATATGCCTGGTTCCTTTTTGCATCCTGTCTTTTTACTAACGCTGTCTATACTTAATTCAACAGATCTTTCTGACCAAGAACAGGGTGTGTTCTGTGGGTTGAGACATAGTTTGCTGCAGGTGCATCTTGTGTCAGTTTTCTGACCTGTCCTCTTACTTCTTCTCTTAGGCGCAGGGACTTTTGCTCGCAGCTCAGACAGTGGCAACTGAAAGTCATAGATAATGTTAAGAGGGGTCAGCACAAGAAATCCCTGGAGAAGCTCTTCCAGGGTTTCAAGCCAGCCGTGGAAGCCTGTTACTTCAACTGGGAGGAAGCTTATCCCATTCCTGGGATCACCTATAGCAGCAGTGACAAGAAGAACTCTTTCTGTTGGGTAAAGGCCATCCAGCAGAGGAGCTGTCGGTTGCAGTGTGCAGAAACTGCCTGCGAGGCTGGTAGAGCCCATGGACAGGAGCCGGGGGGGCTGTGTCTGCAGCCTGGGGACAGACTGCGTCCATCTCCCCAGGAGCCAGCAGTTCGCCCGAAGGAACTCACTGGAAAGCGTAAAGTTGTCTCTGAAACACCACAGAGGGTTCTGAGACGGCTTTCAGCAGAAGGCGACAAAGCTGTGTATAAGACTGCAGTGGGCAAAGCAAAGTTGCCGGTGAGCAAAGGCTTGACCAGTAAACACAGTGGGAAACGCCGTATGAGCAGTGAGGACAGCTCTCTGGAGCCAGACTTGGCAGAGATGAGCCTGGATGACAGCAGTTTGGCTCTGGGGGCAGAAGCCAGCAACACCTTTAGTTTTACAGAAAGCCCACTGAGTAGGAGTTACAGGGACACCTTTGAGGAGGATGGTGGGGTGTACTTCTCTGAGGGACCCGAGCCCACTGTCAGGAGCAGCTCCATGGCCAAGAAATCGCCGAAGGATCAGGTGGAGGAAATGGGTAGCGGTGATGATGACCTGCCCTCTGCGGATGAGAACAGCAGTGGAGTGGGCCTGAAGCCAGAAGTAAGGGAGAACGGTGCCATGGGGGGAGAGGATGATGGGGAAGAGGAAGATGATTACCAGGTGTACTATATGAACCCACAAGAGATGGCCAAGGAAGATGATGACAAAGCTGAAGGGGGAAATGAAGAGGAGCAGGATATATTTGCTGGCATAAAGCCTCTGGAGCAGGAGAACCGGATGGAGGTAAGCTGAGTCTAGTTCAAATCGCTGTTTTTCTCGTGTGTATTGTATACATCATGGTCTCTTCATTCTCCTAGCTGTCACAGTTATCCTAATATGTTGTTAAAACAAGTACTTAATCATAATGTTGTCATAACCCATTGTATCATAAGGTATCTACAGTCTTAATGCAATTGTATCACACATCTGTTTCCCACAAGCTGGACTCCTGATCTCTGTGCTAATTTCAAGTTAAGCTGCAGTTTTAACTGGTCCCATCTTGCACTCCAGGTTTTACAAATGTAGGAAAAACAATGTGCAATTTTTTCCTTGTCTTGCTCTTGGAAATGGGAAAACAGAGCTGAAATTATAAGACCGAGACATGCCCAGCAGGACAAATTTCAATGGAACTATGTAAGCAGAAATTCTCTGGAAAGCCAGAGGCAATGTAAATGGACTATGTCACATCCTTGTGGGAACCTCAAAACATTTTTAGAGCTCGCACCTGTACGAGCAAGCCACTGAAATGGAGAAGCTTGGAAATGGTTAGTCAGTCAGTTTGGCATTTAAGTTTTATTGAGTTGTTCTCTGATCTTCTATAGTAACTTGGAGGGAGACTTAATCATGGATGAAAAAGCTTTTTAGGGGAATACTTAAAGGGATGGTGGTGGAGGGTCCAGGCAAGGAGGACTTGAGCAACCTACTCTAGTGGGAGGGGTCCCTGCCCGTGGCAGGGGGTTGGAACTGGATGGGCTTTAAAGTACCTTTCAACTGAAACCATTCTGTGATTCTGGGAATCTGGGAATGCCTGCTGCTGAAGTTAGCTGTGAATTGTATTTGCAGAGTCAGTGAGGCAAGTGGCTTGAGCAGGCCAGGAGGAGCCTGGTTTGATCATGACTGTCCTTTCTTGCAGATCCTCTTTGCCTGTGCAGAAGCCCTGTATGCACATGGATACAACAGTGAAGCATGTCGATTAACTGTAGAGCTTGCCAGGGACCTGCTGGCCAACCCACCGGATCTCAAGGTGGAGCAGCCACCAACTAAGGTAGAGAGAGAGTAGTTCTAGTTATGGGGGTAAGGAATATGTGGGATGAATGCAACAGCATTCCCAGGCACTTTTCATTTGCTGTGATTCAGAGCCCCTTACTTCCTCTGGGTTGCACTTCTCTGGATGTCGTTAATGTGACTGATCACTGTATGTGTTTGGGTGAACAAAAGGGAGAGCGAAAATAAGAGGCCGTTCAGCTGGACTTGGAGTCTTCAGAAACCTGAGTTTATTTAAAAGCTTCTTCACTTTTCATTACGCTTTAGAGAGAAGCTTGATTTGTCTGTTAAAAGCTGCAGCTCTTTTAGGAGTCTGTTTTATATCTGGTTGAACAAAACACCCTGTTTTAATATCGGGTTCAAGTTCTGTTTTAGAGGTACTGGGTGCTATGGGTTGTGAGATTATAGAACAGCCATAAGAAGTTCTGTGCAGGTGACCTCCCTGTTTCTCATGATTCTCTTCAAAGCTTTTGTCTACTGTTTCCTGGTGTGCACCACTGGGAATGTTAGAAATTTTGCCGTTTCAGGATAGAGTGTTGGAGTGAAAAAAAGTAAGCATAAACTCCTGGAAAAACCCTTGTAGTGGCACGAACCAGTGTTTTTTGTACAGAAGGGTTCCTTTGGAAAGGACTGACATCTAACATCTGCCTGCACAGCATCAGTCCAACACTAGACATTTGTCTCCTCAGCAGGCTGGCGCTTCCTTATGTTGTGCTGGGGTGAGATGGGGAAGGAATGATGTAACCACTGGGATTTGTGATTCCTTGGAAAAGGGAATAAAATTTAAATGTATTTTAATCTTTCTCCTTTATACTGATTACTGCGAAGGGTAGGAGGACAAGCATAGTAATCATTTGAATGTTTAGGAAAGCGTCCTGTGACAGATTCCTCCTCAAACAGGGCAAAAAGAACAAGGTATCAACCAGCAAGCAGACATGGATGGCAACCAACACCTTGTCTAAAGCTGCTTTTCTGCTGACTGTGCTGAGTGAGCGGCTGGAGTACCACAACCTGGCCTTCCGAATAGGAATGTTTGCTCTGGAGCTGCAGAGACCACCTGCTTCTACTAAGGCTCTGGAGGTATGAAACACCTCAGAAAGGCAGTATCCATAAGAAACGCTGTGCTGCCTCAGTACTTTTGCTTGTGTGGTTCCCATTTTGACTCCTGAAGTCTGGTTATGCTTTTATATATTTTCTTAATGTTGGTTGCAGTGGGACTAAATGGATTGCGTGTGCATCCCTTTAGCACTTGTTGATCTGCCAGAAAAATGGGTAGAACTACCCCTTCAACTGTTGTTTACCTTTGTTGATGGGAAGCTCAGACCTCTTGTGCCAGTAGGCCTTTGATATCACATAAAGCTACAGATTTGACTATTGAAATGAACACAAAATATGAATGTGTTATTTTGATTGGAATAGCTTACTACTTATTTAAAATAATTTCCAGTCTGCTTGGCTAATCTGGGGAAAATAAAGCCATTTTAAATGGAATTATCCATATTTGCACTGGTGAAATGATTTGGAACTTATCCCTTAGGGTGAATTAGTGCACTTGTTTCATGTTTGAATACTGTTACTCCTGCCAATATCTCATTCTTTGGCAAGGGAACCTGTGCACTGTGCAGGCAGATGATTTTGGGCATTGCTTGATTACTATTAAGGTTCCTGTCCAGAAGAAAGCAGTGTCCAATTAAGACCTTGTCTATGTGGTTTGCAGCTGCCTTACTCTTCACTGCAGGGCTGTGCAGTCTCTGGAAGTATGTGTTGCTGCTAGGGGTCCACCAGCTACAATTGTTACACTGATGGTCTGGACTTCTTGTGGCCTGAGTAAAAGATTGTGGTGTTGGCAGTCACTGGCTACCGAAGAGAAAGCAATCACTCTCGTGTTAAGAATGGAGGGAATGCAGGAGTGACACAGAGGAGTAAAATGTAATGGTCTTCATCCTGGTGGTATGTGTGCTGCCACCCCATGCCCATTCTTCTGCTCCTCAGTCCCCGGTGTCTCAAACAGGTGTATTATTTAACACAGCACCATTGTTTCCTTACAATTAAGAGTAATCACCTTTTCCATTGCCCTATCCAGATTCACTGGATATGACATTCTTATGAAAGCTGATTTTTTTTCCCTGTGTGCAGCTCAAGAGTCATAATTTGAGTAAAACAAATAGATTTCTGTATAAATGCGAGGCAAGACTTATGTTAGATTTGAAAATCTGTGTTGAGTGTGGAGAGAATGGCAAAGGTGGCTGGGGTGCTACAAGTTGCTATAATTTATTGACCCAATAGAAACTATTAGTGTAATTCAACATATGGATAGGGAAATGCGATCCTCTGCCCACACTGCCTGTGCTGTTGACAACTTCTGCTTCCTTGTGGATACCACCAGGTGAAGCTGGCGTATCAGGAGTCAGAGATCGCAGCCCTCCTGAAAAAGATTCCTTTGGGCACTAATGAGATGAACACCATTCGAGGAAGAGCTGAAGAACTACGAGAAGGGACGTTGTGTGATTACCGTCCTGTCCTGCCTCTGATGTTGGCGAGCTTTATATTTGATGTCCTGTGCACTCCAGGTACTGTCTGCTTTGGCTGAAGTGTCCAAGGGGCATGGTCTGAGATGCCAGGTGTTCAGGGGTTTTCATATAGTATCTTCTGTGTAAGAACAACCTTATCCTGATTGTTCCCATACTGTTGCTTGCTCTTCCCTCCATGTTGCTTTGAGGTACTTTGTGCCCCAATGGAATTGTCATTTGTTCTGCTTACATTTGAAAACAACTGGAAGATTACCACATTTCAATACCATGTGTGTTTGTAGAATAGTTATAAATGACTGACTTTTCTACTCTTACACTGGTTATATTCCGAGGAACCTGATATAAATATCATATTTAAAAAAGAACCCAACAGCCTGGGACCAGAAGACTATCTTGGAAATACACCTGCCTGGTTTGGAGCCTTCTGAGTTTAGAGAAAGGGAGAAAAAACAAAACAGCGCTGTGGTCTTGACACTGATGCAAGGCTAGGAATAGTACCACAGGGAGATCTGCAGATTTGAAAAGCGCTCAGAAATGGCTTTTGCCTTTAGATCCCAGTTTTAAAAGCTGAGCACTGGTTCTCTTGTCTCCTTTCAGTGGTTTCTCCTACAGGCTCTAGACCTCCAAGCCGTAACTGGAATAATGAAATGCCTGGAGATGAAGAGCTTGGGTTTGAGGCTGCAGTTGCTGCTCTTGGTAAGAATCTTTTGCAAAAAAAGTCTTTCTTCTTCCGTGTTCTGCATCTTGCCTTGTTTTGGATGGCGAGAGTTGGTAGTTCATTCTAGTTTGGTGCAGAAATGTAAGTGTTTGCATGGTTTGAGAACCAGATGCAGAAGGATTCAGGTGCCTGTGCAAAGCTGTGAAAAACAGAAGTGGAAATACGGAACAGGAACTGAATGTTAAAGCAGTAACGTGGATGTTAGCTTTCTTCTTGCTCTTTTGTCACAAATGATGTATTGCCTGAGCTTTAATAGAGATAGGCAGTTTCACGGAACAAAAGGCAGTCTTTTCAGAAGAGGTTAGACAATGATGATGATAGACTTGCAGAAGTACTCTCAAGCATGGTTGTATAATTCGGGGTCTTAGCATAATACAGCATTTTTCCCTCATTTATCAGCTTGCGTGCTGTTTTGCAGCAGCATGCGAAAAGGATTAGAATGGATTAAGTAAGACCTGTCCTTTGTTGCCTCACCTCTGAAAGATGGAAGAGGAGTTCTTCATGGTGTGGGAATGCTTGTAGCATTTTGGAAAAGTTTGTTTCAGAATGGAGTTGTGGGCTTGCCTGAACTCTTCCCATGGCATTGTGGTTGTTCTGACGGTTGTAGCCAACTTAGCATTCTGGGGACACACAGCCACTCCTTATGTTCATGACCTACTGCTGAAGTTAACAGGAAAATGGGAGAAAAAAACATCATCTTTTGCCTGTGACAGGGTAGTAAGCAAAATAGTCTGTGGTATAGGTAGTACTCAGGATGTGGTGTAGCCCCCTCGTCTCACCTGTCTCCTCATCCTCTCTTTTCTGGCCTGCAGGCATGAAAACAACTGTCAGTGAAGCAGAGCATCCTCTGCTGTGTGAAGGCACCCGAAGGGAGAAGGGGGATCTTGCCCTGGCCCTGATGATTACGTACAAGGATGATCAGTCTAAGCTGAAGAAGGTGTGTTTGCATTTAAAAGGGAGAGGGGGATTCAGAGTAAACCGTGTTTGGGTTTTATGGGTTGATAGATTTGCCGGTGAGTGTAAGTTGCTTTGTCATGTACTGATGATTTGCAAGCTGTCTGATAGTGTTTGTGTTCTTCCGCTGATGCAAGGAACCAATTGCGCACTGTGCGTTGCCCTGCAAGAGGCAATATTTCCATAGGTTTCTCAAGGTCCAGTTGGGAGATGCGTTCTCACTGATTTTAGTCTTTTGCTGACCTGCTAAAAGAAGTCCCCTGTCCCAGGGGTTCTCAGTGTGCACTGTGTGTTGGGGTCTGGGGATTGGTTTTGGTTTGCTGCAGGGATGCTGGCGTGCAGAACAGTGTATCTATATATCTAGCAAAGCCGTTGGTTCTTTTTCTCTCACCTCTTTGATATACTGGTTTAGTTCACCTGTGCCTTAATTTCCCAAGCAAGAGAGAGTAAAGCTCTGCTCCAACCCTCGCCCCAAACAAAGAACAGATAGCAAAAAGTGTCAAAGCTTTTAGGAAGGGTTTTATTAATCTTCTATATTCAGAAAAACTTCTACCAAGCAAGAATGTTATTGGTATCTCTCTGTCTCCTAAAGTAGAAGCACTCTTGCTGTACTCTTCTCTCCTGCTGGGAATAATGGGGACACTGCAATATCAGTCATCTGCAAAGAAATGCTCTGTCACACCTGTGGTGTTCACTGTGTGTGGAGAATAAACAGGAGAAATGGGCAAACTCATAAAATGTGTTTGTGCATTGCTCCTAATTCTGTAGTAAATGAGGATAACACAGCATTACTGTAGACCAACACAAGGCGGTTTCTCCAGGGTCTGAAAGTCTCAAAAGGCTTCACCACTTTCTCAGTAATGATATGACTGGATTTTTTGGATGGTGAGCAAAGAGTTTTGATGACTTAAACAAGAACATCTAAGGACTGGCAGAACCAACTATAGTGTCCTCTGTTCCATCCTTGATGTATCAGAATTAATTCTGTATTAAGAGTTTTGGGTGCTTTCCAAATAAAGCCAGTGGCTTTCTGAGGTGAAAGTGGGGATATTACTGAGCACAAATGAGTCTTTGCTTCTTCTGTAACAGAGACCACATGGCTCTCAGCTGCGCATCGCTGATCTTCAGGGCAGGAAGATGATGCCTGCTTTCTAGAGAATAAACATTTTCTCGTTTCTTCAATGACGCAAAATTTATTGTCCCCCAGAAGAAGCTGGTTTGGTGCTTTCCCTGGATGTCTTAGTGTAATGCCTCTTCTTTTCTTTTTCTCCGTTTTTTTCTTTTCTTTTTTTTTTCCCCTTGCTGTTAAAGATTTTGGACAAACTCCTGGACAGAGAGAGTCAAACTCACAAACCACAGACTCTGAGTTCCTTCTACTCATCCAGCAAGCCTACAGTAGCAAATCAGAAATCTCCTTCCAAACATGCTGCCCAGTCCACGGCAACGATCCAGCAGCTTTCAGGGACTGCTGTTGCTCAGCAAGCGGCTGTAAACACTGCAGTCCAGAGCAGTCCTGAGAACTTCGTGGAGAAGAGCCCACAGGGTAAGAGGGGCTTTGTAAGGGCTGCGTGTATCAGTGCAAAACTGTAACCATACTCTTTATGGAAGTAGAGTGATTTATATTCCCATCTGGCTGCTTTGTGGTCACTAGCATGTCATTCCCCTGTTGCCTGTTTGGCTGATCCGTTTTGGTACAGGTTGTTGTTGTGTAGGAATTGAAGCTAGTTTTCAGGTTTTTCTATCTTGAGCCAGTTGTGTAACTACTGAACATCAAAATGTGGTGGCTCCAGCTGTTAAGTGTGTATCACAGATGTGCTGTGTTTTAAAAAGTTACACACTGAGTCAGGTACTTCCATGCAAGATAAATAGCTAGGATTGCTGAAGGCATTAGAGAGAAACATGGTTTTCTTCAAGCTATGCCTTCACATTGGTGTAAAACGTCACATCCAGCAGTGTTTGGTGGGAAGCACATAGTTTCTTAGCTCTTCCCAAAGAGGTCAGAGGTAGCAGAAGGTGTTCCAGGGTCACTGGAACATTTTATTCTAAAATTTTTCACTAGTTGCAGCAGATTTTTTGAATCTTGAGTTAAGATTAAGTGTTCTTGACTGAGTGTCAGATGATGTGCTCAATACTGAAAGAAAACTGAGATAATACTGCTCAGAAATATCACTAATTTTATAAAAATCTTGCATTTTTTGATGTTTTTCTTTTAAATGACCACATCTAATTTTAGAGATACAGAAACAGATCATAATCTTTACCTTGTCACTGTCCTGTTGATGTAGAGAGCTCTCAGAAGTCCCCTTGCGAGCCAGCTGCAGAGTCCACCGTCTTGAAGCAAGAGGGAAAGGTCCCCAGTCGCCTGGCCCTTGGAAGCCGAGGTGGATACAATGGGAGGTGCTGGGGTTCACCTGTCAGGCAGAAGAAGAAACACACAGGTAGGACCCGACTATTTCATACAGCATCTAGTGCTGTGGTAGGCAGCCTGCTGGAGTCCAGCAATTCCCTTGTTTTTTCATTCTGCTTGTCAACTTTTCCTGTACTGCAGCAGCTGCTACTCCTACTGTCTGTTATGCTTCGCCACAAAGTTTGGCAGTTGGAGTGAGGGGCTGGGATGATGTGAAGAGGGGAATAAAGATATGCTGTTCTTGGACTCTCTGCTTTTTAATTCGAGAACTGCAAAATGACCTTGATATCTGTGGCCAAGCTGACTTAATCCCTCTTAATTTGCAAAGCTGAGTGCCTGGCAGCTGTGAGTCTGGCTGATACCAACACAACTGATCATAGTTGGGGCTGCAGGTGATGCAGGTAGGAGTTTACCTCCTGCCCACATGACACTTACCAAACCTGCTGATGTTGCTATGTTGGTTCTGGTTCTGTAGGCATGGCCAGTATTGACAGCAGTGCTCCCGAAACCACCTCCGACAGTTCTCCAACGCTCAGTCGGCGCCCACTGCGTGGAGGATGGGCATCGACATCATGGGGCAGAGGACAGGACAGCGACAGCATCAGCAGTTCCTCAAGTGATTCGCTGGGATCTTCCTCTTCCAGTGGCAGCAGGAGAGCCAGCGGCGGAGCCCGTGCAAAGACAGTGGAAGTTGGGAGGTAATGAATAATACCAATACCTAGAGGCAATCATTAGGCCTGTGTCAGGAAACTGTCACATGCATTAGGAAGTACTTCCTTGGGATTGTTTGCTTTGTTTCCTCTGGAGCCTAAAGATAAGAACTCTTCATCCCAACTAGAGAACCTGGGGTACTTGCTGCTGTCTGAAAGGCTTCTCTGTCTTTTTTCCTCTAGGTATAAAGGGAGGCGGCTGGAGAGCCATGCTCCTCATGTCCCAAACCAGCCTTCTGAGGCAGCTGCTCACTTTTACTTTGAATTGGCCAAGACAGTCCTTATCAAAGCAGGTGGAAACAGCAGTA
The DNA here is from genome assembly GCA_033558185.1 of Dromococcyx pavoninus. NCBI lineage: Eukaryota > Metazoa > Chordata > Aves > Cuculiformes > Neomorphidae > Dromococcyx > Dromococcyx pavoninus. The sequence goes on along the minus strand of JAUMJL010001208.1, from coordinate 355,326 downwards.
CCTCCATCTTCACCCACCCTTCCTCAAGTGGCGGGCACCAGGGACCACACCGCAACCTCCACCTCTGCGCCTTTGAGATTGGGCTGTATGCACTAGGGCTGCACAACTTCGTGTCTCCCAACTGGCTCTCTCGAACTTACTCCTCCCATGTCTCTTGGATCACAGGTGACAGCAAAACTTCATCGGGAAGCTTACTTTTGGGCAGGAAGGAGGGGAGGTCAGCTTGTGCTGAACAATGGTGATGCTGGTGTGTTGTGATATCCGAGTAAGCAGCTGGCACAGCTGGCTCTACAAGCTGAACACCAGTGATTTGCACACTTATGCTTGTTTTCGCCTGGAAAGTTCTTGTGACCTGTTTCTTCTTTTTTTTACTTCAACATCCTTCAGTCCTCAGAGCCATAGACCACTTCTCACACAGAGGCTGACTTAACTTCCCCTTTGTGGGTCTGCTGAAGAGGCAGACATTTGTCAAGTTTGAACGTGTTCTTTGGCTGTGGTCAACATTTCGCTTTCCTCCTCCTGTTTGCACCCAGACCTACTACCTGCGTTCTATCTACATGGCTTCTAGAGCCTGAAAACCACAACCTTGAAAATTTGTGTTCTCCTGACGTGATGGAAATAGAGCAGCAGTCCAGGCTGTGGTTTGTGGGCTCTGTTGCTGCTCCTGAAAGAAGTGAGGAGTGCCTCCCTTATTGAGGGAAACCTGACTGGACCTTCGCTGGGCATACAGTGGTGTGAGCGTCTTCTCTTTTTTTCTTAGGGCAGGCCATGGAGATTGGTAGTGCAGCCTTGAATATCTTGGTGGAGTGTTGGGATGGACATCTGACCCCCCCGGAGGTGGCATCATTGGCAGACAGAGCTTCACGGGCCAGGGACTCCAACATGGTGCGGGCAGCTGCTGAACTGGCACTCAGCTGCCTGCCCCATGCCCATGCCCTGAACCCAAATGAGATCCAGAGGGCTCTGGTGCAATGTAAGGAGCAGGTGAGCATCACAAGAGAGCTGGGTAGTGCAAGCTGTTTTCCAGATCAAGGATGTGTTATTGCTTGTGGGATTGACTCCTCTGCTGCTGGAGAGTGTTATTCCCAGTTCTCTGGATTTCTTGTGTTTCGTGAGTAACTGGTTATTCTGCTGCATAGCTCTGACCTGTTTGCTGCCCATAGTGCCAGTCGGTTTAGAGTGCTTTGTACTGTTCTCCTCTTGTAGTTTTGCCTTCCTGTGTTTCTGGTTTTGCATTCTTCACTCCTGCTTTTCCTTCACTGCCCCCAGGACAATCTGATGCTGGAGAAGGCCTGTATGGCAGTGGAAGAGGCAGCCAAGGGCGGTGGTGTGTACCCAGAAGTCCTCTTTGAAGTAGCGCACCAGTGGTACTGGCTTTACGAACAGACTGTTGGTGGGACCCCAGCTCAGAGAGAAGGTGCCACTGGCTGCAGTGCCAGTGGTGTGCGGGCTGCCTCCGAAGCAGTGCGTGCATTGGCAGACAACCGTGTGACTTCTGAGCCCACCACTGTCACAGTGGCAGCTGCGGTAACTGCCGCAGCAACAGTCATGCCGGTGATCTCTGTGGGGTCGACCATGTATCAGCAGCACACGATGGCAGGGCCAGCAATGGCTCACACGCACACGCAGGGCCTGCACCCCTACACCACCCTGCAGACTCACATCCCCTGCAACCCCCAGTATATTGGACACACTATCCAGCACATGCCGCGCCCGGCTGTTTTCCCGGTGCCTGGCTCAGCGTACCCGCAGGTGAGTTTTCACCTGTGCCATGTTCATTTGTGGTGACTTTGTGTGGCTGCTTCCAGAGGGAGCGCATCTGACTGGTGAGTGTGGGGCTTGGACCAGCGGTGGCTTGGGATTGTGCTTCTGCTCTCACTTAGGTGCTGATTTGTGATAGTTACTTTGTCTTCCCAGCTCAGCTTTTGCATTACAAGGTGGGTGCATTGTAAAGTCTCAAGAGAATGTAAAATACAATATAAAATATAATACAGCAGTAGTTTTTAATTTGTATTGCTCTGTAGTTTCTCAGAAGGTACTTGGCACAAATCTTGTCGACTTGAGAATTTGCAGGCTTAATAGAAACTATGGAGGGAAACCAAAGGTTACTTTAACCTCTGCATATTGAAAGTTCTTGGAGTGGTTTTCCACAAACTGATTGGATTTAAGAGGAGGGAGAGCAATAAGATGCAGTGGTAGCGCAGTGTATTTTCTGTGCTGATTCTTTCTGTGCTACCTCCTCCCTGTCCAGCTGGGCTTTGAATGCACTGGGGTTTGTGTGGGGACATTGTGTTTTGGACGGCTACTCAGTGGTCAGACAAAGTAGACATGACTGTTGTTTATTTTCTGTTTTAGGGTGTCCACCCAGCATTCATAGGAGCACAGTACCCTTACTCGGTAACAACACCCTCACTGGCAGCTACAGCCGTGTCATTCCCTGGTGTGCCGGTCCCATCCATGACGCAGATTACGGTGCATCCCTATCACAGTGAGACAGGATTGTCACTGTCTTCCAATGTAGCGAGTAGGTGTTGCAGCCCTGGGCTGTGCATAGCACAGGTTTATGTGCTCCAAGCTCTACCCCAGTCGTGTCCTGCCCCTCATTCACCACAGTGGGAAAAAGTTCCTTGCATGGAAAAATTCTGACTGAATCTACCTCGGCCTAAGGATGTGCCTGCTTAGGGATGCTGGGGTTCATAACAGGGCCGCGTTCATCGAGTGGAGCTTTACTTTCTGTTTGGCTAAATTCCCAGTGTGAGATTATTTTGGCCTCTCAGACTAAAGTGTGTTTGGAACGCTCCTGGCCTCTCTGACTTCTAAATTACTAGAGCTTTAGTCCCTGTCTCCGTCGGGCAAGATGAGCATAGATGATCTTGAGCAGCCTCTGTGGTTCCTTTGGGTCAGATGGATGGAGAGAGCAGGAAGCAGGCAGCAGGCAGACTTCTGCTGCAGCAGGCAGACTTCTGCTGCAGCAGGCAGACTTCTGCTGCAGCAGGCAGACTTCTGCTGCAGCAGGCAGACTTCTGCTGCAGCAGGCAGACTTCTGCTGCAGCAGCACAAGTAGATGTCTGTCCTGCCCAAAGGGACTGGATACAGCCGGTGCCCGGAACATGGAACTCCTGTGGAGAAAACAGATGCTTTGGCAGGGTTATGTGACCAGCGACTTGAACAACTGTGTTGTGCTCGTGTGTTGGGGCTAGAGCTGCAGTGAAGACCCACCGGGTACTCTGCAGCAGTGGCACAACAGATGGTGACCGAGTTGTGGATATGCTCTCACTGCACCAGTGGGCATGGTTGACCCAGGCTGTTAGCCCCTTACTGCAACATTTGCCTGTTTTATATGTTTGCTTACCAGTGCTTTGCAGCTCTCTAGGTGCTGCAAGACCAGTACGTTGGGAAGCACTTAAGAGCTGTGTTGGCCTTCTTCATATCCACATTATCAGGACAGTCTTTTCAGTTATTTTTTTCTTGCATTTTGATTTCAAAAAAGCCAGCACAAAAGCAATTAGAATAGTCCTGAATGCCTTGGGATCTGAAGAGCATCTTTTTCTGACAGCCTTAGATCTCTGCTCATGCTGTGACTCTTAAATGTGAGAAGCCATTTCTGTACTCTTCCAAAGCATTTTGAATCTTCCAGAAATACAAACTCATCTTAGAGCACCTAGAGTAATGAAAGGAAAACACAGTTCCACTCTTTGCAATTGCCATTGTTTATGGCTTGCATAAACTTGCATGTTCAGTTCTTTAAACACTGTTTCACCGTTCTAGAGCACATAGTTAAGTGATGACACTCGAGCTCTGGGAACAATTCAGCTCGTTCTTACCGGTTACTCTCCTTGGCCAGACTTCAGATGCAGCATGGATTTTACCCCGTTTTGTGGGTTGTTTGGCTCTGTTTGTCTGTTTGGTTGAGGAGGTCAAGCAGATATTTCCTGGGAGACGTGGTTCTTGTGTATTCAACTATTCACTAGTAAACATCTAAACACAATGCTGGGGGTGGCAGGGAAACTTGGAGCGTTGGCCGGGCTGGTGTAGTAGCACCACAGAGCAACTGTGAATCAAGGGTTACAAATGTGCATGCACCCAGTGGCATCTCTGCTCTGGAGTTCACAGGCAAGCCTTGCTTTTTCCTCACTATACCTTTCCCAACGGAGAAACTTAGATAAGCTCAAGTCCCTGGTCAGAGTGCAGATTACAGGCTCAGTGTTAACCACTGTCTGTACAAGTTTGGATTGCACGGTGTCATGGATGATCCTGTGATTGCCCTTGATTTTGTGCCTACCAATTGTGTGTCTGAAGGTGACAGAGCTTCTTGAGTTCCCTTGCTGTTTCTGCTGTTGGTAGGCACTGGCAGTGCCCGCAGTGGCTGTTCTTGCTGAGGATAGATTGTAGGCTGGCCTCCAGTCACACCCTTCCCATGTAGGAGCTGGATGGAGTTGTAGCTGTCTTACAGCACAAGTGGAGGAACCTCACAATGTTGGACTTGAATTTTGAGTCACTTAGTGCAATTCGTGCTCAAAGATGTTCCTCAGCAGTTTCTCATGAGGTGTAGACATGCACGTGCTTGTTTCCTTGGACGAGAAATTGGAACCAGACATGTCATTTAATAATAGGATAGACCTTTGAGTCAACACGTGTATTTGTGTGAAAATCATGGGTGATGTACATGTTTGTTGTATTCTGCAAAGGAGACGGGCAACCATGTAACTGACCTCTTTCAGGCCCTGCTTGCAAACAAAACAGTTGTTCCTAGCCCATGGTATTTCTATTGTAAGGCTGCAGTTTGTGATTGTTGGGTAGTTCTGTTTAGGAGAACAGAACACTTCACTGGCAAGGGGTGGTCAGGTGTGGGAGGTGATGGCCCAAGTAAACCTTCCTTTAGGCTGGTGATGGGTCCTAATGCTGCTGTTTTGCTCTCTTCAGTAGGAAGTGTCCATGCAGGATCAACGTTCCCAGCGATTCAGGGGGCTTCCTTGACGACTCTGTCCTCACAGCCCAACTCCCTTGTTACAGGGGGCTTTCCTGCTGAGGATGAGCAGCACAGTCAGCCTGTGAGCCCCCAAGGTCTGCACTACCTCCACTCTGCATACCGAGTTGGTAAGGACGGCCAGGGGGGTTTCTGTGGCCCCGTCAAGAGGGATGCAGGACGGGGCTGCAGGTTTGCACTGCTGTTTGGGGGTGATGGCATCTTCACGACACGGGGAAAGACAGCTCGTGATCAGATGTGGAGGACACAAAACAATAGCTGATTGAGCAGTAGCTGTTGAGAGCCATCAGAGCAGAAGAGAAAGCTGAGTGGGTTTAGAACTGGGAAGAGTCTTGCCTTTCGGCAGTCTGGATGGGCCTCTGAGGATGTGAGTAAAATTCACCAGGTGAAAACGTGGAGTTTGGCTGCTGCTGCTCCTGGACAGCAAAGGCACAACTCTGGTTTAATAGTATCAATTGAGTCTTCAGTGGCACGCAGGGATGTGCCCTGTGCCTTTCCAGCCAGGTTGTTGATGACTGACAGGGAGAGAGAAGCAGGTATGTAATTAGCATTCCTTTCCCAGTCACACTGCCTAGGAGGGGGGAGGGTCTGCCTGAACTGGTACAGGTTTATCAGTCTTGGGGTTGTGATTGAGTTTAGATTACAGTAAGCTACCTGCGAATAGTCATGGTCCGCCCCAGGGGATGCTTGGGGAGGAAGAAGGGAGCTTCTAAGAAATGCAAAGCCAGCATAGGGGAGCAAACAGCAGGAAAATGGAAGGTGGGCTGTTGGGAGGTGCACGAGTTAGGCAGAACAGGGTGCCACTGGGAACGTTGCAGCACGAGTGTAAGCCAGGAAGGGTTTCATAGCCTGGGCAATAGGGCGGGGGGGGGGGGGGGGGAGGGTCTGTGGAAGAGGGTCTGAAAGATTAAGTTGTAGTGCCTATTGGTATTGTAAAGCTGTTCAAGTGGTAGGGTTTGTGTGAAGAGCTGCAGTGGAACAGTGAAATGTTTGTACTGCCAATCGGTGTTGGCCTGTTGTCTTGCAACTGGACAGGGTGATGTGGGTGGCTTCTCTGCTGCAAAAGTTGGGGCAAATCCATTGCTTTCAGGACAACTTGTAGTGCAGCCCTGGGGCTTGCTGCCTGGCTCTGCAGTATGTGCTAGTGGGGTGTCTCTTTGCAACTCTAGTGGGATGGGTTGGCTGTGCCAATTTCCCAGCCTGGAGCAGCAGATCCAGATGTTTTTGCAGATACTTCCTGTGGTGATAGGCCTTGTGCTTCAATCTGGACATGCTGCATGAGGCGAAAGGCAGGCCAGTCAGGTTGTGCTGCAGTGAGTGAAATGCTAGACTAAGTCTTATCGGGCAGAAGTGCTGCTTGACTCTGTCTGCCCCTTTCTCACAGGGATGCTGGCTCTGGAGATGCTTGGCCGAAGAGCTCACAACGACCATCCCAACAACTTCTCCCGCAGCCCACCCTACACAGAGGATGTAAAATGGCTCCTTGGGTTAGCTGCCAAGTTAGGTAAGGCTCAGAACAATACTTCAGCAGAAATCCACTTGCTGGTGTTTGGACCATGGTGGGAAAAGCTCTCGAAAGAGTGAAACTCCGGAGACTGGGCAAGTCTGCAATCTCATGCTGTTTCTGAGAATGTTTCAGAAGATCCCTGCTGCTCTTTCATCCAGCAGTTGTCCCATTTCTGGGTTATGTAGGCACACTGTTGAATTTTGAGGCACTGGGTGAGGTGCATGGGATTGGGCAGGGCTCAGAGCTTGTATCTCTTCCATTCTATAACAACTTTTTCTTATCCCTTTTCAGTATCTTGTAGGTATTCCTCTTCCTTATGTGCATTTACACCTTCTGTGAAGAACTTCTGTAGCAATATTTCCTCAAACTACCAGCTGTTTGGGTTATTTGTTTTTACTTCAATTCACTTTTAGATTGTTTTTGTTGGTTCATTTTGTTCTTTTTAATTCTTTCATCAGCAATAAGAACTTAAAACTCCCCAACCTCTGCAGGCAGCCTGCCCAGGGGTATTGCTACTGCTGCTGCTGGGGGAACTCCACTGCAGGCAGCAGTGGGGACACTTGGCTGTCTTTACAGACTTCCTAAGGCCTGAGTGCTGGAGCATTGAACTGCTTCTTTGATGGGGAGGCAGGAAGCCATGGGAGGAGATGCAGCATGTCCTTGCCTTTGCAGTTGCCTTGCACATCAGTTTTTCTTCATGTCCCCTTTAAAGACCGATGTACCAGGAATGTCAGTGCCTGAGGTGATACCTGGTCTCTACTCAGACAGGGTGGATATATCAGAGTGATCTCTTGTCCCCAGGAGTTTGCTAGACTTTCTCCCCAAAGCCTGCTGGAGGATACATTACACTGAGGAGGAAGTGCTCCAAATCTAGGTTCTTGCTGGGAAGTACCTGATTCCTTGTGTTTCTCTTGCCTTAACACTGTTGTTCTGACTTCTTTCTGTGCAGGTGTAAACTACGTGCATCAGTTTTGCGTTGGTGCAGCCAAGGGCGTGCTGAGCCCTTTTGTGCTCCAGGAGATAATCATGGAAGCTCTGCAGAGGCTCAATCCTGCCCATGTGCACAACCACCTGCGCACCCCAGCCTTCCACCAGCTGGTGCAGCGGTGCCAGCAGGCCTACCTGCAGGTAACATGTTGCCAGTCTTCCTGCCTGTCACAGCTGCCAGGCCCTTGCCTGCCTTCCAGGTACTGTCTGCATGTGCAGAGGGGAAGGGGCGGGCATTCTGGTAGCTGAGCTGATCCATTGTCTGGTGCATCCTTCTCCCACAGCAGGGTCTGGAATAGGCGACGCTTGCCTGTGTAGGGGCTGCATACAAAAGACATCAGTGTATTGCTTATTCCAAAGCCTCTTGCCTCCTGTGCTCACCACACAGGATTGGGGTGGTTCTGTGCCCTGTCCGCTTTCTTCCTCTCTCCAAATGCTTCCCATAGCTTTTAACTTCTGTACTTTTTCATTTTTGTTTGCAGCCCCGCTGTCCACCTCCCTTCCTAGCCTGTCCTTTTCTTCTTTCCTTGTTTGTAGCCTGCCCTCCCCTCGTCATGAAGCCCTGGCATGGCACTGATATTGGAAATGGCTTGGTCAGCTGCCAGTAGGGATGATTTGTTGAAACACTGGATAAGTTTGTTTCAGTGAGCTCGCTGGAATACCAGAGTGGCCTGTTCCTTAAAACACTGCAAACAGGACATGCCACATGTTCCTGCTTCTCTGGAATAAGTGGTCCAAAGGGTGATACTGCAGACATGCTGTCCAGGCTGGATTACCTGTCCTGTCACCTACATGATGGCTTGGAGAAGAGATGCCTTCATCTCTTCATCTCTTTTGCTGGGCTACATTAGGAAAATAGATTTCTCAGAAGCTGGACCTTCAGTTTTGGGGCCTTAGTAGAGAAGCTGATAAAGGTGACAGTGTTAGGCCTGGAGATGTTTTGTTGTTAGTGTAAGCCTTCCGCCTTCCGTACATCTTAGCAAAGCAGATGCCCTCACTGGGTTCCTGTGTATTACCTGCAGAATGAGTGGTGCAAGGGTCAGATGCTGGTGTGAGGGTCAGATGCTCCTGTGCTGTGCTATGGCCCAGCGTGGTGCTCTTGAAGGAGAGGACATTGCTGATGCGGTGTTGTGCATTTTGGTGCTGTGAGGGAACACCTGCCCTGACTGTGTCAAGGTGTGAGAGCTGTCTGTCTGCTGTCATGGGGAAACAGGATGACGTGATGTATTGCCCTGGAGCTCGAGCCCTCCTCTGAGTGTCACCAGCAGGAGGGTGGTGAGCACATACCTTATGATTCTTTCCTTGTTCCCATCCAGTACATCCATCATCGGCTGATCCATCTCACTCCTGCTGACTACGATGACTTTGTGAATGCCATCCGCAGCGCCAGAAGCGCCTTTTGCCTGACTCCCATGGGCATGATGCAGTTTAATGATATTCTCCAGAACTTAAAGCGCAGCAAGCAGACAAAGGAGTTGTGGCAAAGGGTCTCTCTGGAAATGACCACCTTCTCGCCGTGACAGCAGGCAGAGCTCCACGGACACGCAACCTTTTGCCCTGTATAATTGTAGTTTCACTTACACCATCCTTCCTCTGATTTTTTTTTATTTTAGATTTAACTTGTTGGAAACCACTGATCTGATGTATTTATACCATGACATTCCTCTTGAGCACTGTTGCGTGTTGGCGCTCTGCTTTGCTCGCTCTTCCTCCTCCTTCCCGTTGGGCTGCAGGCTTCAGAAGCATCAGAAAATGAGAAGGAAGTTGAGCTGGCTGCCCTGTGGTGTAGTCATCGCTTTTTTTTTATTCCCTGAGCCCCTGGAGGCTGTCCTGCGAGCAGTTTGCAACGTGATTACGCATGTGTTAGAGGGGTTGGGGATTCTGTCTTAAATATTTATTTTGGCATTTATAAATATGTAAACTTTTTTTTTTGTATGGGCTTCTCTTTCTCCACACACCATCTCTTCTCGGGAGAGGCTGGGGCTGCTGTGCACAGCCAGTGCTCCCTCCATTCCTTCCAGCACCTCCTGCCAAGAGAAGCTGAGGCTAGAGCAGCAGGGCCAGGGCCACCTCTGCAGCTGTTGAGGGCAGAGGGTAGAGCTGCAGCAGGCAGGGGCTGTGACTGTGCTGAGCTGCCTGGAGACTGTTGGCAGTGGTTGGGCTCTTTCTCAGGAGTGTCCCTCTCCAGGCACTGCTGGCTCATAGTATGTTCTGATCCCAGTTGTTCCGAGTTGTACAATCATGTTTCTTTTGGCTGGGGTACTACTCTCCTGTAATCAGTTTCTTATTCCTTGTCTCTTCTCGTTTCCTGATTAAACACTCGTTTTCTTAGACTGACTCTCTGTTCTCTCTCCTCTGTTATTGACAGTCTGGTGGAGCTGCGTGTTGGTGGGTGCTCCCATGGGCCCTGGTGGATTTGTTGTCCTGCCTGGGGGAACAGCAGTCCAGTGTGAGGCAGGTGTGTGGAGCTTTTGCACACGCTGTGAGCCAGAAGTTCTTTGCTCAGCACTGCTCTGGGAAAGATGTGCCTCTGCAGCGGCAGAGCTGTGTGCTGAGTAGGTTGTAGATGGGTGTAGGGGAGTTGGAGGTGAGCCTGGGATGTTCTGCCTACATGTCTGCCAGCCACTGGGTTCGTCTTCTGGTCTTGGCACCAGTGATACCATGTGGTAACGCAGAGCTTTGTATTTCCACCGCATCGTGCAAAGCAGTAGCTGCTCATCTCCAGTGTGATTGTTAAAGAAGTCTGGCGGTCTGCTCCCTGTGGTCAGAGACACAGTTCGGGAGGCGATGCAAGATACCCAGTAGGGAAAGCATTGCAGAAGAGTAATTTTAAAAAGCTATTATTTTGACCCAAGGAAATATAGAAGGTGACTGCCATTTGTAAGCATACAAGCACACCAGTTTTAGGGCTTTTAAAACTGGTATTTTCAACAATACTCTTAAAAAATAAACGAACTAACTCATAGGCATGGGGCAAACCAGATGAATGGGCTGTTTCGGTTTGACTTTCTGTGCTGCACAGACCAGAGAGTGGGATTGAGGTTCCTCTACTTCTGATTGTGCCACAATAACTCTTTAAAGATCTCTTTACAGCCCCGTGTATTCCTCTATAATGTGTCTAGGTACACGGTAGTGGTAAGTGCTGGTATGCGTAGAAATGTGTTAGGTTTTCTGTTTTTCAAATTAAACCTGGTGTTGATTATGCTCGTTGTTGGGCAAAACTCCTGGATTTGGCTGGAGAGCACGGCCTGATCTCTGGAAGGTTTGGGTTCATGGAGCACTTTCTGTGCTCTCTGGTTCTTGGATGCTCAGAACTGGGAAAGAAATTCAGAGAAAAGTGAGTTTTGTGATGAAGTCTGAAATGAAGGCTGATCTTTTGCTTTCTACTGCTTAAAGGAGAAAATTAGGGAAAGAGAAGAGAGCATCTTCTAGAAGGGAAGAAGCAGAAGGGAAATGGGACAAAGCTGAACATGTTAAATATCAGAAGGAGAAGTGACTGCCTTGAGGATTTGGACTGAATAGGGAAACAAACGGCAGAACCTTCTCTGTGATATCTATTAGACTACATAGACCCAGAGCGGGCAGGTTTTCAGACTATTGCAATTAAAACCCAGCAGGAGCACAAGACCATTGTCACCAGTGTTCAGTTTGAGGCAATACCATGAGCTGGGAATGGACTTTATCTGGCAGTACACTTGCATTCACTCTGTGTGGTCCCTTAAAGACTGTTGAGGGAAAAGAAATCGCAATGCCCTTTATCCTTCACTGTGCCCAAAACTTTCTCTCTGCCTTTTTTGCCTGCTCTGGTCCTCATATCAGTTGTGCTGCTTCTACATGACAAACCTTTCAGAGTTCTCTTCCAGCAGCCGCAGAGCCGCAGCACAGGAAGAGCCAGGGAATCTCACCTTGGGCTGACATTGGCTGAACAAGCAGCGCTGTGCTACAGCGCACAGGTCAGTGATTTCTGAAGTTCCCAGTATTCTCTCTCAGAGAAATTCCTTGGAGTGGGCAGAGGTGCCGCACCTTCTTTTGTTCAGGTCTGCCAGGATGTGCTTTCAACCCTGGATCTCAGCGTCTGTTAATTTGTTGTTGTTCATGAGGAACAGGACGGCTTAGCAAGAAAGGAGGGTATGTTTTTCCTTGGCTGGGAAGTTCTTGAGGTATTGTTGGAACCTTTGTAAGAGATGAGATGACTCTGGTGGCCCTGGAAGCATACTGGTTGGAACAGAATAATTATTGCATGGCACAATCTTGTTAGTTCGGTTGCTGTTCTGAGAGTGGGGAAAATACTCAGGCTTAGAAATTCTGCAAAGACATTTCAGCAGCAATCATACCCACCTCAAGCTTCTTCTTTTGGCTTTCAGTTAACCCATATGTTTTTTGACTTAGAGTAAATGTTCTCTAGGTCCTCTCCCATGCCAGCAATGCTAGGAAGCTGCAGTGAAGGCCAGCGACCACAGCAGCTGGATGCTTTAGAGCTCTTCCAGTGTAGAAATGTTTTTACATCACTGAGAAGTTGTTTTCTGTGTTGGCTACTGCCTCTTCCCAAGCTGGGGGCAAATGGTCACAAATAGCTACAAGCTTGTGTCTGGGTAGAGCCTGCCACCCCTGGCGTGAGGACAGATGAAATTCTGTGATGCAAGACCTTGCAGTGGGTTATTGCTGTGTTTGGTGAAGTCTAAATTGCTGCATGTTCCTGGAAGAGGAATGAGCTCTTCAAACTGGCCTCCCTCCTGCGTCCTCTTTTCACAAGGACTTGCTTTCACTTGCCAGATTGAGCTCCTCTTGTGACCATAGGAAATGCTTTTCCTTTTGGGTGTTGTGTCTCTGGAAATGACAGATTGCTTCCTCGGGGAGCTGGAGAAGTCAGATTTGTGCAGGTGCTGATGAAACCAGCTGAGAAGTGGCTGATGTCTTTACTGCAAGATTTTTCACTGTCCTGCTAGCATTGAGGATGGAATGGCATAATTGTCCTAGTGAGGGGGTTGTCTATGGGCAGTTCTGTGTTCTGAGCTGATTCCTGTCTGCATTTGAAGTTTGTGGGTGCTTTAGCCAGGCAGGCTGGCGTGATGCATGGATCTGAACTTTGGTGCTCTGTCCCGGGATGGGTACACGCAGGTCCTGTTCCTGTGTTAGGGTACTCAGAGGCAGCTTCTTAAAGATGGATAATGCCTGTGTCTCATTGTTTATAGTTATACAGTGGGGACCATGCTTCCAAAACTGGAAGGGAGAGGGTGTGAGAGGATAAAAGTGAGGTGTAGAATACTGTGGAATTAGGGGTTAGATGGGTGAGTGAAAAGGCCTCCCCCTGCCCTTCCTGGAGGACATCAGTGAGTGCCCAGGGAGTGTCTGCATGCCGTGTGTGTGCACACTATTCCCTGGATTTGGGACAGCAGCATTCCTAGAACTTAACCTGTTGATCCCTGCGTAGTTTCTAGGTCTGTAGGAGTAAAATCTTGGTGTTGGTGTAGTTGGTAGAAGACATGCCAAGGTTGCATGGGAGCTATTTGTCTTGACGGTAGCAACAGTGTAATTTTTGCTTTTACGGAATGGGTAAAATAAAGGGTTTGGTCACTGCAAGCCTCGTTCCTTGGAACACACCATATGCCATAGGTACCTTTGTTCTGCAGATCAGGTCTGCCAGCCTTCGAGAGGACCTGGTCCCCTCCTCCCACCCTGGACATGTCTGCCTACAGCCACCTTACTTGCCTGTGACAGTTTTCCTTGGGAAGCACTTTCCAGGAGTATCAGTTAGCAGAACAGTATTTGCTGTTACAGCCATCTGATGAAGCAGCACACGTGGCAACAGGTGCTGCTGTAGTCCCCTGGGAAGTGGGTTTGTCTCGTTTTGTGTAGTCCTTAATAATTATTTGGGATATAGATTTTCCTTTTCTGAGAACCCCTTCAGAAATACCCTGTTGGAGATCTGAGATCTGTTCAACCTAAACTCTTTATTAATCCTCTGTGAGGGTTGTTTTTTATCAAACCAAGCACTGTTGTCTTTTGGGGCAGAATGCAGCTTTTACATTTCCAGAGCCAGCTGGGCTGTTGCTGCACCGTGCTGGAGTGCACGGGACAGCCTTGCAAAGCCTGGAGCTGGTGGAAATGGAGTGAGCATGGAGTTCATCCCCACTGCCTGGTGTAAGTCAGTCAGCTGTAACATTTGAAATAGTTTTCTCTAAGAGTTGGGGCAGTTGTATTTTTCTTACCTGGACATTAAGAGAAGGGCAGAGAATTAAAATGGATTTTCCAGGATGCACTTGGGGGAGAGAATGCTAAAGCAGGAAAGTCTGTTCATACTCTACTACTGATGCCTTTTTTTTAAAAGAAAAAGAAAAAAGAAACTGAAAAAATAAAGGGGCAGGTTCAGCCATGAGGACATCTCAGCACTTGTTGATGACCATGACTACTGTATGGTTTTGCTTTTAAACCCTACTGATAGAGTGACAGCTCTCAGCTGCAGGTTATTTAGATGATTTTGTGTTTTTGCTTTCTGTGCCTGAATTTAAGTGCCACGTGATATGATTATGGATGGTCAAGAGAGGCTTAAATAGTCTTAAATAGTACTCTTTTAACTCCTTCCCCTCTCACCACCCATCCCCTCTACATGGTTCTAAAGCAGAGGGGAGATGAGTGTCAGGAATCCTTTTTGTAGCAAAACCAGCTTGTCAAGTGTTTCTCAGAGGTGAACATTAGTATCTGATATTAACAATGATCTGTGTTTACCTTTTCTTTTTTTTAAAACACACCCACACTCATCCCCTCACCTTTCCACCCCTCTTCATCCCACCACCTGCCTTCACCTCCCCAAGCCTGTAAGAAAAAGAGGGAAAGAAACAAAGTGTATGTAAAGCTCTGGTGACTGGAGAGGAGGTGCCAGTGCTCAGTCTGTGTCCTCCTGCATGATGGAGATACCATTCCTGGCCTGAGGCAGCCTGTAGAGATCACTTGTGTGTTGTAGCTGCTGCTGGGTGGGTGTCCTGCAGGAGACACACAGGATTCATCAGGAGGTATGGACAGAGGGTTCAGATCCGTTTGGCATGTTCGGTCCTGTTTGCCATTGTGTTTCTTGCCAACCAAGTATGAGGGCTGAAACCATCAGGCCAAGTTTGATCAAGCTGCTTGTCAGACTCACAAAGCTACACTCTGTGTCTCTGTGTGCCATTCTGACTTGCACCAGAAGTCAGAAGTCCCTGACTTGAAGGCTCCTGCTGGGAATATCTGCCTGTGCAGTGCTGTTATCAGCTGAAACCTGCCACATTCAGGCATCAGACTCCTGTGCAGATGGGTGCTGCTGCCTGCAGAGCAAGCCTTCCAGTGCCCTCAAAACGGTAGCTGAGACCCTGCTGGTATTCCCTTACTTTTGTGTGTCTTCTGATTGAATGCCAGGGCTTGGGTGTGAGTAGAAGCTCCAGCGTCACCTGCTGAGCTCTCTTTCCCAAGTCTGTTGTGTACAAACACTCGCTGGTGGTGCTCTTCAAAAAAATGTGGCTTCCAACTGTTTGTTTTGCCAATTCTCAGCTCTCCCCACATCCTTCCTGTTCTGAAGTGAGAGGACTGGCTGTTTCTGTTAGAACTATGCTCCTTTCTGGTACTGGAGTCCAATTGCTCTTTTTTTTTTCCTGTGCATCAAACTAAAACATATTTTTTAATATATTACCAAAAAAAAATCAGGTAATGTTTTGTGCTCACCACTTTCCTTGTCCTAGAAGTGAACTGCCTGCCAGGAAGTTCTGTTACTGAGCAGTGGACCCAAAAGAGAAGGACCCAAAATGATTGAGTCCAACTCCTGTCCCTACACAGGACACTCCCAACATTCACACCGTGTGACTGAGGGCATTGTCTAAACGCTTCTTGAATGCTGGCAGACTGGGTGCTGTGACTGCTTCCCTGGTGAGCCGTTCCAGTGCTCCACCACCGTCTGGGTAAAGAACGTCTTCCTGATATCCAATCTAACCCTCCCCGGCACATGTTTCTACCATTCCCTCTAGTCCTGTCACCAGAGAGGAGAGATCAGCACCTGTTTCATTCACCTCCCTCCCTTGTGAGAAGGCAGTGAACAGCTATGAGATACCCTCTGAGTCCCTTCTTCTCCAGGCTGAACAGATCCAGTGACTTCAGCTGTTCCTCATACAACTTCCCCTCCAGAACCGTCAACAGCTTTGTGGCCTCCTCTGGACACTCTCCAGTAGTTTGATGTCCTTTTTATCCTGTGGCACCCAACACAGCACCCAGTGCTCGAGGTGGGGCCTCACCAGTGCAGAGCAGAGTGGGACAATTCCCCCCCATACCTGGCTGGCAATGCTATGCTTGATACACCCCAGGACACAGTTGCCCTCTTGGCTGCCAGGGCACACTGCTGGCTCATGTTCAACTTGCCATCAACCAGAACCCCCATGTCCCTTTCCACAGGGTTGCTCTCCAGCCTCTCACACCCCAGTCTGTATGTGTATCCAGGGTTGCTGTGTCCCAGCTGCAGAACCTGTCCCTTGCCCTTGTTAAATTTCATGCTGTTGGTGATTGTCCAGCTCTCCAATCAGTCGAGATCCCTTTGCAGGGCCTCTCTGCCCCCAAGAGTGTCGACAGCTCCCTCAGTTTTGTGTCATCGGCAAACTTTGTCAATAAGCCTTCAAGTCCTTCATCCAGGTCATTTATGAAAATACTGAAGAGCACTGGCCCCAGGATGGATCCCTGTGGGACCCTGCTAGTGGCTGGGTGCCAGCCTGATGTGACTCTTTGAGCCCAACCCATGAACCAATTCCACACCCATTGTATTACCTGATTATCCAGCTGTATTCTGAATGTTTTGTTTATGAGAATACTGTGAGAGACAGCATCAAAGGCTTTGCTGAATTCCAGAAAAATGACATTGAATGGTTTTCCCTGGTTGACAGGTGTGTTAGTTGGCTTTCTGATATCCCAGAGCTTCTCGTATTGTAGGAGCTTCTCTGAGGAGCTCGTGGTGTTTCCAAAGAGGGCAGCTTCTCCATCAACGTGCTGTCAGAGAGAGTTACCAGATTTGAAAATGACTCTTTGACAGCTGGATCTGATCAGGACACCCTGCAGGTGGATCTGACCACTGTGGGTGATCTCGGTGCTGTGAGCAGTAATGGAGCAACGGGGGTGCCTGGAGGGAAGGACTGTCACCAGCAACCTGACCCTGATGTTTACTGAGCCCTTCCCAACATTTATTCATGGTATCTTGATTATTTGTAATGTTTAAAATCCTCTCCTCAGAGATGCACTGTTGTCTGAGGTAACACATGAAGAAATTGCATACAGAAGTGACAACCTGTAATCAGTTAACAGCTAGGAACTGTTTTATGGAGCATCAGTAGCGTTAGTCCCAGCATCCTCCTGCTCCCGTGGCAGCACGAGCAAACAGCTACTCTTGTGTGTGTGTGTGAAGGGCTTGGTGCAGCAGGAGCTGTCAGGCTGGTTTGTGGTGTTGCCACAGCTGTGACTATTTAAACCCTGTTCTGTTTCCAGTTCAATGCAAGGTTGCTCATTCCTGGATGAATATGCATGTACTCCTGGGCTGCCAAGGCCCAGAGACTTATCACGCCTAGACAGGGGCCACAGCAATGCTCTGCTGCTGTGGCAAAGCTGCTGGAAACCCTATGGCAGCCAGGGTGGCCCGAAGTCACCGCCAGCACAAATCAGTGAGAGTGAGCCTGTAACTACAGGCTGTGCCATGCCAGCTTCTGCAAGCCTGGAGCCACATGAGCAAAGAAACACGCCTTAGCCCCCAGTTCCTGTGCTGTCACAAGGCAAAGTTGGACACCGTTGTTGCCCTCCCCAGTATCAGCCATAAGGTTCTTCAGTGTTTTACCCTTCTCCCAACTTCAGGTCCGTGACATCACTCCAACTCATCACAAAGAAGAAAAATAAGTAGTACATTTATTGAATCTCCACTTACTGCTACTTCTAGTCTTTATTTAGACACGTGCTCAGCTTTGAGAGCCAAGAATTTCTTTTCATTCAATGTGAATGATGCTGTACACGAATCCAGTAAAGGAAGTCAGGCTTTTCTCTCCAACAGGAGCGAGCGAGGGGTTTCTAGTCTTTGTCCTTTTTTTTGGCTGCACAAATCACCCTTTCCAAGGGCACATGAAATAAAATACTATAGTGCATACTATATAATTTACATACAATGGTAAATGCACCATTCACCCAGAAATACACAATACCTAAGGCTCAATGGAAAAGCTTGGTTGAAGCAACTTCTCTCTGGACAGGAGAAAAGGTGCTCATGATGGCTGTGGGAATTGGAATTCCATAGTGTGTGTTCACATGGGTCCTGCTCCTCTATTCTCTGGAATTGCAGCAAACCCCAAGGCCCAGCTGCGGCCGGGCAGGAGGGACAACAACCCCAACGCCCCTGGCTCAGCAACAGAAAACAGGTACAGCCACGATGGAGGATTTCCTCTGAGAACAGGCATCCAGCAGTCACAGGAGGCAGAACAAGTTCTTGCTTGTGCAGTAGTGAACCAAACAGCCCCTTGTACAGGAAATCGCCTTGAACTCCAAGCCTCCTCTTTATCTCTGAACGACAGTTTAACTGGCTTTTTTTGCTTTCCCCCTTAGATTGCTGGCCTGCAGGGGCATTAAATCAGGCGCTCGCCATGCGCCTGTGGGGTAGGGCCTGGAGCTGTGGGACAGAGAACAGTTGCTTTTCTTTATGAAGCTAATCAAAGATGGGGAATTGCATTGTCTACTTTCAGCCTTATTGCAGAACCCCTGCACTTCGCCCCCTCCAGCTGTGGTGCTGCGCTCGCGCTGCCTCCAAGGGGACAAATCGCTCCTGGTTACCCTGTGCGATGGCTGAAGTTCCTGCAGAGAAACACTTGCCACGTATGGCAACGTTTTCCCTGAGAGAACAGATGGATTCTGTGTGCTGGCATCTGCCATTTGCCCAATCCACCAGTGTACTGACAGTTGCTGAGCACTATCGCACAGTCACAGCGCAGATAAGGAGCGGCAATCTGAGTCTGTGATGTCTCCCCAAGGAGATGCAGCCACATGCAGTGATACTGTCAGTAGTGACCACAGCCTCTGCCCAAAGAGGAGCAAGGCATTCCTGAACCTGACTGCTGGATAAAAGCTGGGGCTTGCTGGACCGGATTTCCCCTTTTATTGTGGTGCTGCTGCTCTTCTGAGCTGTCGTCCCAATAGCTCACCTCATCTCCCACGTCTCCACCTCTGGACACATTAACCCTCCAGCTCGTGCCGTTCTGTATACTGAGAAGAGCAGTTTAAATGTGAAGTGGGAACTGTGCTCCATCCCTTGCTCAAAGCAGGCCAGGCATTCCAAATCCTTCCCGTAAGTAAAAGTGAAAGTGTAATACACCATTAATACTTGAGAATGTGACTTGCACTCCCTGCCCCAGGGCAGGGTCAGAGGCAGCAGCCCTTTCCAGAGGTGGGGAAAAACTCCACTTGCACATGCTTGGCTCCTGCTCATCTATCTGCTTCTTTTGACTTGACAAGAGATGGCACCACAGCATGCGTCGGAGCACCACACACCCCAATAGCACAGAGGGGGCAAGGGAGCCTCTCTCAGCTCCAGCTGGAGTTCTGCAGTTCTTCTCGGAGCCAGGTTGGAAGGGGCTGCCCGAGCCTGTTCATCAGCTTGGACAATTCAATGTTGTGCTCCCGGTAGAAGTCTCTCAGAAACAGCCGTGACTGCATGGGAAAAGACCACATTAGCATGAAAGGAAGTGTTACTCTGAACACAGGCCATTGAGGGTGTACATGGTATGAGAATCCAGGTCAGTTTGCGGGGACATTTCCACATCTCTTGCTGCCAACAGATTTGGGATGGTTACTCACCGAGGCGTCCATATCAGGGTATCTTCTTCCTTTGCTCTTCCCAAGGCATTTAGTCTTCCCTCCATCTAGCAGCTGGCACCAAAATCCTTTTGCTTCATCAAATCTGGAATGGACACTTGTATTTAGAAGAGGTGTCCCTTTACCTGGCCCACAGCAGCAGAATTAACTCCACCTTTTCCATTTCAATGCTTTAAGAATTGGGTTTGGGCTTTAGTTAAATTTATTTCTGGTATTGTTTGCTTGTATTTTTTTAGCACTTGACCACTTTGACAAGAAATCCATTTACACCCAGGATAGCCACTTGCCATGTGGGCAAGACCACAGTGACAGCTGAGGAACATCCCTCAGCTCACCAGCAGCGGGGCAGCGCCTCTGCTGATGCATCCATATAGCTCTGGGCACCTGACTAGTCCATATTTTCTGTAATCAGGGGCTCTCAACCTCTAAACTGTGTGAGATGTCCCTTCATCTCCATCTAGGGGAAGGTAGGAGCAGCCTGACAATTTTTACCCTACCTGCTGTACTTTGTCAGATACAGCTGTAATGCAAAGCAGAGGAGCACTAATAATTCCCAGCACCTTTTCTGAAACCACAAAGACCAAATGGAAGAAACATCATAATTGTTGCTGTGAGCAACTCCATGCTTCTCCACAACAGTGTCAAAAAAAACCCCAAAACCAAAAAAATCCCTTTCCCTGTAATTTCTGGAAAGATTAGGCTACAATTCTAGTCTTTGTGTGGCACCTCATACTATCTGAACCTGATTTCAGTGGCGGGTGCACCTCAAACCTTGCCAGGCTTTGTAGTCGGAGGTAAGAGTAATTCTTCCCATTAAATGCCCATGAAAAGTGTCCTCCCAAAGCTGAGTTCCCTACCTGAGGGCCTGGGTGTAGTTGAGGAGCGGTGTAACACCCAAAAACTTCTGGATGATGTCCATCACAGACGCAGGGTTGTGTCTCAGCTCCTGCCCGTCCACGATGAGAAGCTGAAAAGACAGCAGCCACCTCAGCCTCTGCCAGCGTGTGCTGAATGACACCTGTGAGCATCCTGGCTCTCAGCATGGCCCTGGCCTTTGTGCATGTGGATGATGGTTGCCATAGCCCCTTTATTCGAGAGCAGCTTGGAGGGGGACATGGACATCACCACCAGCCTAGCACCCCTGTGCCTACTAAACCATGTCCCCTTAGTGCCATGGCCACATGGGTTTTGAACCCCTCCAAGGATGGACACTCTTTCACTGCCCTGGACAGCCTCTGCCAGCACTTCACTGCTCTTTCTATGAAAGAATTTTTTCCTTCTAGCCAATATAAGTCTCCATGGCACGCTGTGCTGAGTGCTCTCCTGTAAACCGTGATTATTCTCCTGTTATGTGTATGACAGGCAGTAATGAACAACACACGCTAATAAATTACCTATTTCAGAGAACAGAATAGGAAACCAGTCACATGAACTGAAATGTGGGGAAGGCTGGAGGCCCAGACCCACACTCAGCACAGGATGGTGTCTGGCTCTGTTGTCCCTCACAGCAGGAACCTTCAGGAACAGCGAGGCAATGAGCTACGAGCCCAGGAATGCTTTTTGTCTCGGCATGTCTCTTGTCTTGGCAGATCTGTCATGTACAGCGCAGCTGCTGCTCTGGCAGAGAATGAGAATCTAAACAGGCACAGTGCAGCTGTAGGGTTACAGAGTGCCTGAAGGAACCCCTGCGGCAGGAAGGGACTTAACGAAACACACCCTGACTCACGCTGTGTCGGGCAGTTTATGAATCTGTTGGGAACTCAGAGACAGCAACAGCCTAGGTTGTCTATTAACTAACTTCTTGCAAATTCACACAGAAAACACAGTCCCTTGACATTGCTGCAGAAGACCTGCCCTTCAGCAGACAGCAAAAGGTTTCACAGCATGGGAACTGACAAAGGGCCAAGTCCAAAAGCCTTGGGAGCAAGGAGCTGAACACCTCCTGGGCCTCGGGAGGGTCCCTGGGCTGCCAGGACGAAAGGAAGGGAGTGCTAATGCTATCGTTCTCGCTGACCTCAGTACTGTGGAGCTCTCTGGGAGATCACAGTATCCTCCTGTGCTCATTTACTCTTACAAATACAATGAAGTGCACAATTGGAATATTCAAGCCTGATTTCTTATCAGCTCACAGTAGGAGGATGCAAGTGGTGGCTCTTATTCCCAAAGACATGACAGAAGTTGAAATGAAAACAACAGGAGCGTGCACACACAGGTTATAGCCTGCTCGCTCCTCTACACCAAACCTACAAGGGGCTCTGGGAGCACCTCTGCTGCCAAACCCACCTGCCCAGAGGGGTAGTACATCAGCCAGTGCTCCAGGTGGGTGGAATACCAGCCAGGAAGCAGGCAGCGGCTCTGCAGGTTGCGCAGCTCTGGAGGTGCCTGGGACTTTGCAGAGATCACTTGGTAGAAGGTGTAATTGAGCGCCACAAGGTCGTTGTGAGCACGCTGGTGCTGAAGAACATAAGCTGAGTTTAGGAGCAGGAATACAAAAGTCCCCCTACAGAGGGGATTCTGCACAGACCCCACCAATGCCTTTGCATGCAGCACTGTCCCCTTTCTGCAGGCAGCCTGCGTCACCTCCCTGCCCTTCTCTGGGAATGGATCCATGGCTCTGTGTCCCAGGCTTTCCGCCTCACCCACTGGAACCCCTCTCTGCCGCCCCACCATGGATACCTGGTACCATGAATAGGCTCGGTCTGCAGGGTTGATGAGGACAGTGATGATTTTGGCTCGAGGCAGCAGGGCTGCACTACGTTTCGGTACCTCCTCTGTGTCAAAGTAATTGGCACTCTTCTCAAACATGAAATCTGTGCTGGCATTGGAGGGGATGGGAAAGAATTCCATGTACCTGCCAGACAGACAGGACACTAGTGAGCTCAACAGAGAAATGGCACATGGGAAAACAATTCCCTTGCTCCTGTCCAACCCAGAGTGACTTGGGAGCACAATATAGGACGCTGGAGAGGATAAGAGGATGAGGAAGTATTTGCTGAGTGTGTTCCCCAAGTCCTTGGGCAGTGGAAGGAGAAAGGTGAGGGTAGGGTGGAAGCTGTAGCAGAAAAGAAGTTTTTGACTAAGGGTGAGGCCAGAATCTGCTGCCTGCAATACCACTGAGCACGTGTTTAAACCCAGCAGATTCTGTGTCTCTTTGTACCTCAGTCCAGAGAGGAGGCATGGGGTGAGAAGCTCAGCTCTGCCTCACAGGAGCTTGTCATGTCAGTGACGTGGAAACTGTTGGGACACATTGGGCAGTGGGGACTGGGTGCTGCAAAGCACTGGGAGATGGGACTCTGTTGACATGTAAGCTGCACAACAAACTCAAGCTCCATGCTAAAGACAAAGATTCTTCTCTTGCATGTGATGCTACACTCAGATCAAAATGGATGACTTTTCCAGGGGATGCAATAGCAATAGCAATGAAATGGCCATTCAGAAAAAAGAGGAGCTACTGAGGCGGCTGAGGTGGAAACAGACTTGGGGGAAGACAACACAGGCACATCTTGTCACAGGACAACACACGTCAAAGTTCTTACCAATCGATTCCTTTGTGATAGTTGGGTCCGTTAAAAAACTGGATCTCCTCAAAGGTGGATGGACTTGGGAAGTTACTGGTGACAGCTGGATGCATGGTCAAGAAGAAGTGCACTGCTGTTGTGCCTGCAACAGGAACCAGTTAACGGGACCTGGGTCACACCCAGCGCTTGGCTGCCTGAAAGGCTTTACCCACACAGCCTGCCATGGGCACTGTCCTACCGAGCAGGGCTAACCCACCCCTCAGCTCATGCAGCTCACAACAGCAACGACACCAAGCACTTGAGTCTCGTCCTGAGCATGACAGCGTCACCCATGTCAGCTATCTTGTGTTCTTCCCAGGTGGCACAGCCACAGTGAATGCCATGGCAGAGCCCATTGCAGCCCAATGGGAGGTGCCTGGACACTGCAGAGCAGTATCACACATTTGGGAAGATGTGCTAGGGACAATAATAGTGTCTTTGGGTGAGAATTCAGCTGGAGGTGCCTTGCCCTGCCTCTGCTGCTGCCGTTTTCCCTTTTCCCAGCCAGGCCCGACACTCCTGCACACGAGCAGCCCAGAGAGGGGTTTCTCAATGTGACACTGCCAGCAGCTCAGGCTTGTGCTGCACATAACAGAGCTCCACACAGGCAGAGGCAGCAGCTGGGCTGGGACAAGCTGCTTCCCTGCAGCCTTGATCACCGATGGCTGTGTGAGGCTGGTGGCTGCTGCTCCACTACACTGCAGAGAAAGCTGACAGGTGAAGCCCTGGCTGCAGCTGAAGAGGTTCTGCTCTCAGCCACGTCCCTGCCGACACAGCAGTGAGGAGGAGGTGACAGAGGTCAGACAAAGAGGAGCTCTGCCTCCCACTGACAGTGACACTGAGTGTAGCGGGAACATGGACCTGGCCCAGTAACAGCCCTGGGGTACATTCAGCGCAGCCTTTGCCAGGCATGTGTGGCAGTTCTGCTGACAGCTCACGTTTGTCAGAAGCTAAAGGTCATGGTTTCTCAGAGCTCATGTAGAAAAGCAAACCAGCTCTGCAGGCAGGGCTTTCCCTGCAAATCAGGAGTGAGCCAAGCACAGTGCGAGAGTGCAAAGCAGCCAGCCATGCCAGAGCAAGATCAGAACAAATCTGAGAGTCTCTGAAATGTCCTCTGCAACCACGTGGCAGCGTGCGCAGAGGGCAGTCACGCACATCTCCAACACAGCCCTTCCCAACTCCCCTCCCAGAAAGGATGAGATGGAAGCTGCAATGTATCTTCAAAGTGTTCACATTACCCGTTTTCTGAGGTCCCACAATGAGGAACTTGGGGAGTCGATCACACGTTTTCTCTTTGGACCAGATGTCCTTGTGCCTCTTGTCATCACAGGGATTCTGCAGCACAAGGGATGGGATTAAGCGTTAGCAGAGGAGCTAGCACATAGGGGAGGAAGAGCTGGAAGGCTGCTCCTCTGGGAACAATGCCATTAGCATAGGAGAACCCTTCCCAGCCACACCAGTGCTCTGCCAGGCATCAAAAGGAATTAAGTGAGTACACAAGGAACGTTTTCCATTAGCTAAAGTCCCTCTGAGAGTGTTAACCACAGGCCTTGAGCCCCATGCAGCCACATGGGGCTGGGCCACCATGACAGAACAGCTCAGCATCTGTGGACTTCTGGCAGACAGACAACTCTATCACCTTCACTTAATTTCATGTGCTCATTACCATGCAGAGAGCTGCTGCACTCAGATAAAACAGAATAAGCGGGTTTTTATTTAACAAACAGGAATTCTGCAGTGTGAAATTACTTTCAGATTAATCACATTAATGTGCCTGCAAGTTCCTCCAGCACCAAACGGGGCTCTAACTCACACACTTTAAAGCAGCTTACTCTAAAACAAACCTTTTAATGACCCTAACGCCTGCAAGCTCACTTCCAGTCTCTTCTGACAGCTCACCCATGACCATGTCCTGCCCCTCCTACTCCTCATCCCTTCCACCTCACTATTTGCCACTTGCAGCCTCAAGCCACAAAGGTTAAACCTAAATGCATTCATTACTCGTCTGTGCTCTGGATCAGCAGGCTTGCCACACTTCAAATGTGGGACATCATAGCTCTTGGAAAACCACCAGGAGTCGTCAAAGCCACCTTCTCACCTGCCACAAAGGATTCTTCTCCTGGGGAAAGATTTCAAAGTACTTCTTTGAGAGTTGGACAGGGGGAAGTGTTTGCAGGCGAAGGTTGGTCCAGCACTGCACAAACTTGACCAGGCTCTCAAAGGTGTACAGGCCCAGGCGGTCATTCCCATAGTTGGACAGGTGAGTCATGAAGATGCTGATCTGAAAATAGACAGAGGGTACTGGTAAATTAGGTAACAGTACTGCTTCCCCTCCTAGTTTGATCCCCGTGTCAGCAAGAGGCCATTCACATGTCAGGCTGTCTGGGCTGACAAACATCTGTCTGCCAGGATACAGCAGTGCTGTCATAAGAAATGAAAGAAACATAGCGCTTGCAAGCCAGGAGGAACTCAGGAGAGGAGGGACACAGGGGACACAGACCTCAAACCTCTGGAACGGTGATAACTGAGCCCTGGATGTGATTCCAGAACAGTTTCCAAATCCCATTCAAGTGGCTCCAGGTCAGTTAGGGGAACAATAGTCAGTCAATGATTCTCTCCTACTGAAGACCCTGCAAAGCCTCTTCCACGGGAGAGCAGGAGCTTCCCCTCCTCTCCAGAGGCACAGCCAGGGCCACTCTCCAGCTGCAGTGCGTGCCAGAGCAGGGAGAGGCCAGGAGGGGTAGCACGCTGCCAGGCAGAGGTTTCCCAGGATGCATTGCTAGGCCCACAGCCTGCCAGCTTCCATTCACCTCAGAGCTGACATCTCGTGTGTAAAGGAACAGCGGGCAATTCACACTTGGAAATACAGACAAGCGTATACCTGGGGATCTGCACATGGACTGCACAGAGAGACTGCACGAGGACACTGCCGTACGAGGACACTGTCCATGGAACAGACACCAGTAAACAAGGTTTCAGCTTGCAAGAGCCTTCATTTTAGGCAGTCCCTGAAGAATGTTCTGTCAGGACTGAGGATGTGATCCCCTGGGCGAAGTGGCACTGGGCACTCATGGAAGCCCCCAGCACTGCGGTGCTCAGGAACCAGTGTGCTGCCCCTGCTTTGCCAAGCCAGCCCCTCTCCCAAGCAAATATATTTCCCTCCCGTCTGTTTTATAGTATTTTAGTGTTTGGGAAAGAGGGCCAAAGGCTGCTGCCAGCTTAGCTCTGGTGTGTGGCTGGGATAGGTCCCATGGAAGAGGGCATCCCAGCGCCTGTAGTACAGCCACCCTCTGCCAGACACGAGCCACACGGATAGAAGTCAGCACCACAAACACGGAACATCATCATGGAGAATGACTGTGTGGATGACTGGGCTCTCCCTGCCAAGCATCTGCCAGCACAGGGTGGGGAAAGGACTGCAGTCACAGCAGGGGCACCAGTGCTGCACAGTTCAGGGCTGAATCCTGATGATGCCAGGTGAGGTAATTGGGTGACAACAGGCTTCCCTGGCAGGTGGCAGGAATGGCTTTCCCACTCACAGCATGGGGGAGAGCAAAAGGGGAAAGCAGGAGATCGATGGCCTTAGGACTGAAGACATTTGCTGGCACCCTGGAGGTCTGAGTTCTCAGCCCAGTGGCACTACGGGCTGGTATCTGATGAGAGGTACTGGTAGAGCATAGCTCTTTGTGCCTGAACCATCCCCAGGATACTGTGCAATGAATTCAACTCTGTCCATACAGCGCTCACATCCCATTGTCTGTGGGCAGGGCACAGAGAACAGTGGTGGGACTCTGAGACACATGGCAAGCAAACGGAGTTAAAGATGTTTTGCATTTGCCTGTCTGTGAGTGTTTCACTTCTGGTTCCTACAGAGCTGACAAGGAGGCCCTGTCTGCCAGGCTCTGGCACCTACACTTCAAAGTGCAGCGTGTGCTCCCTGCAGCTGCATCAGGACGTGCTAAATACAACACCGAGTGAAGGATGAAAAGATCTTCAGCGTCGCTGTAGGGACAGGCCATGGAGCATGTAAGGCAGCAAACAGATGAGCCTCCTGTTCTATTTGGCCCGTTTCTGGGAGACACCAGGAAGGTGCTGTGACAGCAAGGTGTGGCACATCCCTGTGACTTGATAGCGAAACTTTTAGAGGGAAAATCTGCCGCGTGAAGCATCTGGCTCCTTGGCGCAAACTGAGCACTGCAACAGGGAAGACGTGGGTCACTGCCAGGGGCCCCTCCAAGGTTTCAGAATAAAAAATGCCCACAAGTGATCCAGGTCAGCAACTGTGCCCCAAGACTGACTGCATTCCTCAGGATGGCTTGCAAAGGTAACGCTGTCACCTGCAACTGTACCAGAAAGCAGATTTGGAAGACAACAAGCCAAGCCCAACCGAAGAGCCATTTCCACGTACTCCTGAGCACGTAGTTAAGTCCAGTAACACACACGCACTGTTTAACATGGCCTGGCAGCTCGTTCTGCTCTGTCACAGCCACTGCTGCCACAGTAGTGCTAAGCACTACTGGCTGGCAGAAGACGTACTCAGTCCCATCTCTTCCTCCCTCCCTCCACACCCAGTGATCCCATGGGCTGGCTTGGTAACACCTCCCCCCTCTTGCCTCCCTGCCAGGGTTAGCATGCCCTTCCCTCACACCGAAAGAGGAGGGGAGAGAGCACAGAGTGCCTCAAATACAGAAAGCAGGAGGCAATGAGCATCCTTGCGACACGTAACAGCTGTGGGCACAGCAGTGACTGCCGAGGCAGTGAGAGCACAAGTGCTTGTGAGAAGCCATCAAAATGACGCCCTTTGCTCAGGGAAGCAGCAGCTGGGCACGCAGCTGCTTGCCCGCTGAACATCGACAGCTGTTCTCCTGCCTGGCCCCAGACTCTGTTCACTAGTCTGAAGATCAACATCTTCTCTTTGCCCTGCAGAGTTATCATACGCGCACAGACTTGGGGACTCCTGCCCAAGTGTATCCACTCAAAGGGAGCTGCAAGCGCCTGCTCCAAGCCTGCTCCTCATCGTTGCTGGGCTGTGGGCTGGCCAGCCTTCGGTCAGGCCTGGGAGATGGCTCTGTCAGCGAGTCACTGTGCAAACACAACAATGAAGAAGAGTTTAGTGCTCAGCACTGCTCCATTGCCAAAAGGAAGCAGAAGAGTAAACACTGCAATCATCTGATCGTGCCTGAAAGAGTTTTTAAAGTCACCATGAAAAGTCAACAGTAATCTGGCAAATAAGCTCATCCTATACCAGAGCACAATCTTTCCAAACTGTTTGGATCACAGATCACTGTCAGCTGCTTTGACCATCGCACGCTGATCAGCAGAGTTTAGTGGGCAGCTCTAGAAACTCTAAATTCCTTGGCATAGCCTCTCAGAGCAGCAGTGAGCTCTGAACATCCTGGCATCTGGTTTTTCAAGAGAAATTCAGAGCTCTTACGTCTCACAGTGGCTATTCCTCTAGGCATTCTTTAAGGTCTGACAACTGTGAAGTGGGACAAGGTTGAATTCATCCAACATATGGGAACAGAAACCCAGAAAAGTGATGGCCACAGATAAAAAAGCAGTTTCTTTCCATCTGACTGATCATATGTAGAGCAAAGAACAGCCTTCTCCTTACTGCAGACTGTTACTAAACAGGTAGATTTGGTTCATGTGTGTAAAAGTAACAGTTCTGTCTCAGGCAACAGGGGCAGAAGGCTGGCTTCCAGACTGGGAAGGATGATCCCGTAACAGCTTCCTAACTGGGGCTGTTACAGACCCCTACCTTCTGCAGATCAGACCAAGCCAGAGCTGGTCACAAGCCTGTTTGTTAGATACAGCCTGTTCAAGTCATGCATCCAGGGCACACTGCGAAGGTCTTCTCATAATCTCAGTTCTACACCTAGGAGCGGAGAAGCACTAAACACCAGGAAAAGAAACAAGAAAAAACTAAGCTCATTGAGGAAAAAAGCTTAATTTTCTGATTCACTGAGCCTCTACAGCCCCAATCAGAAGTGGCTAAAGCTGTGTACTCAATGCTGCAATCAAGATGCAAAAGAAGGAAGGAATGAAAGAAACCATCACGGTGAGAAAAGCCACTGATGAGGACAAACCTCACAAACACGTACCTGATGACTGGGACCAGAACTCTAGGGCTCCCCAGGCAGAAACAACCTTTCACACAGATCTGCTTGCATAGCTTCTTGCCACACTCAGGCAGTGGTGGAAAAGATGCGTGAAGGAGAAGCAAGAAGGTAGAAATTTGGAAGCCATGAGAAAAGAAGACGGGCTGGGAAGGCATTCTAAAAATCACTATCTAAACATAGCAGGGCAGTGTCCATCTAGAGGAAGCGAGGACAACAGATGCCAAATTGGCTTTAGTAAGAAACAAACTCAGGTAGGGAATTGAGAAAGTCCTGCACAATCAAAAAGAGCAGTGTGCTTTCTTGCTGCAGTCGACAATCACAAATTCAAGGGAGCGTGATGTGTGGTTGGAGAGTGCTACAAACTTCATCTCCTAGTTCTGTGCATTCAGGATTTTCTAGAAATGACTGCTTTTTTAGTGTCCCTTGCCACGCAGTACACCTTGCAGCTTCATGGCAGGTGAGAAACTCATGGGATTTGCCATGCAGGGTAAGAACTGGGAAGAGACTGCAGGATATGGAAGGTACTAAACCAGCTTGGTGCGTTGACAGAACTGCCAAGTATTGAAAGGGAAAAAGAAACACCTGTGTTAGGCCCAGATCTCCCTGAAATGCTGTAGGGTGACAGCTATGTCATGAAGTATGCATGCAGGAATTGTTTCAAGTGTACATAAACTGAAAGAGAGGGGAGACTGCTCCATAATGAAGCCCAGAGAAAGCAATTGTACCAAGCAGAACTCGTCAGTGAGCCAGGGGAGAAGCCAATAGGCGGCAGATATGTGTGGGACAGGACGAACCAAGGCACACCTCACTTCTGACTCATGAGGACAGCAGCCTAGGTAACACTCACTGCACATTGGGCCACGCTCAGCAAGTCACCCTGACCAGTTTCTGTCTGCAGAGCGTTGCACTTGTCAACACTCAGCACTGACGCTTTCTTGGCAGTGAAGCAAAGCAGCATTAACTGGCACATACTTCCTTGACCCTCTTTTCCACATCTCCTTAGCATCATACCGGAGATACCTACACTGCGATGGCTGGTTCAACTGCATCTCCCATAGGATCGAGTCCTTTCCCACAATCAGGCACATGAGCTGAGAGCCCCGTGCACTGATTCCCCCTCCAGATGAGCTTACTGGGTTCAGAAGCACCGTCAAGAAGAGTTCACCACCACGAATGCTTTTGTCCAACTCCTTAGAGCCACCGGGATATTCATTGTAGAAGATGGTGTGAGTAAAGAGACCACAAGTCTGTCGAGGCAGGACCTGGCAACAGCAGAGAAAAGCACAGTTACATACGAGGCAGCTGCAGCAGAATCCATACATGAATGTGTCAAAGCAGCACTCTGTGGATCAATGTAAAGAAAGGGACATAATGGCAACACGGCATGGCAACATGGGTTCAATGGACTCCTTTGATCTTACTCCCAACCATTCACTTATCATGGTGAGAAAGAGTTGGTGGGATCTCAGTTTAATTTTGTTGTGCTTGGTTTTGCTCTCTGTTCTATCCTGACCTCTGTACTGTACTAAGAAACACAGAAACTGGCTTTAGCCGAGCTTTTTCTCTTTGTTCCACTTCATGATTTTGGAAACAGTGGTGACATTAAGATTAATGTCTCTGATGCAGGTCACTAGGAGATCATCCCTTGGGCAGGATAGAGGGCTGCTCACCCAGGTGTGCTCACCATGATTCCATTATGGATGAAGCCACGCCGGTACCGGGCAGGCCGCAGGTGTGGGTATTCCTCTGTGCTCGTTACTTGGATGCTCCAAACAGATTTCCATGCCTCGTAGAGTTGTGTGTGGACAGGATAAACCCCAGAATGATGGGGAGCTACAGCATAGCCCAAGTCTGTGGGAATTCCATGCTCCTGGAAGCAGAATATGCAGCTTGATCGTTCCATATCCTTAGTAAGAATCATATTTAGCAACAGACTGTAAGTTACAGGAAGGTGACAGAGGAACAGGAAAACTCTCTGGACTGCAGGGAAACCTGCAATACTGCTCATGCTTCTCATTTTATGCACCTATAGAAATGTAATTCTGCATCAACAAGGATGTCGGCACTGGTAACAACAGCTGCTTAAGAACGGCTTGTAGCCTGCAGGTGTGACAAACAGCCGCAGGCCAGGCTCCTTGGTCACTACAAACCCATCAATGCTGCTAGTGACACATTTCGCTTTCACGGTGCCTACACCTCAGTCACTGGAGGAAGAAAACAACATTTCCTTCACTGATACAAAAGGAAAGGAAGACAACAACCGTGATACATGTTCTCCAGCAATTCAAAGAAATGCAGACATGAAGCAAGAGACTGTTGAGGGTGAATATACGGGGCCTGGAGCTATACTGAAATGACAGGAAATACCTGAATTTCATGGATTTTAATTCCAGTGTGTGGTTCTGGTAAAAATACGAATGATGACAGCTCTGCCCTGGTGGTGTACCATAAAACCAGAGCCCCTAAATGAAGCAACAGCCTTCTCCTTCCCACTGCTGGCCTGGTTTATCTTCTGTGTTTTGTCTCTCTATTCAAAAGACTGCACTGTTGTTTGACCACAAAAAGAAGGAGCCTAAATTGTTTCTATAATGCTGTTCTGAATTCAAGATCATTCCTAATCTGTGTGTGCCATGGGAACACAAGGCAGCAGGGGGATCCACGAGGAATCCAAGGGGATTACCATCACAAGAACCAAGCTGGAGGTGAAGAGGACATTCCTTTTCAGAGAAACACGTACACTACATTCAACTCTGAATCACAAGCACATCAAACAGACATTGTTCCAGCAATGCAGGATGTTCAAGGCTTCCCTCTCCTCTGCGAAAACCTAGGGAAACCCAAAACTCTGGACTTCAGCACTGTCTGGAGAGGCCAGAAGTAGGGCTGTGAGCACAAGAGCATCTTATGCCACTGACCAAGTGAATCCCTTCCAGAACCACAGTGAGTGACGATAAAAAAGGAAATGCTTTCTCACTTCCACGGTTTGAAAATTAATTGCATTTGGATGGTAATGCTGCAGCTTCACACCTTGGCAAACAAGAGCCCTGGGATTTGCACCCTGGAACAGCGGAGCTGCCTGGGGCTGTGCAGGTGCCAGGAAGCACCTCCCCTGCACAGGCAGGCACAAAAATGGGGTTTCTTGCCAGAAGACAGCAGGAGCCACGCACCAATTTAACCTTTCAGAACTGCCTTTCTTAAATGCAGCTGAGTTACCAGACCAGTACTTGGGTTCAGTGGGGACCAAACAGCTTTTCCAGGAAAACAATGGTTAAGTGTTAGTACTGTAAAGTCAATAAAGTGGTGCCCCTTACCACAGCGAACTGTTTGTTGAGCTTCATCTGCTCTGCCAGCACAGTGACATTGTGGAAAAGGTGAGGCTGCATGTGACTCCACATGTGGGGGAACCACCAGAACTCTCTCCTGTGTTTGAGCAGCATGTCATCCCCCTCATCCTCCTCATCTGTACCTACAGAGCAGAAAAGGATGTGCACAAACAAAGGGCAGAAGAGGAGCTCTGTGTTTCAAAGCACTGGCTGATCCCCTGCAAGTGTGAGCCATCCCAACAGAGAGCCAGGCTCCAACGTGTGACATGCACACACAAAGACAGGGCTGGTGCTGAGATGAAGGGGTGCCAGGGCCTTACCTGTGTGGTAGAATTTCCCTGAGAAGCCCAGGTTAAAGGTGAAGTTTGGGACTAAAGTTCTCAGCTTGTTCTGGGTGCTCAGCAAAGCCTGTTTGAATGAAAGGAAAAGGCAATGTTCGCATTCGTTTGCTGTGTAAGGTTTCTGTGCCCTGCTGGTGCTCAGTCCAGCCTGCAGAGCTGCCAAGGGGATGGGGCTGAGCGCTCCACATGCAGAGCCTTTGCTTGAAGTAGCCTTGCAGTACTGAACAATACTGAACTTTAAACCCACAGCCAGAGGATGCTCCCCACCTCAATGTGAAGGACTCAGAGTGTCTGTGCTAAGGCAAAGGGACAATAAACCACACTTCCAAGCCACAGACTATTTCCAGACTCAACCTCACTGCTCCCTTCCTCTCACATCCTGGCTGAGACTTTGCTATAGAACCTCTGCCCTTTCTCTGAGCCTACAACAATGGGAGGATGGGGCAGCACAGGGGACACAGTCGAAGGAAGACAAGTCAGTAATATCGTGAACAGTAACTTCATGATCCAAAGGGAGGGGGCTTTTATTTAGAGAGGAGAGGTGGGATGGCAGAACTACCCCTGCAAGAAGCGCTGTCATGGCAGGGAGATATCCCTGGTGTCGTGTCCCTTTAAAGTACCCAAACCCTTCTGCAGCAGGAAAGTTTCCTCAATTCTAGAAGGAAAACTCAGAAGAACTGACATTCCCAGCCACGTCATCTCCCACAGGTTCTCTGTTGCTCACTTGTGTCTGCTTTAAACGCCCAAACTAATTGCTGTAGCCAAAGGAAAGGAGCCATGTGCCCACCACCCCAAGGTACAAGAGCATCCGCACTAAGAGCAGGCAGCTCCGACAGAAACCCCAGAGGCTCACTGCATCACAGACAAGTATGGCACAACGAATTCCAGCAGAATTTTCCTGCTGGAAAACAATAACAGAAGAGATGCCCTGAGCTGCTTCAGGGCATGTATTGCCAGTATGGCTCCCTGTGGGAGAAGCTCTTGATGAAACGGGGATGTGGCAGGAGGGCTGCTGGCGGGTGACAGCGACAGTCCCTGCCCAGGCACCAGGTTAGGTTTAATAGCTTTTCTGAGGGAACAACAGATCAGTGTCTGCACTGACCTTTCAACAGCAGACTTGGGCTGGACGCAAGCACACCGCGACTCGGGGAGAGTACGCAGGCTGTTCAGACATGGGCAGCTCTTCCTGCACCAGCTGCCCTCTCCAGCTCCAGAAGCACAAAAGACCCCTACAGTGGCCCTCACAGGGCTCACCTTGACAGGCACTGTGTATGGACACTGTTCCCAGTGTGGTGGAACTCACAAAGGCAAGCTCTCGTGCCTGGAGGGACCAGCCTGGACAGCCCAACAAACCTGCTGGCACTGACATTCAAACAGTGCTGACCAAGCACTGATCATGACATTCATTTGGAAACTATGACCTCTGTAATTTCCTCCAGTCATCCATCGACTGCAAACATACCTCAGAGCAAAGAAGCTGGGTGCTTTTATGCCCAAGGCAACCCAGGACTCACATATAGCAAGGTGGGGGAACAAGACAGATAATTTCTGCAGGCACTCTCAGTCTCCCTCAGAAGGAACCAAGCTTTCACTTTACCCCAGGGACACTCTTAACCGCCTGTTCCCCCTCCCCACAGTCACACTGCAGGGACACCAAATGCTGCCTGGGACATATTCCAAAGATCCCAGCTCACGCCACATGCCCACCACATCCTTACCCCAGTTTCCCACGCAAGAGTAATATTTTGAGAAACATATGGCCATGGCTTCTCCAGAACCCATCACAATTGCAGTCGGAGCTTCTCAAAGGTGACACGCCAGCAGCGCTGATGGTTGAAGTCTCTTTTGCTGCATGAGATCCAGAATAGGCAGTGGCAGGTCAGGTTCCCCTCACATAAGCCTGTGAGACACAGGGTCTCATCCCACTCTGCAGGAAGCAAAGGCCAGGAGCTGCACATCTCTTTGTCTGCCAGCTGGATGGCAAGACAGCACCAAATCTGGGACCAGCACTTGAACACGTCACTCAGTACCTCAGGCAGAAAGTGCCATGGTTCTGTTCTTGTCTCCAGAGCTGTCCCAAGCCTCACCGTTCCCCTCTGCTGCCTGAAAGGCACATCCAGTAGCTCAGGCTCAGGTAGGAAGGTGGAGGGAGGGAAGGCAGTCGGTAAGAGGCTTAGCATTCCTCTGCACCAAGGGAGATTTAGAACCTGGCTGGGGTTACCATGACGACACATCTAGCTGAGGATAAATTCCAAAAAGCCCTGCTCCAACAAGAAGTGATCCCTTGTGTCTGGGCAGGGACCAGAGAGGGACCATGAGCACCACAGAAATTCTGAGACAATGGAGCCCTACTTTCCTGGCAGGTTTGTTGCTATAATCGTGTGCCATCCCTCTGCTGATGCTGGACCTTTTTCACAGCCACCAGGTGGCATAGCACGGGTTTGACAAAAGGCCTTTCCCCTGCACTGAGGTGCTAAGGGAAATACTGGGACATCGGTTCCAAGCAATTCTGCACCCCCTGCGTGTTGGTTCAAAAGAGGTCTGTGAGTTGTGCAAGGTGAGACAATCCAGATGTGGGAAGGGGCTACTCTGACACTCCTGAACTCTGTTTCTCTTTGATAAAGCAGGATGAATGTGAGAGTACTGATAAAATTTCACAGGTGACTCAAGTGGTGTTTTGTTTATATCCATAGTATGCTCTGATATTCTTGAACAAAAGGCAATCCAGCAATGAGGAGTAGGGTATCCATTAAGATACGAAGTCCCTAGGCAGAGGCAAACATCTTCACATGCACATTTAACAAACTGAATCGCTCGCATGGTACAGGGCAGCAGAACTAAGTTCCTAAAGAGCTACGTTCCTTCCCCGAGAAAATTGTTGCTAATCCCTCCCAAGTATTTCTGGTTTGTATTTTCTAACTCTCTTCCCCTCCACAAATCCTTCCCAGCTGCAGCCAAGCCCACCAGCCAGAGGCCCCTGGAAGGAACAGAGGGTGTCTCCAAGAGATTCCCAGAACTGGCCATCAGAACCCAAAAGCCACACGAAGGCCGGACCCGCTTCACGCGTGTCACGGTCCATCGGAGAACAGCCTGTAATTCTGGAGGCCTTTGGGACTTAACCAGGGCAGCCATGCTGCAGGCCAAGTGACAGACATCCACATCCCAGTGCACATTCTGGACACAACGCAGAAAAGGGCTCAACTTCAGCCTGATGTTTGATGCCCATCATTCTAAAAAAGGCTTTTTTATAATCTCAAATAATAATGATGATAAATATTTACTCCTAAACAAATGTTAGGGGAAAAAAGTTTAAAATCCTGCATTTTTTTGCAACATATTAAAAAAAATCTTCATAATCTCACTGACAGATCTGCAAAGACTGACTCAACAGTCACTATGTGCTCCTGCTGCCATTCAGTGAGAGACAAAAACTCTCTTGATGAGGTGAAAATTCTGTAAGTGAGAAGGCAATGAGGGGAAGCCCCAGCACCCTGACTGTACCCTCTTTCAGCTGCTTCTTTACAACCCAGTCCTCCTCCAAGGTGGCCCGGCATGTCCTTTGCGCCGCAGTGCCACAGGGCTGAGCCTTCACACAACTCTGCTTTTACAGCTAGGACATTCTTAACTTCCAGAAGTGTTCAGAGATTTTAGCTGTTCCATACAAACCCTAAATATCACCTCCCCTACCTCAGGCCCCTCCAAAAGCAGGCAAAAGAAAAGGGGTAAATGAGGCTGAAGAGTCAGATGCTGGGAAGAGAGGATCTCATGAGCCCAGGAAAACAGCGCACGGACAAAGAGAAACAGATGGTCGAAAATGGAGTATAGCCTCCTCTCAAGTGCTTGTGCAAAGCATGCTAGAACAAGCTGCAGGAACACCTTTTCCATAGGAACTGCGCCTGTGGACATGGGGCAGCGAACTCTCCGGAGGATTTCCTGGAGTTTCCTCGCTGCCAAGCACTGGCACAACTCAGACCAGCACTGCCAAGAGAACGCACTGGTGGTCCTGGTATGGCTTCCTTCCCAACAACGTCAGAACCAGGCACTGAGATACTGCTGAACGTTTGCATTTCAGGTGAGACCATCCTCTACCACTGAGAAGGCGAGAGTTGGCTGGCAGCCACCGTCACCAGACTCTCTCTCTCCCACCCTTGCTATTCAGAACCCGAAATGAAGCGACTGTCCTCGGTTTTCCCTCAGCTCCCTCCCAAGATTCTCCAGCAATGACTGTTTGCTATTTATGCTCTTGCAGAGATTACCAGCAGGAGAGGCAAAAAACTCACCTACTTCGTCTTCTTTCCTCATACCCAAAGAAAACCCAGAAGGATCATGGCAGCCAGATCCTTCTGTATGAGAATCCACTCATCTTTGCTGGTTGGCTCAATGGAGGTTTGGTAGATTCTGAGTGTTATGATTTTAGAAGAGACTGAACATGGAATAATTGAGAGGAGAACGGATTCTCTGGGATTTTGGTTTGCTGCTATGTGCAGCTCAAATCTCTGGTAAACATTACAAGGGAAAAACATTTTCCCTGTGTGGCTTCCGACCGCTTCACTTAACTGAGCGTTACAAGGCCCTGCTGGAGCCCTGCTGCACAAACAGGGGCTCCAGAGTTATCATCAGTAAAGTAAAAGCAAGCCACGCTGTCTCTTTAAATAATGCAACTCTTCAGCCCTCCTTCAAGCACCCCAAACAAAAGCATTGGTCCTCTGGCACAGGACATCCCCCATAGGCACGCATCTCATCAAATGACACCCAGTGCTTTCTTTTAGCAGTCACGGTGTCTGAGCATGGACCTGTGCATGACTCTGTTATACCTTCACACAGCATCGGATCTTCAAACTGCTTCCCTGACCACTGTAATCCAACCGTTAAGATAAGGAGCTGTGCGTTGAGATAACAGCCCTGAAACAGAGCTTTCATATCAAAGGCCAAGGAAATGCCAGCTGTTCCATCACTGTTCTATCCCCTGCTCTCCCCACGGCAAGAGGCGATCCGCAAATCCGTGCAGATATTGCTCACTTTTAAAAAAATACAAATTCATTAACCTCACATGGCTCTGCAATCAGAGAGCTTCTTTTAAATGGATAAATCAGGAGTTTATCTGCTTTGCCCAAGATTCTCTGCTTACTGATCACGGATTATTCCTCCATTTCACCCTGTTAAAACCCAAACAAAGCATCTTTTGGAATTATCTTGTCTGGGTTTATTTTTACCATCACTACAGCAGCCTTTGTTTCCAAGAGCTTTTCCCACCTACCCTCATTTTCCCACAAAGGTCTGCAACCTGCACAAATCCTACAGAGGTGAGAACCTCCCCCAGTTTGGACTCGAGGGTGCAGGGCCTGCTTAGGACCAAGATATAGTTGTGATTCTTCAAACAAAGCTTTCAGAGTATTTCAGCACCTCAAAACACAGGGACTCTGCAGCAAAATGAAGAGAGTTGTAGCGTTTTCCTTAAATCTGTACTATATACAACTGCTCCAGTTGTCTGTACCTGCCTGCTCCATCCAGGACCCATCTAAAGGCAAGTGTGGAATGGGAATGCAGGCCTGGGGCCTCACACTGCTGGAAGCAGCTCAGCACACCCAGAAAACAAGCAATGCACTTCCCTCTGGCTGCAGACCAGGACTGGTGGGATGGTACAAAGGCACATCCTTGGCTCCATGATGCATCGTATCAACATAGGTTAGAGTCAGGAGGAGAACCCTTCATCACCTACTTTCAAGGACAGAGAACTAGAAGGTGCTCTTAGATTCTTACCTTCTTCCACTCGTCTCCTCTTTCGCCTGTCTTGCTTCCCTCTCCACCACCAGATTTCTCTGTGCCTTTCCCATCTCTTTTCCTAACAGGGCACTGTGTTACTGAAGGAATTGCCAAGGAACAGAACCACAACGATGGCATCTGCCATTCCCAATCATGAGGCCCGAGATGGTTCTCATGGTGGCCTGTTCTGAGCAGGTTTTCCTGGAACTGTTGGATCCTCCTGGCCCAGGGACGGGGGCTGCTGGTGGAGGACAGGAGGGGGTGTAACAAAGGGTGAGAAAAAAACTCTTTTTTCCCAATTTGATTATGACCTGGAAAGTTAGAAGGCTGAAACACCCCATGGACTGGCCTGCAGTTCTATATACAAACCCAGTTTATATACATCATAATAAATAACAATATAAAAGTTTTCTATTCTATTGTAATGCAACCTGCCTTTTCCTTTTGAAAGGTGGAGTTTACATGTGCAAACAGACTGACAAAGGAAATCTGCACATGCTTATTCCCTGTGTTAAAGAGGAAAAAGAACTGCCACAGGCACCCTTCTCTTCAATTCAGAGATGCCAGCTACAGGTACCAGAGTGAAAAACGCTCCATCTGAACCTGGAAAACTTGTTGAGAGCATCGCACACAGAGCCTCAGCATCTTTGCAGGGTACCTCTCTGTTTAAGGTGAGAGTGATTGCAGCAACCAACTCTTTCACTCAGATTAAATGCAACCTTGACTTCCCTGGCATAGCACACACACACAAAACCTGCCTGGGGCCTGCAGTTATTCTGGAGATATTACCTCTACGTCAGACACTTTCATGCGAGTGCCCTCTTTCCCCACAAATATGTCATCAATGTCCACGAGGATATAGCGGTCCAGCGTCAGGCAGAGGCGCTTGCCAGTCAGGTAGGCAATGGCATCCACAAAAATGAGTTTGTGCAGCCAAAATCCGAGGTTATTGCCAAAGAGAACCCGCTGGATCCCATCATGCAGACCCAGGTCCTGCACCACTGTGGCATGCAAGGCTTTGTGGGTGGCCAGGTGAGGAATAGACTCAGAAGACTTTGTGCTGGCCAACAGCACTGGCTCATAGGTGCTGTGGTTGGACTGGAACACAGTCCAGTCATCACCAGGCAGGGGACCCTGCTCTACCTCATTAGCCCGCGTGACGTAGAGCAGGGGAGCACTCGGGTTGATGTGATAGTCCCGCAGCCCCAGGTTGGAATGTAGGAACAGGGGGAAACCCTTGAGCTGTGCGCTGAGCAGGCTGTTCTCATTGGCTTTGAAGAAACCAATAATCCCCACTCCGTACTCTACACAGTACTTGTCCAGCAGCTCTCGGTTCCAAGCATCCAGGTTCACATACTTAAGGATGTTCTCGTAGATAATAAGAGCATAGCGTCCCCTGTCTTTGTCTGTCAGGGTGGGCATATCCCCCTTGCCAGGGGCGATCTCTGTCCTGTATTTGAACCGGCTGGATTCCAGGATGGCCACTATTTCCTGCCCCAGCTGGGAGTAAATACTTTCCACAAAGACCAGCACCACAGGATCTGTGCGCGAGGTGTCCACAGACTTTGTGAGCCTCCAGTTGGCTTGAGGTGGGACCAAGATGCGGTGCTGGTTGCTGCAGTCGCTGAAGGGCAGGGGTGGTGGCTCCTTGATTTTGGGGCTGTTGGTGACGAAGTAAGCCAGGATGCACATGGAGATCAGACTGAAGGCAATGAGCAGTAGAATCAACCTGTGGAGCTCCAGCTGTCGCACGTGCCGCACCACTTTCCACAACTGAATCATGGTGAGGCGGGCTGCCCACCCCCTCCTCACACTCTGCACCTACAGAGCTCTTGAAATCTCCAGTGCCGCCGTGGCAGCACCCAGCAGCAGCTTGCGAAAAAGAAGCAGCAGCTTTGGAGAGAGACAAAGCTAAAGCAAACAGCTACAAGGTGAGACTCCCAAGGATCTGCCATTTATCTCAAGTAACCATGGCCCTCAATTCCCATCACTCTTTGTGTGCTTCCTCCTGTGTCTCTGCTTTCGCTCGGGAAAGTCCTTTGGAGGAACAGGGTTTCCTGAATCTTGTCTCTGCAGCAGATCAGTCTCTCATCTTGTGCACAAGTAGCTTCAGCTCAGCCTTCCCTAGTGTCCCGTTTCTCACCCGGCTGTTTCACATCCATATGATGGCACCTGCTCTTCACATCCTGCAATTTAAAAAGAAAAGGCAATTCTTAGTATGGATTCACAGTATTTAACGGGCTTGAAATGCAATGGCAGGGACCAGGAGGCACAAGATGGGCCGCGTGACTGCCTGCCAGCAGGCAGATCTGTTCCCTGGGAAGTGACGCTCACTGTTTGTGCAGGAGCTTGGCAGAACAACCACGGTGGCCCTTGGAAGACAGGTCCTGCCATGGGGACTCACCTCTTGCCCTGGACGAGATGCTCACACACTGCACCAAACAGAGCGGCGCACCTGGCCTGCCCCCTCTCCTCTTTATGCCACTTAACAGAAAATATGAACTCCTTTTATTCTCACCTGTATTTCAAAATCAACAAGAGGAGGAGTGAGTCTTTCTCTTGCCCTGTTCTGATACTAATGACGATGCGTCTGAGTCTCTGCCAGTGACCTCCCAGGCCCTCTAGATACTGCTGTCCTGAGCCCAGCAACGTGCCTCTGATTCCCACCAGCTCTCTTGCCCGTCAACTCCCGTCAATTTCCACGGTTCTCACCCCTCTCTCTGAGGCCATTCCACTTCTCCAGGGAATTCATATTCTTCCAGGCTTCCAAAACATGTCTGTGGAGAGGCACCATCCCTCCAGCATCACAGAGCTGCAGGTGCACAGCCTGCCCATGTGCTGCACACCTAATTGCTGCAAACAATTCAGCAGCAGCTAGAGACAAAACACCTCCTGAAATCTTCCTCATATGCTGCTGAGGAGCACGAAGCCAGTTTTAAATCACCAACAGCATGACGTAAACTTGGGTTGGTCTCAAATACATCAAAAACTCCTTGCTACGAAGCGCTCTCACCTCCCGCTTTGTGTTTATGGCAGCAGTCTATTTCACCATATGTTGTTATTTTTCCAGGATAAAATGCTCTACAAAGCCAACAAA
Organism: Dromococcyx pavoninus; assembly: GCA_033558185.1. Classification (NCBI taxonomy): domain Eukaryota; kingdom Metazoa; phylum Chordata; class Aves; order Cuculiformes; family Neomorphidae; genus Dromococcyx; species Dromococcyx pavoninus. The sequence goes on along the minus strand of JAUMJL010001208.1, from coordinate 313,792 downwards.
TACCAAACATAAACACCAGGGAAAGTAGCTAAATTGCTCCTTGGTTTAAAAATAAAATCAGGTCACTGTATTGTTTTCCCTCCTGCACCAGAAGCCTGACTTACCTACAGCAGCAGCACCCAGTGCATCACTGGGGTACCAGCACAGTTTGGGAAGCACCCGTTGCCCCTCCCAGTGCACACATCCCAAATGCCAGATGTTGCTCACCAAGTCAGTTGTGCTCAAAACGTAGAAGTTAAATCCCCTTTTCTCTCTCCAAACCTTGCTTACTCACAAACCCATGCTCCTGCCAACATGTGCTCCACCACAAACCCCTCTCGGCACCCGCTCTGGCACAGCTCACAGCACCCGCAGGCACAAAGGCAACAACCACAAAGAGTGACTACCAAAATGGTTCTTCAACCTTTCTCCGTTCCTCCCATTTTGGAGCCTTTTTGTTCCTATCATTCTGATAAAACAAAGAATATTAGAAGATAAGTTTGTCCACAAGTTTAAGACAGACATAAGGTTTTTATACAGCAAAGTCAGGGTTTAACAAGCTCCACCAGGAAAGAAACTACTTGTGAGGCAGATGCTTATTTTGCTCCACTAAAAAAGATATTACTTGTGAGACAGATGTTTATTTTGTAATGTGCATTACTAAAGACAAAAAAAAATCCTTTCCGAGTCAGGGAAAATATCAGTTCATGGACAAGGCCAGAAGTCTCACTCCACAAAGACGCCCACGAGGCTCTTTTCCAAACTGTCAGTGCAGCTTGAGATAAAAACCCAAGCAAATGTCATATGAAGAGATATTACATTTGTAACTTTGTAACAGTGGATGGAAATGAGTCAGAGCGCTGTTTATACAAGGCTCATAATGATCATTATCTCGAATAACCTCTCTGCTATGAGTTGGGCTGAGCAGGTACTGCCTTGTGCAGTGCACACTGAAACCTCAGTCCGATGAGGCCTTGGAGAAGCTGCAGACTGTGAATGTACAGAAACCATTTTCCACTGGAGACACTGAGCCACAGCAAAAGTTACGAAGGTCACACTCCAAGGCAGCAGATGAAACAGGGTTTTAGAAAAAAACCCTCTCCATCCCAGACAGTTCTTCTCTAGTGACAGAGGTGGCTCTGGAAATCAGTGCAGCCAGCAACAATGAGATGTGCTTCTTCTACGCCGACAACCCATCATCTTTCAGTTCTGTTGCTACGTACCCTTCTACTGGAAAAAGGACAAGAAGAGAAGGGAAGAAATTACTATGCAAAGATGTAAAAAACAGAAGTCAGATTTTTTTTTCCTTTTTTTTGTTGTTACTGAAGCGACAACAGATTTTGAGTGCCTGGCTCAGGACTTAGTACAGGATACAGCTTCTAGTTCCTGTTCAAGGCAAGCCCAGTTCCAGTAACACACTGAGTCTATCAGTGCCTCAGCACAGTACCCAAAAACATGTCACCTTTCACAAGCAAGCATGAAAATAACCTTTCCCCTTCCCCAGTGGATCTTTCCCCTCCCACAGGCTCTGCCAGGAAGGCCCTGATGCTGGCCCTCTCACGCTGGGCACTGGAGCTCCAGTCGTACTTATCACCAGAGGCAGAAATCAGTGGGGCAGAGAGGTTAGACAGAAACATACAACAAATGCTGGATCTTTCTTACAAGGTGGATCTCCTGTAGGACATAATTCTATACACGGGTGTATCAGCTCCTGTGAGATGTATCTCCATTCTACTCCTGTGCAACAAATCCATACAAAGACTCTACTCAGACTCTTAAAAATGAGTGATTTTGGCTAAGAACTGCAAGGCAATGTCTTCCTGAATGGCTCACACCCTTTAGCTTTTTAATCCCACTGGATAAAAAAAGTAAAATTAGACAGTTTTGGATTCAAAGATTCACTCTCTTAACATGTATTAAACGAGAAGCTGGTTTTGCAGGACAACAAAATCCAAAGAGGGATCTATCAGCTTGGGTGTGCTGCCTGCAGAGATTTCCAAGCAAATGTTTCTGGAGTAGAATTTCTAATGTAAACACCACGGTAACAGTGAAAACTGAGAGCCTGCCAAAGCACTGTACTATTTTTACAACTAATTAACCCCAAGAACACCAACCAGGAGGACACTTCTCTTCCCTGGTTAGACTCACCTCTCCAACTTCACTTTTAGCATTGAACTGAGTCTCTATTTTGCAAAGAACTGTAGTTTCAGTTTCCTGGTTATCAGTTTAAAGATGAAAGCCACAAGACAACTGGATGTTTCTCTAGAATGAGGATGAATCCGGAGCTTAGGCGAGGCTGCTACACCTGCAGTGCCCAGCTGAGGGGCGAGAAGGGAGAGAAAACCACTTTGCTAGGCACTTGTGAATCACAGCAGTGATCCGATAACAATGGCTCCATTCAAGCCTCTAGCAAAGCTCCCAAACAAGCCCCGTTTGTTACACGGGTGAGCTCAAAAAAACCAAATTAAAAAAAAGGCCTGTCTCAGATTGCTGCTCAAGAATCTGTCAGCTCTGATCTCTTTAACAAGGCTTCACAGCCAGAGGGCAAGCTGGCTGGCACCGTACGCCCTCAGCTCTTTGGGGATCCCATCAGCTGGTTAGGGTTCAAATGAAGAGAAAAAAAGCAACAAAACAAATATACCAATCAGAATTTATACTAAACAATGAGAGAGCTGTCAGAAACCACCCATCCCCAAAGCACAGAGCCCAGAAAGATTCACACTGGAGAAAAAAAAAAGGAAGAAAAGAAAAAGATCACACTCAAAATTGTTCTCTCTTAAAGGAAAATACCTGTGTCCTCTTTTGAGTTCAAACTCCTCAGAATCTACCACCACAACTCCCCAGGTTTAGAGCTCATTCCAAACTCTGCCTGAGTGCGAACTGCAGGAGGCGACAGTCAGGACACAAGGACAAGGTGTTTCACAGTGCTCAGGCTCAGCAGGCTCCCATCCTGCCAGAAAAGCATCACCAGCTCAGAGTGCATCAGTGGTGAGGTCAGCTGTCCCACAAACCACCCCCACCAGGACAAACATTTCACAGAACCAAGATGTTCTGTTTCCTGGCGATACGCAGTGTTAATGCGAAACATAAACTTATTTGGTCTATTACCAGTGCGAAAGCCACAGGGTAACTCATGTGATATGAGAACAAGACAGCAATCAGAACTGTGTGGTTTTAATGAGTGATATTTTCAACGCCTGGAAATGACTGTGGGGGACCACTACGAATGCTGAAGACCAGCACCAGTGACCAGAATGTGTGTGTTTGGGGCTGCTGGCACATTATGCCGAGGCACAATGAAGATAATGGGTGCCATTTGACACCTTATCAGGAACTTGTGCCATACAAGGTCCTTCCTAGCTGAGCTAAGGAAGATATCGTCACTCTGAAAACCAGCGTCACGAGTACACTTCTGAACCCTTTTTGTTACTCATAATATAACCCCTTTCTCGAATGTTCAGCAGCAGGGTCCTGCCTTTGTCCCCAGCAGCCCTAATTCAGAGGTCTCTCTGACACCTTCTGTGAGACAGCTGCTGCCTCGAGCCCCAGAGGGACTGCAATAATCAAGTTACATAGTAATGAGAGAAGGAATCTGATTGATTTTCCAACCCATTCCACTTTAATGGTGTCATCATAATGCAAAATTTCTCTTTCCTCTTCTTGACTGTGAGACCCCACCCTCGTCTGCAGTGGTATCTGATCCCAAGCTGCCAGGTACCGCCCCGTCCCTCATGACGGAGGGGAGCCTGGCAAGTGGAGGGGAGCCTGGCAAGTACCGTCAGCAGAGCACAGAGCCACAAGACAAAAGCATTAGTGGAACCTCAAGAGAATGAATGCTGGTTGTACTCCACATAGTGGATAAAAAATACTGTGGGAATTGCAGTCCCATTGTAATGTAATTGCCAGCCAAGCGGACTTTTGGGCTCGGGGCATGCGTTTCAACCTGTACTCACTGCCCATCAAACCCTGCAGTGAGAGGCTGCCCAAGGAATACAGAACTCTGATCAAAGAGGCAAGGAACACTGCTGGTGCCCATGCTGCTCTGACAGCCCGGGTGCACAGCTCCAGCCAGCACTGCGCTTGTGCTTCAGCAGGTCCCTGTGCAGGGACGGGTTCTTTCAGTGCAGACCCGCCAAAAGAAGAAAGCTGCCAGCTGGCTCAGAACCTGCCAGTCTGATGTAAGAGTGGACCTGTGCAATGAAAAATTGGTTTTATTTGTTTATTATCATCCCCAGACAAGTATGTAACTCCACACCTTCTGCAAGAGCAACAAACCGCAGTCCATGCTCAACAGATCCACATGAATTTCCTCTCAGAACCCAACTGCAGGCTTGAATAGACTCTTGAGCCAGTGTGATGGCACTTCTCCATCTTCCAGTGGTGGAGTTGGTGCAGCTCAGAGCTCGCCACACCAGAACCACTCCAAGCTGCTCCCCAATCCCACCCATGGGGGAAGAGAGCATGTCACCCAAATGGAGGCAACACCCCACCTTCAGGCTGCTCCTCACACCAGTAATCAATAAGTATGCTCTGTCAGGGCAGAACATCTTCAACTCAACTGCAAGAACAAGAAATAAATGCAGTTCCATCCCCATTCGATATGGACAAGGATCTAATTTCCACTCCCACCCACACCCTGCTTATCACAACTCTGATAAACGATACTGCTGCAGAAGCAAAACATCTTCTCTGCTGTCTTCTCTCCATTAGCTTAATCAAGTGGGCAAATACAGTCAAACTGTGGCAAAACCAAAACAACTGGATGTCAGCCAGAGTTGAAAAGTCTTAATATAGAAATATACATGATGAGCATTTACCTACAACTGCTGTGAAAGCAGCCTCTCCATCCTTTCTTTGAGCTACCCTTGAAAAATTTTCCCTTGCTAATTAGCAAGAGGCTGCTCTGCTATACTCAATTGTTTCTTCCTGTCAGGTAAAAGAGGAGCTCATCTTCTTAGGAGGAATTTGTTTACTGAGTGGGTTGTCGAGCACTGACAGATGCTGCCCAAGGAGGTGGTCTCCCAGCCTTTGTAGTTTCTAACATTCAGTTCTCTATTACGTTGGTGTGAGTGAAATAACTAACTCTCCTGGACTCAGAGAACAAAATATCACTTTTTTGCTGTCCTGGCTACTGCAAGACAGATTTTACCACAGTGCAAACTCACTTCAGAAAGAGGAGGGGAAAGGGATATAAGCAAGCTATAATCTGGCTGAGCAAAAGCAAAATGAGTGAAAATGAACAGAGGGAAGAAGAGTGGGATGAGAGGGAAAGGGATGACTTGAGGCGTGTGGAGATGACCCAAGCTGGCTCAGATGGGTGTTTGGAGGCCTGGGCTTTGGAAGACAGGAATAACGCAGAGTGTTCTGTTGCCCTCACAAAGCCTTCATTGTCACCTCTGCAGTGAACATCATCACCTGGGTTTCGCCAAAGGTTGTCAGAAACAGACCTCGATGGGGGACTCTAAGGGAGGCTGTCAATTCCCTGCACACACCAACAGCTCCAAATGCCCTTACCAGCCCTCGCCTGCTGACCCACAAGCTGTGCCTCAGCTTTGACCATGACCTAAACCATAGCACAAGCATGTTCTGCCTTGCTGATCCATCTTTGAACCTGCCGGATGACTGTGGACTCAGTTGGTGACCACTGGATTTCAGGCTGAACCTGGGGGCTGTCGGGGCTGTCCATGACCACCTCTGCTTGCCCTGTCTGGGTGCTGCTGCTGAGGATGCTCTTGTGCCAAAGGAGGGTGGATGGAGACCCCACCCACGGTGGGTGAGGGCACCTCCAGCCTACAGGGTCCTCATGGCCATGACGGATCCTGCAGCAGCTTTGCACATGAGCTGGTTTTCAGTGCACGAAGGATGTGTAAGTGACACCAGGAGGGAGTCTGCCAGAGAAACAGGGTGATAAAAGAGTTGCGGCTATTATTAGACATCTTGTCTTCGTGTGGGTGGAATCATTTAATCTTCTCTCAAACCATCTGTGTTTGCAATTGTTGCAAAATCAGAGCAACACAGGCAACACACACTCACCTCCTCACCGCAGCTTAACACTATGCCATGCTCACTACATTTTGAAATGCTGCATCGTCTGTTCCCTGCTGGAGAAACCTTGGTTTTAGACAGTCAACATGGAGAAATAACACTCATTCCAAAAGACATACATATTAATTCATGTTAATGAATTAATTTTATTAATTCATTTTAAACTGCCCCGTAATTACATATCCCTAGCTCTTCACCTTCCCCCCATTTCAAAGACTTAATTGCTGAAGTGGGTGCTACATTCCTACATTTTTAATAATCAACTGATTATGAGTAGGATTTCTTTCTGCTATGATGCTGCATCTTTAAAAAACTCCTTCATGCAGAGTAAGTCTGGGAACTCATTAACAGCCTAATTAACAGTACAGACAAGCTCAGGAACAAAAGCTGCCATATTTGAAATCAAGTCTACCCAAACTGCAGATTTGTCAGGAAAGCTCAAGAACTGGGAGTACAATCTCCACTAGGGACTGCAGCTGGAGACAAAGGGATCTGGGTGCTGCAAACAGTGTTTGGAAATTAATAGTGACCTTGGATACTGTTTTCCAAAATTTACACGTTGTAGAATTGCCAATAAAATGCATTCAACTACTGAAAATCTGATTAATATTTCATGACTAATGTGGAAACCATTTATGTCTTGAAGGGAGAAATTGTTTTTTTCCATAAAGAAACTTAGTTTTGAAGGCCCACTTTTACTTTCTGATAATGCGAAAACATATGCTGCATCTCCCTGTCAGAATTGATGGGATGAGTCTCGTGTGCCACTTTGCAAGCTCCTCTACCAAACGCTTGGGAAACATTTTCTGTTTCACATGCAGCAGTAAGATATGAGGTCAGGTTTTATCAGAAGTGAGAAAACAGAAGTATTCAGAACTCTATTTATTACAAAACTTAGTCTAAAGCAACATTTTTATTTCCTTTTAAATAGAGTTTCAATTTGATCTGAATAATTGAACTGAGAACAGAAAACCCCAGTAACTTGATTTTAAAACCCAATGATCAGATTGCCATGTCTCACTGGAACAGGACACGCAGGCCTGTGGGACACGTGACACTCTCCACAGGTGGGACCATGCTCCAGCCTGCACGGCACAGTATTTGGTAAAAAGGAGACCCCACGCTCTTGGTCTCACCTGGCAACAGGTTCTCAGCCTATGGAGAGCACTGCAAACCCCAATGATGTGATCTACTCCTTGCATACAACATAAACACCTCCCAACACACCATTCTACTAACATGGTGGGTCTTCGGATTTTCTGCAGTGTTTTGTGGTTAAGACTTGTTCCACAAACAAGGTCACAAAACCACTTTATGAACAGTATGCAGATGCATCTCCAAGTGTGCCTCTGTGAGCTCATCCGTGCTGGAAAAACCATAGCTCCACACCCCGGTCACCACCGCGGAGATGCCGTTCAAGGATAGTAATGGTGTTGAGTGCCACTAGATCTGCCCATGGCCCTTTGTCTTCTGCCACCATCTTGTGCTCACTGACAAACACAGATGAGCTCTGCTGATATGGACAGCCTGGCTGACAGCACTTGCTGTAACACCAACACTGATTCTCCTGGCAATCTCCCTAAGATAAAACACAGCTGCTCTTTAATAGCACAGAGAAAACTGGAAAACTATGTGAAAGACAGGCATTCAGAATGGGAAGGGGAATACATTACCAACCATTGCACAAAATGCTAATGCAAACCGTGCTGACCAAAACAGGCAAACCCACTCCTCCATCCTGCCACGCGTACTGTCTCATCAAGAAACAGAATCCAGAACAGGCACAGGGAAGAAGACACCCAAAGAGACAATCAGTCACACAAACAACTCAGGAATGACTGTTGGAAGAATGAGGTTTGCAAGAGCAGAGCAAGGGAGGGAGCATCTGGCAGCAGGGACCGGCAGACAGTTTCAGGAATAGGAGGCAGTATGGACCCGAACGCAGAGCCGACAACGGGAGGAAGAGCTAAAGGGACGAGTACACAGGGAGTGAAGAGAGGAGTAGGAGAGAATGACAGTTCACAGTGCTCCAGGAGGCAGAAGCACAGTGCCTACAGGTAGAATTTGCCTGAGACATTAGGTTGAACTTGCCTGCTTTTAAAAAACATAGGTTCTTTAATAATCAAAAGAACCAGAGTCTAAAAGGCTTAACAGCTCATCTCCAAAGCTGCTCCAAAAGAAATACACCAGCGTACTTACAGCTTATGTGTTTTATGCTGAGGAGGAAGGCTCATACAGCCTCAAAGTCTGAAATTTACCATGCCTTGCACTATGTCAGACACAGCACAGCATTATTACCTCCATAGCCTGGCTAAAGCCACTGCTGGTCTGGTTGTGAACATCCAATATCCTTTCAATACTCTAACTGCAGTCACCCCTTCCTCCCTTTGCCCAAACAGAAGCAGCTGGCATCAAACAAAGGCAAAGGGCTGCATTAGGAGGAAATGTTCTTGCAGTGCTTTCTGCCCTTCTGTTGCAAACCCTTCCCCTCACAGAGACACAGCAACATTAGTGAGCTGCAGGGTAGGGTACTTACAGCCACATTCTGAATGCTGAAATCTCATCATTAATGTTGAGCTCTCAAGTACAAATGTGTTAATTGGTCTCGGGGAGTTAACAGATACTTTATGTTTCAGATCACTTAACACTAAAATCTTGTGCACAGGTGTGATGGGAGAGAAACAACTGTGTTTGGAGCATTTGCATAATTCAAACTCAACTTTACAGCAACACTAGAACTGAATAATTAATGCTCTTCAGTAGCCCCAGATTACATTAACATATTACTTCCAGACAAGGTACTTTTCCTTCTTTTTCTACTTAACATTGCTGCAAAGGGCAGAGCAAAGGCAGTCTGGACAGCCAAACCCTGATTTTTATCTTTGTCATTGTAGCCAAAACATAAGAATTAAGTCATTTTGAGGCAGACAGTAGCTTTGAAGAGCTGTAATTATGTTCATAAAAAATACACAGAGATAAACATCTTCTAAAATGAGATGTTAATTTCAAAGTTAAACGCACAAATTAATTTATTATTTCGTTTACTTAGTTCTCACATAACTAATTTGGTAGCTAGAATATAGAGAATACAGCTTTTTGGAAGACATGCTGTGTTCTCTAACACAACAAAGAAATGAAGCCTCTGCTTGAATTGTAAGAGTCAATCTTTGTTATGAATCTGGGTTAGTGTTTCTGCAATGATCTGAAATGCTTCCAATTTTCCCTCACTCTCCATGAAGCGCTGTGCCCTGCAGAACATTGCAAGACCCAATGTTGTCTTCTCATCCAGACCCTGATTTTGCAGGAGGACTCCATAGCTGAGCCAGAAACGAGGGCTCCATGTTCAGGAGACCAGCATCAGGAACTGCCTGGGAAATGCCAGTGCCTTCTGGTTTCTTTCTCTCCCAGCACCATTACAGAAGGGGCAGAAGGAAGAAGAGCATTATCACAGGAGGTGAGACAGGGTGGAATATTAACTTCTTCAACTTGCACTTTGCACGTTGGTTCACAAGCACCAAAAACAGGTGAACAGAAACTCCCAAGATGCTCCATGGAAGGGGTGAAAATTCTCTTCCCCTCCACTGCATTTGCCAGGTTTTCATATATCTCTCTTCCTTCACTGCTGCTATTTGTGGGACGGGAAACACACTCACCCAGAAAGGGCCACTGCAGCTGCTGGCAATGGTATTTAATTTATTGGGAAGGCAGAAGAGAGTGGATTTGTTTTAGATCAAATTTCTTATATGAAGAATCACCTTGAACTCTGCAAATGTTAGGAATACAAATAAGAGGAGGCATTTGAGTCCACTAACTTTTTAGAGAGCTCCACTTTCCCTCATGATCCTGAACAGACTAACACCAATCACCCAGTGTAATCCGCACAGGCTGAGCCAATGCCACAGATCCCACCCCTCACTACGTGGATAGACACCTTGACACCTGTTCCCCTTACAGAGGAACTTATTCCTCCTTACAGAGATCCAAACCAGAACCACTGTACATGTAGTGGTGGGAGACACTGTATGCTGTGCTGTGCTACTTGCTTTCCAATGTTCCCGCCCCCCCCCCGGAACAATATTTGGCCTTTACACAAATACATTCTGCACTTACATTCAGTATAGAAACAATGTCTTACTCTGAACTGGAGCACACAGTGTGGAGTGGCCACTCAGCACCACACAATGGCTGAGAAACTACAGCGCAGTAAAGCAGAGAGGTGCATTCCTCCACTTGGCCTCTTTCAGCTCCAGAAAGGAGCGCATATACGCGGGTATGAAAACCCAATGTTCTACTTCCTCTGTTGTACCATACCTAACTCTACAACCTTTATTTCAGAAGAAGGCATCACGCTGACTGAAAGCAGCTTTTGTAATGGCAAGCAACAGATCCAAATCCTTTGAGGAATATTTTACATTAAAGACAGCTTCCAATTCACCGTGCAAGACCCCAGCACCAGCCACGTTCTGAGAATAAAGTCTGCTCGCTCTCCCCAGCCCCGTGCCAGGCTTGCTGGCTCTGTAGCTAGTTATTGCTCTCGGGGAGTATCAGATAATGACAGCTCTGAGTTTGCCTTTCGCTTCATGCCTTGGCTTATCCTAATGGCTGTAGGCATGCTCCACTTGCAGACTTCCTTTCTCAACCTCTTCCCCCTCCTGCCTTCCAGCAACTGAGGCACAGTTTTTACAAATAGGCACTACCTATCACTCTATTGAAACAAGTGTGTTTGAATACCTTGCCTTCTTCAGCATGTTTCAGAGCCCAAAGAGAGGTTCCCAGCATTCAAACACACCGGAGAGCTCTCGCTGCACTGGGTGCCTCCTTCAGAAGCCTCAGAACACAGGCACCCTGCACAGCGGTAACAACTCAGCTTACCGGTTCCAGGCCCCCTCTGAGCTGCAGGTGGCAACTCACATGATGGAGAAAACCCTCAGGGTCCAGGTGCGTGGAATGAGGTATCACAACAGATACATGTCTACAAACACTGAGGTGATACCACCAGGATGAATGGGAGCTTCTGCAGCCGAACCTCAACTGTGGCTTCAGGCAAACAGCTGCACCCACTCACAAAACGCCTCTGACACACTAGAATATTTCATTGAGCACATGAAGTGCTTGTTTCAGGATGAAGGACAGCAGTGGGGTTAACAATTTTTTGTAATACTTCATCTAAGGCAAACAGACTTGATCCATCATTTCTGGACAGTTAAAACAATAGAGAACCCTTAGTAATTCCTTGCAAATCACCCTCACAGAAAAGCCACAGAAGGCGGCTACATGACCATCTCAGCAGTGAGGCAGATCCCTGGAGTTACCAGCAGGTCACCTGAGACAGGTTACTCCAGCTCTGTATGGTTAAACTCTCCTGCCAATATTTACCTTTCCATTATCGCTTTGGGATTCTTGAATTGAAGATCTCAATGCAATACTGAAAAAAACTCACTGTGATTTTAGCTAACCTGAACATCTGACATCCCTTATGCAGAGACCACCACACTTGGCCTTTGTGAGCCTGAACTGGGGAGTGCAGATGGAGGGAAGCAAGGGGAACTGAAAATGTTGCCTCCTCTCCCACCCAGCCACATTGGAGATGAAAAGTTTTAGACAGCAGGAGCTACAGCTACACAGCAGCTGCACCACCTGACCACATCCATCGCAGTAAGGAGAGAACATTTTGACCCTTAAGAGAAGGGACACTGCGAGAAGTTTCGAGTCTATGCTTTAGGCCAAGCTCTTGCTCCCTATACCCGCAGTGTTCGGCTACGATGCAGAAGCGTCTGTCCTACCCACAGGAACATGACTGGTTAATGAAAGAACAGTTTTAAAGGCCCAAATTCTCTTTACTGTGCCCTGACCAGGAGAACGGCAGCTGTGTCTCAGTTTGAGGATCAAGAAATTTCTTAATCATCAGAAAATCCTCAGTGTTTCAAGTGACACTTACTTCCCAAGGAATTAAAAATTGGAAATTAAGCACATTGTTATCAAAGGGTCTTTTTTTACTGGTTTGTGGTGAGGAAAAAGAATGTCTATAAAAATTTCCCTTTCCAAGCTTTGAAAATGCTAAATATTAACTTCACCAACGAGCTCTGCTCTTGAGATGCAAACGAGAATGTGCATCGCTGTGTGACAAACCACCAGCCAATGTGGTTGTACCCATATTGTCCTCAGGGAACATAAGACATCGTCTGTTTTTTATGATATTCTGTCTTAATGGCTTTAATCTTTACAATGACTTCATCAGTGACCGATATTGCTGATATCTGCTCCTCTTGCAGGCAGGTGCCCAAGACATGAAATGAGTATGATGGATAAAGTGGGTATCTATTTATAGAGCAGCGTGAGCATCAGGCCCAGGCGAAGGCGTGCACTTATAACCAGCTTCCTTCTGCTATTTCAGAGCATTCGTGAGCCACTGGCTCCTCACAGGGCAGATTCCACCCTCCTCCAGCACACCTCAGAACCTGCATTTAAGCCAGTAACAAGAGGCCTCCTATCAGGGAGGGGAAGGGAGAGCAGAGAGTGGAGGAGGAGGAGAAGGAACTAACAAAGAGCACAGCAAGCAAGGTAGCAGGTGTACCAGCACGAGGGGCAAGTCCTGCCAACTCCACTTAACACACTGCCTAACATAGGCACTGAAGAGCAGCTCCTCCATCTTCCCCTAAAAGTATTGTCCTTGCAGGTGATGGCTGGTTATCAAGCAGTCAAAGAAAAAGGCATGATAGAAAACAATATTTCCTTGTAATGACCTAGGAAACAACTGCAAAAGGAATAGCAAAGATAAGCACAGAGGTTCAAACTCCTACCTTGAAAAGCGAAATCCTCAAGTGAAGTTACTCTCTCAAAAGGGGTCTGACAGGCAGCAACCCAAGGAAAGACACAGGGCCAGAGGGAAAGCAAGCCTGAGAGCTCTCTCCCAAAAACTCACATATGGAGTGACGTGGCCCTTCCAGAGACGGGCAGCTGGGCAGCGCAGTTGGCAGATGGCTGAACCATCGTTAGCAGCAGTGGCCACCTTCCGTCACCCACTCTCAGAACATTCTGTGAATCTAAGGATGCTGGAATTTCAAGTGCAAATGGGAAAAAAAGTAAATAAATTCCTGCTAAAGAGAGAATATCACTGCTGAGCATGAGCACCACTGAACCACTAGCTGGGAATCACACTGCAGCTACAGGTGGGCAGTGGACAAAGCTCAGTCCCACAGACATAGCCTGAAAGCACCACCCTCTTCTCCTGAGAAACTATCCTGGCTTGCAGCTCCTCTGCGAAAAGCTTTCATGTCACCTGCTGAAATCCCAGAACAATGAGAGGGAAGTGAGGAAGATGGTGCTCAGAGGAAGGCAGAACAGCGTGGTCTGGTACTCAGATTGTCACAGCACATGGCAGATTTGCGATGCTGCTTCAGGGCGGGGATGCAGTTCTGTCCCTTCCTCCTCTCACACTGTGCATCTCACAGCAGCAGGGCACCGAGCTCCATTTAGACACGGACAATGCGATCTGGCAGCAGTTCAAAGGCATCTCCGGCAGAGTGATGGAACAGGCCGAGTGCCGCGCAGGCAGAGCGGGATGCAGAGCGCCCCACTCTCCTCCCCTTCCCTCCCCAGGCTGCAGGGCAGGTGCTGCACCGCGGGCAGTCCCCTCTCCTTTTCTTCAGAGGCAAGAGGACCAAGGAGGAAACCAAACAAACCACGTCTTGGAGAATAGCAGAACCTAAATCCACATCAGTAAGGTGGAGGGAGGTGGGAGCGAGAGGAAGAGGAGGGAGAGACAGAGAAGAGAGAGATAGGCAGGCAAGAGGGAGGAGGCAAGCGTGGGGGCGGGGGCGGGGGGGAGAGCAGGGGGGAGAGAGGAAGAAGGCAGCTCACAGACAGCAGCGCCTGGCACCCTGACAGCTCACTGCCGGAGTTCAGCTGCCGGAGCTGTCACAGGTTTATGGATGCCTCCAGACTGACAAACTGAGGGAAACTATACACTCAGCAAAAGAATTCAGCAGCAGTAAATTGCTTCTCCTGCCCTAATGTGGCTCTCAGTTTCACTCGGTGAAATGATCTCATTACTGGCAGGAGAACCAAACCGACACCAGCTAGATGTGCTCCAATGTTACTGGAACGCAACTGTGGAGGGACACATAAAACCCACCTGTTTGTGCACCACTAATAAAAAAACTAACACATTCAAAGAACACGTAAATCTGAGATGATGTTCTGTCCCTGTCTCAGCATGTCTAGTCACAGTGGTGGTGGGGGAGCTAAACTCTCTTTATACTCCTAAAGACTAGCACAAGAGGGGCTGTCCACTTTAAAACATCATAGGAAACAGTATCCTAGAGGAGCAGAGAGGTAGGCAGGGAACGAGGTGCTTCTGACCACAGCAGCAGACTCTGCTGCCCTTTGAAGCTGCAAAGCCCTGGGCATGCTCCAAGTTATATCCTTTCCCAGTCAGGGTTTGGGAGAAGAGGGTTTCAGACAGGATGACACACTAGCACACACCTCTGGAGGAGTTACTGTAACAGGAGCTGACAGCGCATAGCAAACACTTCTGTAACGAGACAGTGAAAACTTAATGCAATGGAACATGAACAGGGTAATAGAGCACTCAGAAAGAGGCCTGGAATCAGGGATTCAGGTGCTACCTCTGCTACAAAGCAAACAAAGCACCTCCTGAAAATTGCATGCCTACAACAATAAGTTAAAAACTAAAATGAGAGACAAGGGTCAAGGATCAGGCTCTTGAGTTACCTGCTGTGATTTAACCTGCTGTTGCAGCAAGTCTCTCTCCTCCCAGTTAAACTGACAAGGGAGTTGCAGTCAGGGCTGTCTCAAAGGTATTTCCTATGGTCTCATTGCTCTGACGGAACAGGAACAAACCCGGGAAGTTCAGGAAGACAGTGTTCTAAATAGTTATGAGTAGATGATTTTCTTTTTGAATGAACCATAAAACTAACTCATAATGGAGATGCTATTATGTATTCCTTCTGCCCTATAGTGGCACAATGACTTGCTCAGTGTTGTTTAATCCTGGAAGATACCTTATGAAAACGTAGCAAATTATTTATTGATTTATTCAATATGAAAACTGAAAAAAGCACTGAGGTATTTCAGAAAGAAAAGCACACAGATACCAAGATATTTATTGCTAAGCTGTGAATAAAAGATAAGATGCTGAGGGATAAGGATTACCCACATGAAATGAGTGCTGCTGTCCAATCAATAAAAGCTGAACAAGTGCTGAGTACCTTTGAAAAATGTGGCTTCACACCTAACAGGGACACAACTCTGTTCTGCCTCTTCTCCCACACACATCATGCTCAACATGGCACTGCAAGTTTGGAAGCCTCTTTATGAGCTGCAGATGGGTGATGCTGACAAAAATTTTCTTTTATACATAACATAAAAACACTTAAATATTTGGCTTCCAAACTCCTTCCACTCACGCTGCAAAAAGCAGATGTTGGAAATCTCTCAATACTCCACTAATCACAAAGACCACAGAAAAACCTGACTTCACACACCAAAAGACTGATTTTTAGAATCACCAAGGTTTTTATGTTGAGCTTTCACCATACGCTTAGCACATTTCTCTCCAGTCTCCAGTGTTTTATAGAGATTCAGGTTTACTGGACACTGGCCTTTTCAAATGTATTCACTTAGAAAACGTTAAGAGAGAAGAATTACTGCTGCTCCATGTATATGAGTACAATTAACTTTTGCTTGTTGCCTGAAGCCAAAACATCAGTATCTCTCTCAAAGGCCACATTTCCTCTCCTCCATCCTCCTTACCCAAACCACACGCATTTTCCCCCCACTCCCAAGCTTCCAGAACTTTTCTACACAGTGCCCCAGATCAACAGCAAAGAGAAAAATTCCACTCAGCTGTGGTTAAGCATCACTCGGAGGCAAGCACATCCTCATGCTGGCAGGCAGTTACAATGAGACTGCAGTGGTGTTTTTCTCAATAGCCAGTCCTAACTGCCCTGGCACAACGTGAGCGGCAGTCCTGCTCAGTATCCCCTTGTGGGGACTGTCTCCAAAGAACCCTGGAAATTAGGGGGAATGCTGGGTGTTGCTTCCAGTTCAGAGCCAGCCTCTACTGCTGCACATTAAGTACAGTCTCCCGTTTCCAGACAGCTTTCCCCATTATAAAGATCAGGAGAACCATGTCAAAAGATCAGGAGAACCATGTCAAAAGATCAGGAGAACCATGTCAAAAGATCAGGAGAACCATGTCAAAAGATCAGGAGAACCATGTCAAAAGATCAGGAGAACCATATCAGTATCTCTGTAGCAGTCTCTGCGCTGGCTATGATACGCAGTAAGGCCTTTCCGGCACCTTTATGTGATCTCTGTATTCACTACTCAATGTATTTTAATCGCCGTACGGAGAGCAGAGGCACGGCTGTGGAATGACACACCACCAGACCACAGATTTCTGCCAGGAACCACAGACTGAGGGGTCCAGGGAAAGACTACCACGAAAATCCAGGCAATCCTCAGTAGCTTCAATTCACTGTTGAGGTATCTATATCTTCATTAGACAAGCTTTGTAGATCTGTGAACTAAAACAGATTTTAAAATTAACTCTTTTTAGGGCAATGCCCAGAAAAATGAAGGCGAACTCAAATGTCTCGTCATTACCCAGACAGAAGTCCCTCCTCTGTCACTGGCTGAAACCACATGCCTGCTACAGCATTCCTGGACCAGTCAGGAATTTGTCCTCTACTTCTAATACTAATAGTCTGGAAAACCCATCTGAAAACCAGAAACAACTGCTCAGAGAAAGAGAAAGGCCTTTTAGAGTCTCTATACCGAAAGTAAGAATGGTGGTTGTTACACAAATACAAACAGCATTTGCAGTATTTCTCCTTCCCAGGGTCGTACGGGGTGATGGCAGAACTTCCAGGATGTTCAGACTCAAACTTTTTGCTATGCCTTGTATCAGTAGCTTAAAAATGTATATGGTATCAAGGTAAATGCGTTTGAGATAAGCAGCCTTGGTTTGTAAATAACCCAATCCTGACAAGTTAAATAAAACAGGAGCAAAATCACACTGACCAAGCAAAGATACTGCAAGACTTACCCTGAAATCCTGGCTGCACACCCCAAAAGCCACCCAAGAATCCTCTCTGATGTCTCATCTGTTGGGCTACACCGAAAGGTGTGCACTCGCACCTTCCCAACAGCTTTAAGTAGCAAGGCAAAATCCACTTGTCATGCCCTGCCACGTCAGAAGGACACAACACTGTTCTGTTAGATGTGTTTCAGAACACCTCAGGTTTGGGACACCACTTACACTGATCACACTGCAGAAATGGACAGGGCCCAAAGGGCCTGGAACTACTGAGACATCGCAAGAGATTGGTTTGTTTAGTTTACATTCTTTGAAAAATGTTCTTGGAGCAGCCTTACTTGTAAGCCCTTCCCATGGTACGACAGCGTTGATAGCAGCATCCCTGAACCATCTGTAACCTCCAGACAGAAACACACAACAAACGTAACACTAACGTGCCAAAGCAGAATTTCTTACCCAGTTCCTCAGTCTCCTCTGTGCACAGATCCTGACCCCAGGGCTCTGCCTACCATCTGGAAAGAAGAGCCTATCTGAGGAATTACAAGAGTTTCTGAGGCCAGAATAAATACGTGAGGGGAAAACCCTTTCTTCTTCTTCAGAAACAAAGGGGCTCTGTTACAGGTACCAGATGCTGTAGCTTGTACCGAGCCCCGTCTCTGTCTCCTGGACTGACTCTGGCTGCATGCAGCTTGTCCCCTGAAAGACCCCTTGTATTATGCTATAGCTTGTACCCAGCTCTGTCTCTGGCCCTGTCTTCTGGGTGGCTTTGGACGCATGCTGAAGCTCTGCCTCCAGTCCTGACTTTTTACCTCCTGGATGGAACCTCCTCACTCCACCTTGCCTGGGACAGCAGACACTGTCACCAGCACCCAGCTCTGCCTGCCGTGCTCAGACCCCCTGGGACTGCACCCCACTGCAGAGGGCAATGCCTGTGCTGGGGTCACCCTCACCTCCTGGCCCTCACTCTGTCCTGACAAGAGGCTAGAGCATCGTCCTTGCTCAAAAAGGTTTAAAAATCAATGGGAATAATATTAATCTCTTGCACCTGGTGACAAGACAGGCCCTTTCTGGGAAGTCCTTCAAGTTGTCCATAATCACAGCCTAAGCTGATTTCTAGACCTTTAAGCATGGCCCTCAGATAGAACTTAGCATCTGGAAAGGGCTTTAGCCTGGTAATGGACCAACAGCTGTAAGGCCACATACAGAAATATCATCTGAGGGAGTAATGGAGTTTGGTAATGTACAAGCACATGAATCACTTTGGGCAAGAAGGGGAAGGAAAGGAGTAACATGAGTTTACACTTATACGAGAAAACTTAATGCTAACAAGTTACTTTTCCTCTTCTATATCAAAGCAGAAAAAAAAGCTGTTGACATTTTGAACACAATATTCCCCAACTTTAAGATTCTATTCACTTAAAATGCATGGTGAGAAGGGTGCTAAGGGCCAGAGTTAAGCCATTCATCTGACAAAGAGATAATACATTCCGAAGAGAGTTGCATGCCCATGCCAGAGCACCCCAAGTTGTGCCCTTCCACTTTGTAATTAAGTTTTGGTCTCTGTTCAGCACTCACATTTCTCATCTCATAGATCATCTTCAAAGCCAACCTGGGGATAAAGTAAGCTTGTATGGAGGAGAGAATAATGAGGTTAGCAGGTGTTGCTATGCAGGTTGCTAGCCTTGCATGGTCTTTACACTTACTAGGGCCTTTTTTGAGACAGTTATTTCATTTTGTATTCACCTTTAACACTTAGACTCATCTTCAGCAACAGCCAATCCTTAAAAATTATCTAAGTAGTAACTGGCAAAAATCCACCACTAACTTGCCAGTTCTCTTGAACTTCGGTCCAATAAACTAATTAAAATCTTCAAGACCAAAACCTGCCTGAGCACTAGAATTTATCTCTGTTGCATAAATGTGGCATGATGTCATGAAGACACACCACTTAAGTAAACCAGCGTACTTCTGGAGCTGTTTCAATGACGGGACACTACTGACACAATTAGATCAACTCCACAAGTTTTGGATCAACTGGTTACCATCATCTGCCCCAGCCAAGAGGATGAGGAACTGGTGACTGCAAAGAAAAACCTGGTAGACAAGTCCTTATTAGAACCAGAGTAAAATACATACAGTCAGGGACCAGAAAAAAGAGAAAACATATTAGAATAGAAAAGGAGTTATTTGTCCCTCTACTTCTGCTACAACTGAATGGACTGGAGATACCTCACAGGAAAATAAAGGCTTTTAGGAAAACAAAAGTTTCTTGCAAAGTAAGCTGCAGGTATTTTGTGGCTCATTCTCTTATTTCTTCTGTAATTTAACTGTGGGATATTTTTGGCACAAGCATCTCACTGCAGGAAACAAACACATTATTACCCAATCAGTAAGTATTACTATAGATGAACTCATCATGGGTCAGCACAAGGAGAGCCCAAAGTCCACTTCTGAATTAGTAACAGTAACTTCCAGTTTCAAGTAACTGCTTGCATGCACAGTGAAATGGGTTCTACAGGGTCTACCAGGTTGCATATTCTATATTCTGAAGCCATAACATCTCCTCACAGAAATCAATCAGAGATATCAGAACTCAGAACGCTCTTCAGGAGTGGTTCAACCAGACCGATCCAGCACACACACACCTCCTCAAACAATCCCTGTTCTTTCCAAGCAAAGAACCCAGGAATCTTTTCATGGAGACAAGACTTGATCACATCATCCTGCTACTGCACTGACTGTAGTAACTCCCTCTCAAGTTGGAATGTGCATTTTTGTATGTATCGCAGCACCTAAAATCCATAAATGTCAGAGAAGCCTGAATCTTTGCAAGTTTTGCATCAGGCACCTCGACAGGACTGGTGCTTTTTTGCTACACGAGTGCAGTATTCCAACCTATGACCTAAATAAACTCCACAACAATCACTTTCCCTCACTATTCATCCAGACAGAACTGAGAGGAAAAAATGTAGGACTCCTTTCCTTTCACAGAATTAAAGACTAAACCGGTATTTCTATTTTTAATTACATTTATGATATTTCCTGTGGGTATAAGTCATGAATGTAGCTCCAGTACGCTGGGAGCAACGTAAATATAGTTGTTCCCAAAGGGATCTTACAGCTGTTATGCACAGGTCAGAGACTCTGTGAAATGTACAATCTGAGACTTGAAAAGCTTTATAGCCCACATCCTTCCCATTCCTTTTCAAAGGCAGAGTTAATGGACATTGAACAACACCGCCCCAGAATTTGCCCACAAGGTATGGAAGTGGTAACTCCATTTAAACAAACTAATATTTAGCTATAAGCAACCACCCAGTCCTATCTCGCTCACGTACTGCAAGAGAAAAGCAGTGTAACTTCACACTGCAGCACACAAGTCTAGCTTCCTCCTGGACTCCTTGCATCTCATTTTGATATCAGACCACTCAGAAGGACTGAAGCAAGCCCTTCCCCTTACACAATTTGGAGGTGTCAGCCCATAAAAACACAAAGGATCCGGCACTTACCTCTGATCACGGTCTGGTGAAAGAAAAAGTACTCATCAACTGCTTCTCGAAGGAACAATGTTCTGTTTTCGAACAAATAGAAAAGAAATCAGACTTTAAACAGTGCTTCTCTCTCTCTTCCCTCATGTTACCCTCCATCAGTGCCCATAAATATTTACATAGCAGGAGCACCTTCGCTCCCAGAACCAAGGTAACAATTACTGAACACAAACTGCGGCACAAGGATGGAGCAAGGCCATAACAACAGCCTTGCTGGCACCAACCAGATGATGACATGGGGTTGCACTGCAGCCGAAACCCTTGTGCAAGAGTGAGAAATTACAAGAGCGGGGAGAAAACAAACCCAACTGACAAACCAGGAACCTGGATTTAGAGGTAAACCACAAAGAAAAAAGTTCACAGAAGAAGCGAATGTGGCACAAGACAAGAGAACTGGACATGCCAGCGCAGTCCTAATAAGCTTTCGCACATCTGCTCATTAATTGCATTGCTTTTGAAACAGCCAACAAAGCAAACTCTAAGATGCAACCTTCTTTAGTCTTGGCCACAGCTAAATTGGCTCAGTAAAGCTTCAGAGGTGTGACAAAGCCTGCATAGTCCCTCACCACAGCCTTTAAGAGAGCCAGGACCATTAGGTGTGCTGTGAAAGGGCCGGAGCTACATCCCTTCTCCACCCCTCTACCTAGCCAGTGATCACACAGGTAAAAGCACTTTGTGAAGCTCACTGAAGCTCAAGAAACCTGTGTGTGTACACGCAGACAGACACAGACAGAGTTGTCTACCAGCGAGAGCGTCCCACAAAGTCATTGGTACCCCGAGGGAGGATTAGAGCAAGGCTGGAGCTAAAGAGCTGATTTTACTGTACCTGCCAGACAGCCTCTACAGCTCTTCCACATCAGCGGTGCCTCAGACACACAAGTCCTCTCCTGTAGCTTTCCAGCTTGCACAGACCTTGATTCAGCAAAAACTCTGACCTTTGAGTTTCCAATCATCTCTAATGTCTCTACAGCCCATTAGTAAACAAATAAGAACCACACTCGCACTGCCTGTAAATACAGCTGAGTGTGCCTGGCTCCCTGCCTTCCTCATACACTGACAACAAGAGTACAATCTTCTCTTTCCCTTTTCACGGTCAGATGAAGAGAAGTCTAGAAAAAAAAGTGCTTATGCTTCCTTAGCACACAACTTTCCTCTTTTATTTTGATACACGATTCTTATGTTTCTTCCCTAAACAGTATGGGAAGGGGGAACAAGAAGCCCTGCGCATATGGCCTCCACAAATATCAACACGCTTGGGAAAGCATCAAAACAGCCAGATGCAACAGCAAAACAACTAAACTACAAAAGGGGTGAATTTCTGATGTCAGTGTAAAAGGAATAGACAACCACAGAGATGTTTTTTAACAGAACTGAAATTCAGAAAAACTCACTGAGAAAACAAATCAAATTAGGAGGTTAATTATTAGTGGAATGTACACAAAGCCAATGGATAAGTCTCTCCCATGTTCGTTACCCCCATGGTGTTTGTCAAGACCCACACAAGACACACCAACATGCAAAGAATGGCATTGAATCCAAGTGTCGCATAGGGGCTGGCCGTCTCTTGGTGTTTCACTGCAAACCACCTTGCACTTAACTCTTACCGAGGTAGAGCATCACTCCCATCTAGTTGGGTTTACTTTCCAGAAAACAGCAGACTTGAAAAAACCCAAAAGGATCAACTGATCACAAATGCAGGGGAGACACTCAAAATGCAATATGAATTACAAATAATTTTCTCTTCAGCTTTTGAAACTGCAGCTTGCTCACACTTACAGAAGCTCAGAAAAAGCAGTATGGACAAGGTAAAGAGACTCCTGCTCTTCGCAGTCCCACGATCTTCCACTAAGGCTCGTCACAACCCACAGAAGCAGAAACAAAACAGGGTAGATAAGAGAGGAGGCAGAATTTAGCCCCAGCTAAACAAGGTAAAACAAGGAATTGGAACTGAAAGCAATAATTGGTAAGCAGCCAGTGACAAAACACAAAGAACAGAGTGTTATTATCAAGCAGATAGATTTTTCTATCTGTAGAACATGACTCGGATCAGCCAAATCTGATTTTACTGCAAGATTTGTTTTAAAGCACCTTAAACTAAAGGAGTGGCTTGAACCAACACTAAAGGGTTGGCACTGCTGCGATTCCTCCAGAGAGCCAAGCAAGGGGGCAAAATCCTTGCCCAACAGTTTGCATTTCCCTCCTCCACGCACACCCATCTGTCTATGCTGTTCCTGAGAAGCACACAGATCTGCATGTCTGCAAAGCCCTCAGCCCAAAGTGCACATTCTCATTGTAGCCAACAGCTGCTGACCACCCCCAAATGCTTAACGGAGAAGGCATCACTGCATCTCATCTCCAGGTACTAAAGCAGTTACTGATGGAAACGAACCTCTGCCTAGCACACTGCTAAGGGATTGTGGGAAGATGCTGTTAACTTCAGGAGCACCAGCCCTTTTCTCAGTTCTGTGTTCAGCCTCATACTCGCCAGCCACAACGCTCAGGAGCTTGTGCCCAGCCATGCAGGCTCCTGCAGGAGCTCCCGTTGGTCCAGGTGTGTGCAGTTCAGAGACTCCATAAGCAACGACACGTATTCCTGGCAGTTTTGTTTCCTCAAACAGCAGCCACACTGGAAGTTTCACTTAACTTTTTTACTCTGGAAAAATGGCCAAACCTGTGTGTAACACCTGCTGTCTGCAACACCCAGGACACACATAAGAACATGTGTGTGGTCCGCTTCCCCACCACCAGACAAAAGAGCTTTAAGGCACAGAGCTGTGTGAGAAAGAGTGGAATCAGGGAACAGGGATCAGAAAATTTCACTGACAGAAACCGCACACGCTCCAGAAAGAAGCACCACATAGAAAACTGCATTCCCTATCAGGATCTCTAAGGAAGTGAAAGAAAAGTGAACTAGGCAGCAAGGATATACCTGAAATAGTTAAATGACAGCATCTGCCATAAAACCAGATTGCCTTAACACATACAGTTCCTTTATAGCTCATTCATGTGCACCCAGTAGAATTGGTTTGAGAAGGGAAATGGTTTCTGAGATCCAGTGAAGCCCTTAAGTGAATGAATATTTCTGATAAGAGCAAGCAGTCTCATTTCAAAGCTCTAGAAGTGATCGCTTGTATTCCTCCCCTCCCTCTTGTATGACAGACTGCCTTCAGTGCAACGCACAAGAGAAGCTTTCACAGCAGCGGAACAAGGCAGAGCTGTCCGAGGAAGGAGAAGCACCAGTTTGATAATGGAAAGCAAATGGCTTAGCACGGTTCATCTCAATCAGACAATGCACTACATTTTAGATCTTCCATGTCCATATGTAGCATCACCTTGTCTGCACACCACAAAGGGAAGGATTCCTTCCTGTAAGCCTGTTCCTGGCATGGAGGGGATGCGCCCAGACCGTGCTTGCAGCCCTGCTGCTCTGAAATCCCCATGACCCTGACTGCTCCAGCAGTCCTGTTTTCAGAAAGGCCAACACAAGCAGCGAAATGTTAAAACGGTAATCTCCCTTTGCCTCTGCCCTTTTCTCTCCCGCTATCAGCTTGCTATATGTCTCCCAACATACAAAAAACCCAAACCAATTGCAACCAAGGCCAGTGGAGAAAAAGCCATCAGCAACAACTTTCTCTCCAGTGCTGCAGCCTGGCAGCTGAAATCATGCCATCCTCATGAGAACAGATCTGTGAAAAAGGCGGGAAATGACTACAACTAAAATGCCAGGGAAAGATCTCTCCTTGTTCTCTTTTCCTTTCTGCTCCCATCACGCATTCAGGAAGGAAACAGCTTTCTCAGCTGATGAACTTTCATTGCTACAGTTCTTTCTTTTACCCCTCATTGTTTCTGACTGTTCCTCAATGAGCAAACAATGGAATGAAGAAGGAAAAATTAGGATTTATGTATCAGATACATCTTAAAAGACTGTTCGTTCCCATTCTGCTCCAGAGCCACAGCCTCCTGGCAGCAACACTGCAATTAAGCAGATAGCATTGAGCATTCTCTGCATTACTGGGATGAAGAAGCAGAGCTCTGTATTTAAACCTTTCACCCAGTCAGATCATTCAAACAATCCTGCTCGAGGCTTGCTTAGGCTACTCCTCCCCCAAAGCACTCAAAATGAAGAGGGCTCAAAAGCACTAATGACACTGAACTGGTACCATTCTTTCCCTGGTCCTAATTAAACACAGCTCTCATAGACAAAGCAAGGCCTTATCTCCCTGATATCAGTCCTAAAGCCATCCTTCTCTTAAGAAAAATAGCTTTTCACAAAAATAACAAACAAATAACCAGATTACTGAAAGGCTGTGTTAGGTTTACAGACAGACAGCCTGACAACACACTGGAGCCCAAACCCCACAGGAATGAACTTAACGTCAGCAGCAAGCTGTGTGAAGGTTCTGTGCCTCAGTGGCAACCCCCAATTTACAGTGGAGCTGACAGCTACCATGGAGAACATTGAGAGGAAGAAAGTAATTTAATTTTCTCATTTTATTCCTCAGTTAAATAAAGCAAATAAAGTCAGAAGCCTGCTGACTTTAAGTGCATGTAATTCCTTCCCTACATTTTTCATTTATCACTGTCAATCTTGGATCTGGACAATATTTGATATTCAGGCTCCTTACGCTTACTTTTATCTCTGTCTTTTATCATAAAGCCAAGTGCATTCTACATCACAGGGAAGATTTCTCCCATATCTCAGATGATGTGGGGAGAAAAAGTATAAACAGCTCCTCACTTAACCCCACAAATGTTATGGATTGGTAATCCCAAGTAACTAATCACCCCCATCAAGGAGCTAATTAAAACTAAAATTAACATTGTTCACTTTTTATAAAGAGGAAAACTAATAAAGACAATAATCTATACCCAAACAGAAGGTATAAACCACATGTTTGTTAAGATTGTAAAGACCAACTGCAATAAAGACAATGGAGTTTTGTCCGTAAGTCAGTTCTTATGCTGTTCAAACAGTTTTCCTGGTGTGCACTTTGAGGTTCACGGCAGCAACTTCCAAGATGCCCAAGAAGTGGCCACAGCACAGCTGGCTGTACAGAAAAGATATACAATAAGAAACGATAAGCGATCCAATAAACCAAATCAACGTTACAGATATAGGGCTGCTTTTTGGATGCAAATGCACAAAACTGAATGAAATCCAAAGCTGGAAGAATAAAGATGATACCTTGAAGCCAAACTGTGAAAGGGTAAGACTTGTTACAGACTGTCTGTATCCACACTGGTTTAATTAGGCTCATTTTGCCTTTTCAGTAGGTGAGAGGAAGGACATTTGCATACACTGAATCAGAAAACAGGTAATAATAATTCATGCTTCCAGGGGTCTGAGGGAAAAGGAGAAATCATAACTTCTCACTCAGACACCTTTTACATGTTTAGCCAGCGTTCAGTCCCAAACTCAGCCAATGCCCAGAAGCAGACACCTCTCTTGAGGACCTTTCCCACCCTCTGAGGTCTCTTGCTTTCTCTTTCTGCAGTTTCCTCAAGCCCCGCTCCTTACTGCTGCTTTGCAGAATGCTTGTATCCCCAGGCGCTGCCAGCCAGGGCTGCAGGTGCTGTCAGCAGGCAAGGCCACACAAACACTCAACAGACTGCTCCCTCTCCCCGGGGGCTCCCCATTGCCACCCACGCTGGTGATACACTCACATCGGCACCAAACTGTGCCACAAGTGCAGACACCTGATCCACCCACAGAACTCTCCACTTCCATATGACATTGTTCGGTAGAACATTTAAATGCATTTCTAACTCTGCAACCCATGCCTCTTCTTTCATATTTTCTGGGACACAGAGGTGAAGCAACCTGGTACACAAAAGAACATGAATGATACAGCTGCTTGGTTCTATCACTCATTATGCCTGGAAAAAAGCTTTGCATGAACCAGGAATTCTCTGCCTCCCTATTCTCCATAAGACATTACAGGTTATGGCTACTAAGAGAGCAGTGCCAGAACAACATGAAGAGAGGACTACAGACTCTTTCAGTGCTACAGGCATGTGCACTCAGCTGCATCCTTTCCCTTGGCCTTTAGAAGTCAGCAATGACTGTGGTTGAAATGTCAGAAAGAATGGCATCAGGGAAAGGTACACATGATCAGCTAGCCTGAGTACAAGGAACACCATTGATGCTCTGAGATCAGCCTGCAGATTTCTCTAGGACACTGGGCTACAATTGGGTGGAAGTGCCAGTATGTACAGATTGGCTCATGGAAGCGCAACCGAACAGCTCGGTGTGGCAACAGCATGCAAACCACTGTGCACACCCAACCGCCACTTGCTCCAGGCAAAGGCTCTCTCCCAAACTCAAGTGACTCAATTGCTACAAGACAGTTGTTTAAAGACAACATTATTTAAGGCTGGTTTCAACACTGTAATAGCACAGCTCTCCCCAAAATACACTAAGTATAATGTCTCTGCTTCACAAGACAGCAAGCCCGAGGAGCAGAGCAGAAGCTGGGACCCCTACCTTGTCAGCAGCAGACTCAGGAACGTGAGGTCTCAGGAACAGAGTGCACAGGCATCACTGCCTTTTGCCTCTGGAGAGTTACTTTCTGCCCGCACAGAGCACCCCCTGGTTCTTTGCCTCTGGCATAAGCCAGACTGTGCGCTGAGGCTGCTGGCTCAGCCAGGGCTGGTGCCGCAGCACTGCCAAAGCCACATCTGCCAGGCGTCATCCTTTGTCACACGAACTTTAAATATCCACCATTCCATACAGGGCACCTTCAAGTGTTCAACAAAAAGAACAGGCAGTCATGGATACAAAACTAATTTCCCACTAAAACCCACTGCTCTTCCCTTCTTTCCCAGCACCTTCTTGTCACTCCGAGCCCAACCTCAGTTACACCTTTCCCTAGTAAAGGATGGCCTGCATCGCATTGCATCACAAAATTAAGGAAGACAGTTTCCCAGCAACAAGATGCCCGATATCTTCTTACCAAGCAGAAGAACAGCCCTCTAAACAAGCCCAGGTCTTACAGGTTATCAAAGCCATCTCTCCCCCATTTCAGTGGAGGCTGGTGGAGGATGGCGTTCTGTCCCTGTTGCTGCCTTTCTTGCCTATCTCAGCTGGACTCGAGCTAATAAGCTCCACATTAATGAAATGACTATGCCAAGGTACTGGCAGATGGCCCTGTGTTCCAGGCACATCTTCCCATTGCCTCCCTCCCAGAAGTCCTAATCAATACACAGTGTCATTGTCACAAAAACATATGCTCCCTGACAGAAAGCTTCCCTTCCATTATCTCTGTACGCCAAGGGACTGCCTCCGGAACCTCAGTGGCATAAAGCAAGCCCCTTCCTACTCATGTCTCAGTTTTCTATGCGCCTGAAAACACACTCACCAGGTCCTGGCCAAAGTGTCTGTACAGGTTTGAAATCCACGCTCATCTCCCCATAGTGGTGCCCATGTCCTAGTCCATTACCAAGCAAAACACACATGGGCACGTGTATGCATAATAAAAAACATAAAGTAATATATACCTCATATTCCTTATATGTAATATTTTGCCACTGATTTATGTAAAGGTCCCTGGAACAGTACGCGAGCCTTTCTCTTAGATGAAAATCCATACAGTATAATTTATTACGTTGGGTAAATCTCTTGTGCAACGCTTCCATTTAAATGGTGAGTCAGGCACTAATTGGGTATCTCATATATCTTAAAATAACCTGTTTGTTTCATCTGTTGGCTCCCTGTCCCCCATCAATTTAATCAGATTATTGTGATTGATGACTTCATTAATAGGGTCATCGTATCCTAAGCATCCAGCAACTTCTAGAGAGAAAGTGTCAGGCAGGAAGAACCTCCCCTTTGCACACACAGATAGTTATGAGCAGAGGAATAACGACCACTAACAGTGCCCCCGCTGTGGGGAGGGCTGCGCAAAGGTAATTTCTGGACGCTCAGATCCACTTTGGTTGGCTCTGCTGGGGCTCCTCAGAGAAGGCTAGGGGGTACAACAGGCACAGACAAGGCCACCATGATGTGAAGCATTGTTGTAGCTCTCCAATTTGAGATTTGCAAAATTATTTATTTCCAGAAGAAAAGACAACTTTATCGACAGTCCTTCTCTGCATTGAATCCCAACAGCAGTGAACAGCTTTCCTCCACTGCAGATAGGGATAAACACCAACAGAAAGTAGAAAAGCTTCCCTTCAGCCTTTGCTGCCTCCTTTTCAACTTCAAGTTGAAAGTAAGACATTTTCTCACATTGCATAACACCATAAATCACTCCTGATTGTCATAGGGAATAACTTAAGCTTAGTAACTCCCAAACTACCTAGCTTACAAAAGGTGAGTGAGAAAGCACAATGACTTCTAGACTGAATGAAAAAAAACAGTAAGTCAATCACAGGCAAGGGTAGGCAAGGGAAGAGAATGAGAATTATTACTTAGCCAGCAGTGAAAATACCATAATTATGCTTCTGCAGTTTTTGCCAACCAAAACCAAAGAAGCCAAAGCACTCTGACAGCACACCTTCCCAATCCTCCCAAACAGTAAAGGAAAGGAAAACAGAAGGAACTTGGCCCTTATCAGGAGAACCAGTAAGTACAGAAGAATGTGCAATAGCGCTGCTGAAGTGCCCATAAGCAGTGACAGCCCAAGCAGGATGATATAAACAACCTCCATCTCTACTAACTTGTTGGGTGAAAGTGTATTCATCAGCGAGACATCTCTGCCTTAAATGGTAACTTTCTATTATTCTATAAACATCATAAACCAGATGAAAAACATAATAGTTAAAAATATGGTAAGCCACCAAAATCCTACGGAGGAAAACCAATTCTCTGCCTTTTGCAGTGTGCCAGAGCAACATCCAAGATTACTCTGAGCATGTGAGCATCAAAAAGGCTCTCGGGGAGCATCTGTCAAGTGGAGAATTTGGATGCAGACTATTTTGGGAGGATGGCTGGCCTGGTAAACAGCAGTGAGCAATCAGGAAAGGCTACTTGTTGGAGGCATAAATGCACAATAGGCTTCCAGAAACTAAACACACCATACATAAAGCAATTTATTACAGTTATACGGCTTTGCACATCTGCAAGTGCATTTCCCCTCTTCAGTCTCAGAGTGATGTGCTTATTCATGCAAACTGAAAGGAAATACATAAACAGTTTTAGAAATACAAGCAGTAAGTGTGAGAATGGAACATTTGATATGGCATTATCTTGCAAATGCCTCTGGATTCCTCTCTGGTCACTGTGTGGGCAGTGCATTGCCAGGTGGGAGAAGCAGGACTGCGAAGCCATTCCTGAACTGTGTTTTGTCTTTTCCCGCTGAGGTTCATTAGTGCCTACTGGAGCACTTGGGATAAGGGAGGGCATGCTCCAGCAGGAAACGTGGTACACGGCCTGAAGGAGGCCACGCAGAGGGAGCTGGACCCTCTTGCCAACTCCCTGCCCACACAGGACCTTTGGATTGTGCTGCTCAGGCCGCTCTGCGACCTCTCATCTGGATGTGCCACATGCAATCGTTCAAGAGGACAGCACATCCAGCACAATGAAGTTCTCACAAGCCAGGTGGCCCTGTCCCCAGCCCCCGTCTAAATAAAAACATGAGTTACATTGTCCTGATTGCCTAGACCTCTCCTGAGCTCACCGAAACTCACAGATGTAGGCAACAGCTTCCCAAGACAAATGGACTGAAAACGATGGTGGAGAATCTGTGAGGTTACCCAGTGCCGGCAAAATGAATTCTCCACACATCGCACCGTACACCCACCTTCTGTGAACACAGGAAACATCCCACATTTCCTTGCTGCGGAAGCTCCCCGTCGCACAGCACATTATTTCTGACAGCTGAGACCCAGTTGAAACAGGAATGCAGACCTCCAGCTCTCTAGGAAAATACTCAGCCCAGGATTTCTCTCTCCATCACTTCTGCCAGAAGACACTCCTCCTCTGCCCACCAGCATCCTCTGTAGCACAGGGCAGCTCCACAAGGAGGGCAATGTGAGAAAGCAAGGCACTGAACAATGCCCACAAGGTAGGGACTAAAGGAAAAGGGTGGGGGGAAACATGGTTGGAGAATCTGGATAACTGGTGCATCTGTGCAGGCCATCACTACTCCAGGTACGCCTCCCAGCAGAGGGATGTGGGAATGCCAGCACTGTGATATAGAGCTGTCCCCTTTCAAAAGGCTCTTCCTGCGAGAGACAGCAGGTTGCCAAAGTGGAGAGCAAGTGTCTAGGGTCTGACAAGTTTAGGGGAAATTTCTGTCCCAATTTTAGCCCAGTAACATCTGGGGCTCAAGAGGCTGATGTGGGATGAAGAACGGTATAAAGGAGAGAGGAAATTACTCTGCCACATAAGAGAAGAGTGATGTAGCCAGAACTGACAGGCAGGAGAATGACAGAAGTCACCAGGCTGTGATCACAGTGGGCTGGAAACCAAGCACATCACATTGATGAGGGAGTAAAGTTCTGTTGTGAAAGGATTTACACAGAGCCTAATAAAAACATTCTCTTGTAAGAGAGAAACATAATCCAATTGATTTGGAAACATCTTCCATATTATACGAATCGTGGTACAAAATGCAGGACACAAATTCAGGAAAAATGGCACGTAACACCGACGTACAGCAAAGTGTCAATAAAATCCAATACAACTGTAAAGTTAGCAAACAGCAAACACACCCATTTGAACTGATCAAACCAACAGCAGGGAACGATGTTAAGGACCTGAAGTCACAAATTCTGTACTCTAAGAAAGCAGAAACAGTGGTGCGGTGAGGTTCTGATTAACCAACCTGACTTCTGTAGCTTGCAAATTAGTTGAAATGAAGGAATTTGTTTTGGTGCTGCATTCCCAGAGCACCCAGACCAGCCGGCACCTGACCTGTCATGAGGACTCTGTGCGCTTTAGCAAGACAAATTGCTATCCAAGCAATAATTCCATACATATGTATTCCCCTCAGAGTAATTTTTAACATTAATAAAAGCAAAGTACTCAAGAGTCAGAATTATAACCACTCATACCCTTTTTTTTCCTAAACGGGGTCATAAATCAATCACTAACTCAAAAACAGGAGGAAAACTACACACTTCCTCAAAGGCACACTGCATGCTCAGTAAGCAGTGACAGCAAAAACAAGCAGTAAAAATGCAAATTAAGTTATATTAAGGCGTAAAAGGAATTAAAAGGCAAGCAGCACAAGAACTAACATGTGCTTTCCACTGTTCAGTTCTCACCACTTTATCCTAAACCAACAGGAAAACATTGAAATAATGGATTGAAATTGCTAATTGAAAACAATACCATACCCTGAGTACAGGGAAGTACTGCACACATTGGCAGAACAGATGATGTGCCAAAGGTTTGGTACCAAGGGGTGGTTTGTGCTCACACAATCTGATGTCCCTGCTGGAACATACACAAAATCACACAGCCCTGAAAGCACTTTCCCCATGGGAGTGTACACAAAATAACTGGTATTTGGGAGCAGTCTTCCTACAAATTATGCAAATATATTCCTGCCAAATGGAGGGGGAGTGGGGGGAGATACTTTCTTCCCTCTTCAGCTGCACTGGAGTGCCCTCCTGTAATTGCTCTTCCAACCCTGGCCTCTTTACACAAGTGCCATCTCCATTCAACTATACCTTAAAAGGTTTGCAGCAGCATTATGCCTCCAGCAATCACCACCCCAAGTGTTCCAAAAGGCTCTTGACAGTACAAGCAAGGCAATTCCATGCCCTTTTGCAATGCTCTGCTGTCTCTCTACTATTACCTCTCAAACAAAGACCAGAGAAGGGGAGACTCGTGAGAAAGAGGCAGTCCTGGAAGCTGGAAAGAAGGAAGAAGAGTGAGGAGGGTTGACACAAGCAGGGAACAGCAAACCTTAGAAAAGATAAAATCTTCTGAACCAACTTCTTCCACATGAGCAGTGCTCGGCTTGTCTACATTGATACCCTTCCTTGAAACTTCCTCTGTTCCGCTGCTGCCAGTGCCCACAGGGATGGTGCCTGCAGGGCTGCTCTGCACCAGGTTCCCAGGCACAACTGTTACGTCTACGCAGATTCAAATGGGGGATACCTGTTTCACTCTTGCTTGAGATCTACTTGCTTAAAAAACCCTGAAAAGCATGGTTCAAGACTTAAAACCATAACTACCCTCTATCTGCAACAAGGCCCAAGAGTTTCATTTCACAAGTTCAATCAGGCCCTGAAGAAAAGGATGCAGAAAAACAGCGGTCTTCTGCAATTTGTTGAGTTTTGCCACATAAAACTGCCATAATTATTAAATATTAAATTAAAATCCATACTCTTTGTCAAATAGCTTAAAAATGTAAAAGCATGTAAAGTTGTTATTGATGTTCAACCAACAGTTACAACACACTGATCTCTACCTTAACTCAGCATGGCTCTGACTTCAAAGCCTGCTTAGAGCTATTTAAATACTGACGTGGTTAAGCAGAGCAGGCACACTGAATACACAAACAAGAGTCAGCACATTTCATGTGAAACCCAGGCTTGGCAGTTCCTTCCTCCCCCTGATTTCCCAGGCTAAGCCTCCCTGTTCTCCAAGCAGGACTTTCCCGTCATGCTGCTTCTGGCAGAGAGGAGAGGTGGCTCCCTCTTTCTCATCCTTGGACTACGGCTCTTTATTCTCCCATCTCTTCCCATTTCACTGACCGCAATGGAGGTTGAGCACGTCACTGTTTCGTTTCTAGCTACAGGATCGCACCCTCACCCCACAGCTCTGCAGGAGCCCTCGCAATTGCTGACAGGGAACCAAGAGCCAGACTGAAATCCCAGCATGGCTCTGCTGTGCTCCTGGTGGGGCTCAACAGAGACCCTGCTTCCACTGACAGGCCTAGGGGTCCAGGGGGGTTCATGCCTGATTGTGCCGGCTCCTGCAGGTTTACAGGCTGCAACCCTGCAGCAATCGCTTTAAACGAGCGGCACACAGGGAATCTGGAAGTCTTGCCTGCAGAAGGACAAAACAGTAGAAGAATTGTTGCATCTCTTCACAGAACTAACTAAGAACAGAGCTACTGTAAAGGCTTTGTCTCATAAGATGACAGGCAAGTGGTGGGAAAGCATGGGCTGTCAAAGCCTTTCCACAGAGACGTGCTGGAACTCCCAACAGCTTTTCCACTGCATTTGTTACTGATCAACCTCTCGACTGACACAAAAGCAAACCCACCACATCAAGAAAATGATCTGCCATCAGCAGTGGTTATAGGGCAATGCCACAGTTGAACCCCCGTAAAAGACAGTTTAACGATAGTGAAATGCTTAGCATACTTTAAAAGTATGGCCAAGCTGCCACCCCAGTTTCTCAGCCATCATCCCCAGGCTGCTGCCAGTGACATTCCTCAGTGTGCACTGCTGATATCTGCCAGCAC
The DNA here is from genome assembly GCA_033558185.1 of Dromococcyx pavoninus. NCBI lineage: Eukaryota > Metazoa > Chordata > Aves > Cuculiformes > Neomorphidae > Dromococcyx > Dromococcyx pavoninus. Next base: position 279,794 of record JAUMJL010001208.1, on the reverse strand, counting down.
AAGAAATGTTTAGTAGATCAAAAAACATCCGCAGGGTAAAACTGCAACAGCTCATTTAAGATGCAGCTATGAGGCTGCATTATCCAGAGTGCGATCCCAGGAATAATCTCCACAGATCATCTTAAGGACAACTTTTTTCCCAAACTCTCCTTTCTGTCTCCTCAGGGTCCTGGGCACAGTTACAATACCCAGACTAGTACTCATCTCTGTTGTTTATGCATCTCTTGCCCCCTGGTCCTTACTGCAGTGGCCCAAACACCTTTAGTGTCTCCTGAAAACCAGAGTATGGACAGATACAGCCTTCACCGAGACCCTTTATTCCAGCCTGCTAGACTCCAAGGCAAAGTCTTTTAATCAAATAATTCTTAAGGCTTATGTGAAGTGGCAAATGCATCAAATTCCTGGTTCTAACAAAACCAAAACACCTCCCCTCAACCTAGAAGACATATACTTTTCAAGGTAAAACATTCAGAATTATCTTTTACCTAAAAGCCATAGATCTTAAGCTTCTAAGTAATGGTTTGTTTCTAAAAACATTACCCTTGAACAATATTTTCTGTAAGTGGGAAAGAAAAAGCAGGAAACTGGATGCAAAGAGTGTATGAGCACATGGGGAAATCTGTGTTCTGTGCTTAGAAGTTAACAAGCACTTGGCACAGGCATTGCATTTTTCCACCACAAGCTATATTCCCTGCTCCCAAGTAATATATTTCAGTCCTGTCTACAAAAGGTACATACAGTAAAGTGAAGTTTAGACATCCTTGAGCTCATGCATCAGCAACAGACTTGTATTTACAGTCCCTTTCTGCACTCTCAGTCTCTGAGTGAGGTCACGTTCCATCAGTCTGCGATGATCTGTTTTGCAGTCTGGATACTCGCTGTGAAACCTCAGAGGAGCTGGGAGATAGACAGGGAGTAAAGGCTGGATGTGAAAGACCACTCCAGCACAAGTACCCCAGATCAATTACCAGTATAGATCCATTGCAGTAAAAGCCTCCTGTTTCTGAACCAGTCCTAAAAGCTCCCTCGGGTATCAGTCCTACTGTATGAAATGATGGGGTAAATTAAAACCGGTAGGAGGGGGAGTAAGGAAAGAAGAATCCTAAACATGAGGGGTTTACCCAAGCAAAGTTAAAAGAGTTCAAGGAAATCACAAACAGTAATATCTATGGACTGCAGCTGGAATTCAGGTGCAGATTTCCGATATCTGACCTACAGATTATTGAGAACTCTTGGCTACCACAGCCAGTCTGAGGATGCCGAAGCCTTCTACAGCAAAGCTTTCCACAGCATCACTAGAAAGCTCTGAGCACAAGCTCATCTTTTAGCTGTAAGACACGTCTTCTTCTGAAACTCAAAGGTACATTTGATGGGGAAGGACAAGGCAGGAAGGGACCCCATGACGTGCCCAAAGCTTCAGGCGGTCTTTCTGTTGTTGCAAAATGTTCTTGAGCACTTTCTTAGATCAGTTCCGAGCTGAAATCTCTCAGACGCACTGTTAGCCCAACACACTGCCGGAATGATTACTCTGGCCAGAACCTTTCAACATATTAGAGGGTTAATTTGCATTTACCTTCTGCAATCACCCAGAGAGCGCAGCTTGGCTAAAAGCTCACGGGGCATGAATAATAGAAGAGGGCTCCACTTCCAGGACCATTAATGCTTCAGAAAGTCTTTGCTGGATCCCCCACCAGTTCTCACTTGCTGTATCTTTAATTTCCCTTAAACATTACAGTACCAGCGCTAAACCAAAGCTGAAACGCTCACATCAAGCACCTCTCTGCATTGCAGCCAACAGACTGCAAGGAGATGGGAATCAAAGGGGACCACGAGGGGAGTGGCCCCTCCTGGCTATGCCAACCTCCACCTTTTCACCCTGTTGGTAACTGCTCCTCAGCTGTTTCAACTTTTGCCTTCAGCACTCGCTTGACCCAAAATCGCTTCAGCTGATATATATGGAGACCTAACAAGCGCAAGAAGTAGTTTCAATATTTGGAAAAAGTCCTTTTTGCTTTCAAGGCTGACTGAAATCCAACTGAACTACTCACCCCATAACACAACATGGAGGCCAACCTCACTAGCTGGCCCGTGTCATATTAAGCTGGGTAAAATTTGGCAATAAAATGAGCTGTGGTTACAAGGAAACCCAGCCAGGTACATGCACAGAGGGAAGTGGTGAGTCTGAACATCTACACAATTACAAATAGTTCTTAGTTGGATCACTCCAAATCAAATCAGGAAAAAAACACCAGAATCACAGGAAATACTGGGATATTGGACAAATTGCCTTCAGTGTCTGCTCTCAGTTACGCTATCTGCACAATACAACTGACAAATGTAACCCTTATTAACCAAATGCAAACCACAATCAGTTCAATTCTTACACACAAAAAAACTTAGGCAGGGGTTTGTTTAATGTCATATGTCAGTTATTTGCTTTGCACTACACTGCAGCTATCACACAATACCTGAATGCCAGAAAGGCTGGAAAATAGGAGCTGGAAAAGCACATTACAGGCAAACAATCTGAATGCAGAAGATTTCATATGCATAATTTTGATTTGTATCATCTTTCTCTGTATACATAAACTGAAGTCACAAAACAAATAAAAACAAACAGTGCAAACTTAGGGAGGAACGCCTTAACCCCTAGCTGTGAATCTATCATTGCACATGCAAAAAAGGTCCTCTGCACTTAAGGTTTCAGTTAGGTTGGCAAAGCCCACATGAGATGGGGTTTAGGTGATGTTCCAAGAAAGTACCAAAGGATAACTGAAGAGAGAGATGGGAAATCACAAGTATTTTCTGTGGTGATAAACCAATATTAAAAGAAAAAGAGAGGAGAAGTTGAAGAGCACTGAAGATCCTAGGACTGGCTGGGAAGGATTACTTAAAAGTCGTTTGAAGCCATGGTTTGAAATACTTAATATCCAAGGCATCATTCTAGGCTTTGGAGGGTTAACTCAACCCTTCTTCTGCAAGCTATACAAACTGAGTTCTGTGTTGGAAACCACTACACAACTATTTTTTATCAAACACTAAAAACTGTAATGCAAGACATAGGCTGAAGTTACAAATGTCCTGTAGCTTTTAAAGTGTATAAATTTGCTTTGGTCATTACATTACTTAACATGTTTCCTGGTATCATATGATCGCATGGAGTTCTTTGTTATGGAAGCCGCTGTGAGAGTGCAAAGCATTCCTGTAGCACACTGTACTTCATCGGGACTTGCTGGAGTAGGGACGGCTCCATCATCGAGGCATCTGCCAGGAACTCATGTGGCCAAATCACAGTTAGCGATAATGAGCACTGTTTAATCAAGGCAGCATTAACATAAATTTTAACTTGTGTCAAGTAGCTTAATGGTAAATTAAGGAATGTTAAACAGACATGGAGTTTTACACTGATCCTATTGAGCTCTTGAGTAAATGAATATGTACAGTTTCTTCAGTGTGCAGACAAATAGAGCTCAATAGGATCAGAAAGGGCTGAAATCAAGCAGTGCCAGACTTGATGTTCATATCTTCATTTTCAAAAAGGTTTGGTTCTGGAATGCTCTTCATCTTTGAACTAAATGCAAGATCTTTAACAAGAAAAGTACATCAAGATGTGCTTATAATTATGAAGTAATAAAAGATATCCTAATTAATTTCTGGCTTTTGTACATATATGACACTTCTGACTTGGACGCTGAATCCTTAATAGGTTTTCATATTTTACATGGCTAAGCACTGGTGCATTTCTAGCCTCAGAACCACAAAGATGATTATAAAGCATGTGCCTTTCCATGATCACCCCAGATTATGTGTTTTCATTCATCGGCCATTGATTTGGCCAGTCAACACATCCACTTGATAATTGTCAGAGAGAAATACAAAACTTCTAGCATCCTGACTCAAAACTAGAAAATCCAAAGTGATTGTCGCCAGCGTCCCAACCCCACGCCTTCTGTTCACAGAGATTAGAAAGAGCCGTGACTTTCAACACAATCATTTCATTAACACTAAACCTCACAATTAGGTTGGACTCGTGTCTTCCACTGTCGCTCCATAATCACACATTCTCTGCCAAGAGCCACACTCTCACCATCGCATTCCTTCCATTCGTGACCTGGGCTCAACCTCAATCAGGGACAAGAAGGCCAAGCTTTTCCACAGGTCTGATTCCCAACAACACAGCCACCTTCTCAAGGGAAAAAAAAGGTGTGCTGTTGCTGTGGAAACAGAGCACAGAAATACTGCTGTAAGATCAATCAGCTCACAGAGGATCAAGCACACTGCCAAACAGCTATGGAACTTCTGCCAGCACTCAGAAAGGGCTAACACAGAGACATGGCCCAGAGGCCTCCTGCATCTCCCAGATTTCAGGAAGCCAGGAAAGCTTTCGAAAGCAAGTCCTTCACCTTTCCTCACCAAGTGCAGTATCTCGTTTGTGGGAACAACTACCATCACATGGAGGCCTTGAACTGGGAAGAGGATAAATGGCACAGCTTGCTAGAATTCTTGGTAGATACATTAATACGGAATCCAGGATCTAGTGTGTAACAGGGGACAGCAGAACACATGCCCCAAAAGATTACAGGCTGAATTCAACAGTAACATTGGTGAATGGCACAGAAAATAAAACTACATCATTGTAGAATTCTTCTGTTATCTAAGAGATGAAAAGAGAGTAAAATAGAATCTGATAATGTAATTAAATACTACATGATAATGAACTCAAAAACGTCTGAATTCAGGACAAAATCAGTATCAGACTACTCCAACTTTTGACTGACTTACAATCATTCTCATGTATAAACCTATAGTTTTGCTCCCCTCTCCGCTGCCTTTGAGATCCCTTGACTGTAAGCTGTTCATACCCTGAGCTGCATGAACACCATGAAACCGCAGGAGCCTAAACCACTGCAGTTCAAAACAGCATGAATGAGAACACCACACACATAACAGTCAGCTCCAGGCTTTCAGGAATAAAGGAACTGCCAGGTGGCACCATAAGGCCTCCTCATCCTATCAGAGCCCAGGTGAAACCAGCAACCAGTGGCTCTCTGACCCACTGATTTTGCTAGAACATTTTAAATGTCAGAGATAGCAGGGGATTCTGGTAGGTTAGAAATTTGTGTAGTTTATCAATGCTACAATGCAATTAACCAACCCTTCCTTCTCATCCCCACAAAACATCTCATGTTAAAAGAAACTAAACACTGGTAAGTGTAAGAGTCAGTCCAAAGAACAGTACTTGTCACATCACCACCATTAGGGTACTTGGAGAGATACCAAGAAGCAAACACCCTGGGAGGAAAGAACCGCAAGGTACGAGGAATGCTGTGCTGTTCCCCAATACCTGGGACTGGATTGAACAACTGTGATAAGGCCGCATGGTTGCTGTCCAGTAGATGGACTTACCTGCTGCATCAGCAAACTTGCCCCACCTCCTCCCTGCCTCTGAGGCCAACAAAGAGGCCTCTTCCTTGTGCAGAGGTTCACAGAGGGTCTTGAGGTCACCCAGCGGATATGAGAGGAAGATGATGTAAGGAAGTAAAAGACCCCCAAACATGAGGTGCCGCAGGCGCAGATAAGTTGTGGCAAGTTAAGCGGGAACTTTTTGGGCCTGCACAGTTAAGTCTGGATTGTGAAATGAAGGTGGAGATTGGCCACAACCCATGGGGGAGAGGAGGTGTGAGGTGCTGTTGCTTAGCACAAAAGACGCCTCCTAACCGAGCCTTGGTGAGATCTCCCCAGCAAAGGATCACGACGGGGACTGGCAGGACGTTGTTTGGAACCTGGGACCATACCGGGGTGGTAGCTATAATCCTCTTCCCTCCCTTTTACTTCATCTTTTCTTTCCCTCTTCATTCCTCTGTCTATCATGTGCTGCTTTTCAGGCAAATTAATAAAGTTACAGTGTTTGATTGAAGTTATAACCCTTTGGTGTTTCGGTTGCCTTAATTTTTGCGCTTTGAGAGCGCGGTAAACGAACCATCACGAGTCCACTGAGAGGACTGTGACAGTAAGCTAGAAGAATGATTTATTTTACGAGGCTGTTGTGAAGTTTAATTCATGTTTGTATCATGCCTTTCATCTGCTGTGGGAAACTCTCACTATTATCAATAAGGTCTTTTCTACAGTAGAAAGGCTTTGCTAAAATAGCTATACTGGCAAATCTGCCTCACCAAGAGGGGTCTTGCATGGGCAAAAAAGTTATTTTGCAGGAACGGCTCGTAGCAGTTCCCTGCAAAAACAAGTTACCCTGGCAGAAGCAGGTTTTGGTTGTATCTGACTGAATGCAGTGTACAATACTGCATGTCAGCAAGGGGGATCTCTGCAGACCTTAACTGCAAATGAGGGATGTGTACTTACTGCTTCATGGGCTTCAAATGTGGCTGCACCTCTTCCATAACTCATACCATCACCTCCCTAAAAGCAGCACCACAGCTGCTGTTTATGCAAAGGGTACCTGTGACAAACCATCAGCCCTAATGGAGAGGAATACACAACAGACACAACGCTTAGAGAACTAATTGCCTTTCGGCCTCTGCGAAACAGTACTGAGATTCCAATTTGTCCTCATTTTAATGTATGTCCACATTTTAACATGATGAACATACTTGGGTGCACTTTTACCACTTTTTTCACAAAGGAAAAGAGCTGTCACCTTGCAACTGAAAATAGGTCTGAGAAACATTTCCTTAGCGCAGAACACGCAAGATGCTTTAAACGCAGGTGCTTCCTCCACCAAAACGCTAACATCCTTATTACTGCTTTTACACAAACATTTCGTTTATTTCAAAACAAGGTTTTCTTGAAACTGCTGTAAGGCCAACACTTGAAGACCACTGTTGTGTGAGGTGTGTCACCTTCTACCCTCATTCCAGAGTGTGTGCCAGTGCCCCACACAGAAGTACAGAGGAGCACCTCCAAACCAGCCAGTGCAACCCCTGACACGGAAATCTGTAATGGGATCTCATCACAGCTGATCCTAAATTAATGTCAAAATCTGAAGATTGGAAGAGGTGGCTGGCTAAGTTTCCTACAACTCTCTGACTGGTTCTATTGTCCCTTCCATCATGCTGAAGTTTGCCCTGTTGTTGTTTCCATCTTCCCTTTTAAAAGAGCCTCCTGCAGCTTGGAGCTGAGATCCTCCTCAGCTTCCGTGTGACAGCTGCAGTATCTCAGACATCTGCCTCATCTGTTTGCTAATGCAGCTCCTGCTGTTCCCCCCTGGCAGTTTTCTTCTCTCCTATTACCCCCACACGGGACACCACTGCACTTGCCAAAGCTCCTCTGTCATCTCAGATGTCAAATCAAGACTGATGACAAAAGGTGATGAATGAGGCTCCCATGCACCTCCCTTTTGTTTTATTAAAGTTATGAAAAAGTGTGTGTGTGGGGTATGTTACTTCTTTAAAGAACAATTATAAACAGAAACAAAGGAAGGAGTACAGAAACAGAGGGAGACGGTAAAGGGAAATTACACCCACTTCCTCTCACCATGGCAATTCTGTGGGAAGGCTGCGGCTGGAGGATCTCCAAGACACTCTCGGAAGCAGAACATCCACTCCATATCCATTCACTAAAGCTACAGTTCAACCTCTTCAGTGATCTGTGCCCACCCACCAATCTCAGGGTCTGGCTGACCACTGATTTTTCCCCACTTGCAACCAGCATGCCTCCCAGCTTTTCTGGAACACCCTGGATCTCTGGAGTATTCACAATTCGATGGGAAGTGATGGAGCCTCAAGGCCCACATGTGGCACTGCCACTGTAAAGCCTCCAGCAGGAAGGCACAGGGTCTGAATTAATAAACACTGGAGCAAAGCATAAATGGGCTCCTGAACAGCAGTAAGCCTTACATAGATGTTACTGTCCCAGCAGCTCCCCTAGAGTATGATAACAAGAAGGTTAAAGAGACGATCCCTGATGAAAAGCGACATCAAGTTTAAAATAAAACTTTTAAATTCGACACCGAATCCCTGTCTTGCTGAAAACCATCTCAGCTGAATCACAGTGAGCTCCATAGTCCGTGTCCCAGGCAATGCAACGCTCCTGTTTCACGGATCACAAATTTGCCTTTTTTCCATGAAACACCTCTGCTCTACAACTTCTTCATGCATGCAAACTGCACAGGCCTGCAGGTTCCCCTGCAACTGGAAAATGAAAGATCTTACACAGATAAAAGACACCTCAGACAAAGTACGTTTGTTTTGGGAAGCAAGCCATTATTCATAGGCAGATGAATTTAGCAGCAGAGTCAGGTGCAGGATTATCTGCCCTCCCAATCTCTTCCATAAATGTTCTGAACACTGAGCATCCCAAGAGAAAACATCTGAACTAAACGCTTTATTGGCTTGGGCAGACACCACTCAATACAGTGGGGACAGTGGGGATGGGAACAGCCAGGTAATGGGAAAACCCTCAGCACAACCCCTGCTGCACAGAGGCAAGAGCCCAGCATCTGCACCATGCTGTGCAGTGCTCCAGGGCAGTTTTAGCTGGGGTACAGAGGCACCCTTCTAAGAAACCTTATCTGACCTGTCTCTCAAAGCAGAGGGGATCACAGACATACAATACGGAACTCCTTCATCAGTTATCCCTGCTGGAGCTGCTGCTACCATCACCTCCACAGCTATAAGCCTTGCAGAGCCAGAACTCCAGCCCAGTTCTGCAAGCTGTATATCCCAGCTGGCTCCTGAACGCTCCTCCAGCTTCCACAAATCCGGTTTCCCAGTGTTCTAAGAGCACAGAGACATCAGCATTGCCTCCAAACAAAGCTGGCCAAGACTCAGCAAATAAATTAACTCAGGGTCTGAGCCACGCAAAACCCTGTGTATTGCTTCCAGGTCTAAGCCTGGGATTTCTGTATGGACAACTTGTTACCTGAGTAATGTACCATGGAAAATAAAACATAAGCTGTAAAAATTAAATAGAAAAGGCCAATTTCAATGCCTACATAGCAGTTCAGCAGTAAAAAAATAACCTATCATGCTTACAAAGGTTATTTGCAGCATCCCCCAGGCAGTGTTTGAAATGCTGTCCTCTGAAATGCTGGCCTGTGTGTATTCCTCTTTACTTCCCAACATCCTCAGGCATTCCCCAAGGGCTACTTCTGCCAAGAGTATAAAGATGATGCTCTCAAGGCAATCAGATTTGACTCTCCAGGCTGTCCAATGTATGTAAGTGATACACTTGGTTAAGCATGACTGTCCACACATGCACAGCACTTCAAAGCCAAACCATTGCAGACCTCAACTCTCATCACCCTGAACCTCAGCCCTGAGCTCCAATAAACAGGTCAGAGCCCTCCCCAACAATGCCAATGCTCATTTACTTTCAGCACAGAGGTAACAGCTTCCAACAAACTCCAAACCATTTAAAAGTTTTGCCTTCCAGAAAACCAAGTTTTGATGCTCGTCTGTATTTTACGTGCCGAGATTTAAAATGAAAAGGCGAGTACCACTGTTCACAGCCGATAAGGCCTCCTGCTCCTGGCATCTATTTATATCCACGATCCAGAATATCAAGCCCACGTACTTTAAACAGCTGAAGCAGCTCGTAGATATCATACAGAAATGGGAAGATGGGACTAGAAGCTCCCTTACTGTATAAACCCCTTTGCCACAAACCAAGGAAAAGCAGATGTGGGTGGAGACAATAAAAGTGCTGTCTCTGAACATCACCTACCAAAGCAGAGAACCTCACAAACAACTTTAAGTCAGTAGAGGATGGCAGCTCCTGACGGCACGTTGTTGGTTCTGATCAGAGCCATGGGGCCAGCTCCCCTGTCAGGCTGGTCAATGCCTTCTGACTGAGGTCACGGACATGTTGTTTGGTGCATGAGACCTTCTTTGGCTGTGCGCTGCGTAGGAGCCATGACATCGCAGGATAGCATGCAGGAGCACAGCTGCAGTGTTTGTGATGAACCTCACTCAACACCTGATGCATGGGGCTGCAAAGCACACAGGGAAATATGACTTAAAAGGTCCCAGGAAATAAGGAAGAGGTAATCAGACTAAGAGAGCAATGAAAGGGAGACTTGCATAAGAGGACATCGTGACTCACCCATACACAGTTCTTACACTGCAATGAGATTCTATTCATAGGAGAAGAGACAGCAGCTTGTCCTCTGCTCATCCACAACATAATACTGCTCAGTCAGTTACCAAAAGTGTGTTACAGAGGAGGGTTAACAGCTCAGGGTGCAGTTCCAACACGGAGCATCAACCCATGTTAGTGTCCCCCAGCACAAAGATGGCCCAAATCCCTGGCCATTCACAGTACACTGATCCAAACACCCAGCCCGCCAACACACTATCAGCAGTCGGTCAGACTGATGAACAGATCGAATGTGCCCTACAGCTGCCTCACTGCAGGGACTGAAGCAAGACAGAAACGCCACAATTGTGGCAGACAAGAGCAATGCTGACCTTTCCAAGAGAAACAGTCCAAGATCCTCTTCCCCAAAGCAGGATTTTCATTATCCAGACGAGAGAGAAGGCCAGGGATACCATGGTTAGCTAGGCAATGTCTCAGTCCATTAGACCATGCTTTTTTGTGTGTGTTTCTCAGCAATCACTGTGAAACTGATGATTATTTCCATCTAGACTTTTAAACTGTAAAATGGTGACAAACTCTTAATGTGTTCTGGGAGCCAAAACCCTGAACAAAACGGAAATATAAGCAGTATTTTCTAAAGCTCTTCCCAATGTGCCCTCCTGTTTCTGCTACGGTGTCTCTGTGCTGCAAAAAAACCTTTCATTCAAAACAGAAGCAAACACCACTTTCAGATATCCCTCCCCCTGTTCCCCTCCTATAAAAATCCAGTATCACAGCTAGGGAAGAGCAATACAGAGCCAACAAGAGATAACCAGACAAGATGGTCCAGGATGTGTTGGTATCAAATGCTACTGCTCTGGAACATGACTGCAGGAGAAGATGCACAGGGACAGATCTGAAAGAGCCATCAGCTGGCCTTGAGGTGTATGCTGCACAAATCCACCCAGTTACATGGGGCATCCCTCATGCTGCACCCAAATCTGACTCCACCCCACATCAGTCTGCTATTCCTAGTATCTATGGTAAAGTAACATCAAACACCTAGTCAGAAATACAAGGTTAGAGGGAACAGTATTTACATTACAGAGATGAATGCCACTTCTTGTCATGCCTCCTGCACTATGTTTTGTTTTACAGCTTTTAATTTTGATTCTGTGTTCGGAATTTGCGTTATGGCACAGCAACATGAACTTTGGCTGCCATGCATACTATAAAATAAAAATAAGTAAAAGGTCTCAGCTCTGAGAATTCAATGTTCTACTTCTAAAGATATAATACAAACAATGAAACAATGTAGATAATATAGCTAATGCAAGCACCAATACTCTGTGTGTGGCATTATAGTACAAAAAAGCAGGCAGAAGATCAGTCTCAGACACTGACCAAGGTAATTTTAGGTATAAAATAAGCCAGATGCAAGCCAGTAACTGGGACAGGAATTACAGGCAAAAGCAAAAGCAAAGTACCTGCAACTGTCACATATTTTCCAGTCAAACCTTCACAAGCATTCAGCAGTTATTCAAACCTCCCCATCCCTGGAGGAGCAGTAACACTGCACATCTGAGCCTTTTAACTGGCAGCCACAGGGTTTACAAAGCAGCAGCTCTGCCAGGTGAGGGGAAACGATCGCCTGTTGTGCTGACCTAGCACAGAAACACTTTTTGTCTCAGCTAGAAATTGCTTTTACACGACAAGTGCTCTCAATACACTAGAAAATAGCTTAGATACCTGATATCATAGGTTTTAATATTCTGACTGTGTATGTATACTGGCCATCAAAATCCCCACTGCCTCTCATTCTACACACACTTAATATGTTGATTAAATTACATGTCTGTAATTTAGTTTACATTTTACAGGAACAAAAAGTAGAGAGATTCCAGTAAATGACATCTGAGATAAGGGAATGAGCAGCCGGAGAGCACAGTGCTCACTCTTTGCATATAGACTGGCTGATAATAAAAGAACTTAAAGATTCACTTGACCAGAGCTGGTCAGAACCCTTGGCAAAAGCTAAACTCAAATGAATTTTCCAGACTTTCGGGTTACAAAGGTAACTTGCAGAGAGCTGTCTTCATCAATTCATAGGCAGCTAGCTCCAGCCTGCAGTTCTGCTCAAGGGTTTTCACCAGTCACGGTGAACAAAGTGCTGCCCATCCTGGGACACTTGGCAGCAGGGACAGGAGCGAAGCTGAAACGAGCGAAGTGGGTTCCACATTGCACCACCTAGGAAAGCTCTGAGCAGACACTCAGGCACTGATCGCTGAGGAAACAGTGAGGAAAACACCCAGGCAGGTTCCGAGCTGGATCTTCCTCCAGTTGCCTGTAGGTAAATGGCAGCCAGGAGGCTTCAGGGCGAGACAGGAGAATGACGAGTGGCTACTGCTCAGATGAGAGTGGAAGAGTGAAAAACGACAGGAGCAGAAGAGAAGTCCAGCAGGAAAAGACTGCAGGGAGGAACCAGCACATGTATGGAAGAGCTAAGCAGCTGAAGGAAAAAAAGGAAAGACAGGTAAAAGTCCCAGATAACGCTGGGAAAACATGGAAAATAATTTAGATACCCTCATTTCCTTTGAGGGACAACTTTAGTGAAACAGGAATAAGACAAAAAACCAGGGACTACAAATAAGAATCAAATGAAGAACAGTCAAATAATCCAGCAGATGATCCTAGGCTTGCTGCAACAATTCTTTAACTCACTGTTATTCTGCAGAATTAGCAGCTTCTCTGTGTGATTGAGCACTCTGTCACAGATGATATAATGACAGCTAACAAGAAAGTCAGAATAATATGTCTGACAAATTTGACTTTCTCTTCAAACCAGCTGCAGCATTAATTGAGATGTCATTTAAGCATATTAAACCTTAAGTTAGCTAGCGATCTGTGGTACGGGCAACACAGAATTGTTCCATTCCTGCCTGCCATGTCAGTAAGGCATTCCTCAGCCCACTTACTGCTTATGCTCCTCATCCTGCCATTAGTTTTGTCCAAAAAGACCACTAACGTAGAACATTAATTCCTAGGCTCAAAGACTCCAGGCACATGGGTGCAATGGACCACCTGCACAGATCAGCACAGATCTTCTGTGCTGAAACAAACAACTCAGGATCAGTGATGCTTTACTTGCAACAGAGGCTATGCAAGACGGAACAGACCCACTGTTGGGAAATTACTGAGTCCAACAGCTGAGCACACCACCATCGCTCTGGAATTCCTTCATTTCGCTGCACTTCCAAACCCAACTTATTTCTGGGGCTCAGGGAAGTTATTTCAGAAAGCCCACACATTCAGAAAGCCTGGATTTGAATAAATAGTTAAAGTCCACATTATATCACATAACATTTGGGTGTTTGCGTTTTGATTTTAGTACAATATAAAGGTGAGGTCTCAGGTCTATCAGGCTATTGCGGGATGCAGAAAGAGTGAATTCAGGGAAAAAATAATGAATGAGAACAAGACTCCGTAATTAAAATCCAAGGGAAAGGATAAAATGTTCAGGATTTCCATAGGCTGGGAACTGATGGCATTTTGCCTCTCCAGTAAAGTCCAGAGAGTAGCACAGCAACAAACCATGCCAGCAGCAGGCAGCCTCCCGAACAGCAGGAAAAACACTGCACGAGAACGGTGTGCACCAGGAAGAACCACTGGGTTAGAGCAGCCACCACCTAAGCACCAGTGCCTGAAGTTAAGAGGTATTTCTAGGTATAATAAAGAAAAAAGTCACCTTTCGTGGTTAATGACACTGACCAAAGTATACTCATGGAAACCCTGGCAACCATAAAACACCAGAGTGACCAGTAACGGAGGAGCAGTGACAAAACCAGTGCTCTGCAGCTCTGGATCTAAGATGCATGGCACATTAAAACACTGTCCAACAATAATATAACTGAGCACCAGATGGGATGAAGCAGAGAAGACACCAGATGTGTTCTAATAATAAAAACTATTCTTGTTATTGAGTCAGTTCAGTTCTCATTAGGGGAAACATGAAAATCAAACGACCTCAATCAAGTAAAGTTTGATCCTAGAGGGAGGAGAAAGAGGCTTTTCAGCGGGCAAAGTGAATCTAAATATATTCACGTTGAAAACAGGCAGAGCTTTTTTCTTGAGCTGAAGCCTGTCAGAAATACCTAGAAAAACTTCTGACAACCTCTAAAATTATCAGCATAACAACCTTCATAAACAGAGTGGGAAGGCAAGATCAGGGATTTCATCTCACGCAAAACCCATAAGCAGGTAAGAGTATATTTTTTTTTCCAGGGAGAAGGTATTATCTAAACCAAAAACCCAACAGGCTAACAGACTAAACAGAAATACATGCACAAGCCCTGATGCTGTTTTGGCTCCCTCAGAATCACCGTATTAGAATCAATGGTCACCCTTTCCCCATTCCCTACCAATGGGAACACAAAGCTGAGTGCCTAACTACAGTATCATTTCCTGTCCCAGCAGACTTCCCCTGGTTTTTTTCCTCCCTGTATCACCTTCCAACAGCTCCATCTGACATGGGGGAATGTATTTATGGCAAAAAGAAGCTACTTCAGTGGCACATTTTTGAAAAAAATCTGTTTTCTGCAGTACCCCAGCCAGCCAGGTTCAAACCAGGAAACCAAAGCCCTGTTTCTCATCTCATATGGCTAAAAGCCATGGGTAACAGGTCCGCTGTGCATGCATCCTCTAGGGAAATCCCAGCTTTGGACGCAAAAATACTGCTACAGTCTTCACAATATACTAATCAAAGAATGGGATGGTTTATCTATATGTATTTCATACACATACATCTATTTTTATTTTGGATGTATTGACACACTCACCCCTTTCTGATGCAGGATGTTAAGAATTCCCTTTACTCACACCCCTGGCTGAACAGGGAACAGACAAGCATTTGAGAAGTGGCTTGCACAACAGGAAAAGCAGCCGCACAGTAGGGAAACTCCAGCAAGGACACAACAATCCAACAACAAACTGAACATCAAATGGGAAGTAAACTTTCGAGGAGCTCAGACAGATAAAAAAGCTGTTAGTGGTAGTGTGGAAAGACAGGTTTGTTTAGCAAGTTTAGGAGCACGCAAGAGGTGCTGAAGAATTTATCAGTGCAGTGCTTCAAAAAGATGCACTGAGAGAGTTCTCAATCGCTTATCAAGCACAGCTTTGCAAAAGCACTCAGAACAGATTTCCATGTATGACCTTAAACAAACTGAAATGATACCCACTAAAGTATCCCACAGTATTAATTCCTATGCTGGTACAGTCCTGACACAGTGGGCTTTAACAGAAAGCGCACAGAGATACCTTCCCTCTCCCAACAAGTATGTGCTCATGGAAGGCTTCTAGTTGGAAAAATGTCTGAATTTAAATACTAAAGCCCTAACACTTGCTAGCCATTACCTCCCGATGCGAAATCCACACCTGCCAAACACTGCCAGGTACTCACTTCTACCAAATGCTGTTAATCACTTGGTCAGCAGTCAAAACAGCTCCTCCAGTAAAAAGAGCACGCTTAAGCCTTTTGGCACAAGCTGAACATTCTCCTGATCCTTCCTAAACCCACAGCTATCTTCCATGGAAAGTAATAAATCACAACAAAGAAATATTCTCTGTGTAATTTTTCAGCGCTATAATTCTGATTTTTCAGCTCCATTTCATGCACTTCAGCACTGTCCCCAATGCTGCATTTCAGCCCTGGGCCTAGCAAGACCCGCAATTCCAGATTATTATTTGTTATTACAGGTGTCCTACTCAGCAGTTTGGCATCACTCTAGTGGTACCGGTGTAAGCAGTCAGTGCATGCGGGCACCGCTGGAGCCTCACTGATCATAGACTCTCACGCTAACTTCAGCGCTGCAGCCAGGAAACCAGGCAGGTCAGGCTGCAGCAAAGAAACCCCACTCCTGTGTGATGTGGCATCGATAGGGAGGCTTAAAAGCAGCATATAAGACAGGAGCAGGTTATGCCGGAGTTGTGTTCACTCCTTCCTTACCTTTCCCTTTATGATGCAGAGGTTGCATCAGACCCTGA
Organism: Dromococcyx pavoninus; assembly: GCA_033558185.1. Lineage (NCBI taxonomy): Eukaryota > Metazoa > Chordata > Aves > Cuculiformes > Neomorphidae > Dromococcyx > Dromococcyx pavoninus. The sequence continues at coordinate 263,723 of JAUMJL010001208.1, read as the reverse complement.
AACACAGCCGTAAGCAGGAGAAAATCTCATCCAGGAATCTCTCTTTCCCTGGGTGCTCTGGGGAAGCGGGAGTGTGCACTCAAGTGAACATTCACGCCTCAGTCAGCCTGAGCACAAGGCTCTGCACAGAGGTGCTTAAGACCTTCTCATAGCTGCTTATTTCATCCAGGGAATTGAAAGAGCATCTCAGCAGGACACTGCCAGCCTTTTCAGTTCCCTCTCACTGACTGCCAGTCTCTGGCAAGTGAAATGTCAAGAACCAGGCAGGGGCGGTGTTTGGAGAAGGAGGGATAAGAGATTCTCACCATCCATCAACTTCAAAACCTATTCAGCCAACAACTTGAATGGAGCTGGCATTTCATCCTCCATGGTAACAAGAGATGGAAAGAGGCTGGAAAAAAAGAGGGAGAGAGGATAGACCCGGGAAAACCTGATGTTGAAAAAGCAGGGAAAGTTGTAAAATTTGCAACTTCTCTGTGCTGTGCAAGCTGCATGTAGGAGAGGGAAAAGCCCCTTCCTTGCCCACACAGCCCCTGAGACAGGCTGTCCCACATTCAGGATGAAGTGCCCTCTCTGCGCAGTGTGCAGATGGGGGGAAGGTAACCCCTCATTCTACACCAGCCCTCCCCAGAGGGAAGGCAGATGCCTCTGGAACCCTGGGAATTAGGGGAAAGTTATGGATTATTGCCCCACAGAAAACAGAGCTGCCTGAAAAGGAAGAGATCCTGCCATTCCCTGTGCAGTACTTCAATCTACAGACCAAAGACACTAATGTGACCAGGTCTGCGTGCCAGCCCTGGTCACAAACCCGAGTATGGAATCAGCACCACGTCCCCTCTGCCTGCTTTGCCTCTCACCTGGAAGTAAATGTTTGTTACTCCTATTGCACTAAATTCTTTAGATGCAGAGAGAAACAGGGTAATTCTTCTTTCCTAAGGCAAACCCAAATGAAGCATGAAAGCAGCTAGACTTAAAATCTGTGCCTCTGCAAGCCCAGGGGAGCTCTGGGTAAGTCAGTTCTTATCAACAGTTCAGGCCTGAACTTTTTTTTCCTGCTATTTTACATTCATAACTTCAGCTGTCACAGCCAGAATGTGCACAACAGGGAAATTACATTTGGATTCACACATATTTGTGTTCCGGGTTGGCCCCATGCAGCTCCTGAGAGCAACTCCAGCTAAAGCACTTACACAAGAGAACCACACAAAGGGCTGAAAAGCTGTGCTGCCACCTTACTTCTTTCTCCATTCTTCACAGAGATTCTTTCCTGAATGACACAGTTAACTCTCCCTCCCACAACCAAACCCACTACCTCTCAATTCCTAGTTTGTTCTCACTTTTGTATTGTGTATGGTACATTTTTTATAGCCTGATCTATACAGTAAGTTTTTCGTTGCACAGTTGTTTCAAGTTCTCCCGGGAGTCCTCATATATCAGCAAATATGTTTAAAAAGTTTTTTAAAAACTATTCACTTTTCTTTATTTTTCCATTTGAATTCTGGACATTCAGCTCTTGGTACCTTGCATGAGTCTGTATTTACTGTTCCTGACATCACAACTACCAGACATGGTAACACATCCCTGTGCCCACTGCAGCTTCTACCCACCACCAACCACTGCCAAGCTGTGCAAATATATTCTTGCTTTTGAAAAATACTCTTCTCCTCTGAAAAAAAAGTGTTTAATTTGCTCCATTGTCTTCCAAGACTCTGAATGTTGGAGAAACCAGAAGGGAATCTCAGTGAGAATGTCACATCTGTGGCCACTTTCTATTGCTGTCCAGCTCCTCTTCCCAAGAGAACCTTTTCCTTAGGTAAAAGGAGGCATATTTATCTTTTTAAAGGTACCTCAGGTACACGGTTTAGAAGCACCTTCCTTCTTTCCTGAAGAATTTAACAAGAGAAATGAGACTGCTCCATTCCCTCTCTTCCAGACAAAGCTAACTCCACTGAGAGTGACACACATCACCTGGAAGACATCAGCCTCCTACAAGTCGAAACAAGCAAATGAATGCTGTTAAATGCACTGCACAATCAGATTAATTCAACTCTTTTTGCTTACTTTTGAAAATATTTCAGAATTCCAAGGAGATAATTCTACCTCTTTTAAAATATATTCTACCCATATCTATTATGAAGATATTCAAAATAAAAACCTCTTTATATTCCTTTCATAGAATGATCTCAGACTACTTTGCTATTTTGCTTTGTTACGGAGCACAAAAAGGAAAGAAGGTATTTCTGCCACTTGTCACAAAGCAGGATCATCTTCTCTGCACTTGCTGCTCACCAAGTTTCACATTGATCCTCTCAAAGGTTTGAAAGCATTGTTGTTTATCTGCAGCTCATGGAAGGGATTTTCTTTCTCTCTGAAGTTGATTCTAACGTACCTCAAAGACTTGCTGTCTATTAACATCATCGACTTACCTTTCTGTGATTCAGGAAGGAGAGCCTTCCCAGATCTGTTCTAGGAGGTCACTTTAGGAAGGGGAAAGACTCCAGCAATGTTACCACCATTCAGAAACATGCCAAAGAGTATTCCAAGAGGAGGAAGACGTACCAGCTCTACTGTCCCACTGTGTGCTTTCCTGCAGCCACTACAAAAGGAATGTGGATGTCTCACCAACAAGACACACATTTTGGAAATGAATGTACTAGGAACTCTCTAAAGCTGGCATCTCAAAGGCACCCTACCGAGAGCAGAAGTGAGAAGATTAGCAGTAAGTGCAGTAAGATGTACCACGAACTCAGTTTGTAGTCGGATGCCATGTTCTGGCTGGTAGGCATAAGAGTTCTGAATTGAATACTTGTGTTAAACTGGAGTGCAGCACCTTACCACCAGCCTGCTGGATCTTCCCAGGGCCAGCAACATGTGTGGAGTCAACAAACCTAATGGCAGCTCCTACACACTGCAATGGTGCCTTGATTCCCGGAAAATAAAACCAGACTGCTAATTTCACCAGAGGAAAAGAAGCTCTCACTGATGGTTTTGCAAGTGTCTGATTTCTAATGCCAAAAGCTCCTGCACTTAGATTATGAACTTGTGAGGGAGAAATGATTAAACAAAGATACATTACATATTGTCTCACAGGCACCTTAACTTCTGCCTCTTCTGCAAAGATAATTTCTACATCTCAGTTTTCTGCATTTCGAAATTTCATCATATCATGGAGCAGAAAGAAAGGAGACACGTTGCTAAAAGGATTTCATATTTTCTAGGCTGACCTTGTGTTCACTACTTCACCACACAAACAAATGCCAGAAGACCCCTCTGCCCTGCTGGCTGCTCTCTCTGACCTCCAAGAAAGAATTCCTAAATATTCTGTGATTGCTTGGAAAAAATCTGCTGCGTTCCCACCCCCTCAAACCATTCCTCTTTGAAGCAGTTTGTCTTCAAAATACAGTGCTCTCACCTTCCTTCCGCAGGTTTCTGCCACTGCTGTCACTATGGAAACAATCATACCATCAAATGTGTCAGTAAGCTTGATTTATAAAATACGAAAGCATCAAAGGTAAAGATTTTACATAAAAAACAATCAAGACAAAATTAGCTTGCTAGCATGGAAACACTGGCTTTAAGAAATTTTCAAGTTCTTATGGATTCCTCGGGCACTGTTGCAGTGAACTATGGTCAAGGAGAGCGCAGCATCACACACCCAACTGCTGGAGCCATCCGCTGGGACAGTGGTGTGGTCATCCCTTTTCTACCCACTTATAACACAAAAATCGGACAGTAACAAAAAGTCAGAATATCCCCAAAAACCATTACACCAACATAAGAAATATGCAGTCTGAACTGGAAGATACTTTTCATACAAATACCCAGGGTACACAGGTACAAACCACAGGCAGAATAGCAGGAACAAGGCACTGCACAGGGGGTAACTTGAGCCTCAAGTATGGACTAGGCAGTACCAGCTACACCTGCAGCAGGCTGGACTTGAACCAGAGACTCTGAAGCTCTAAAACAGAGCACCAACATGGCAAATAAGCTTCAGAAATTAATTTATTTTAATTTCTTTTGGAAAATGACAGTGATTCTCAGTCTCATAACAGTTTTCTTCAAAGAAAATAAATACTATCCAAAGTGCCCTACTGATTCTACGCTGCTCAGGAGTCAGCTCTTACCACTGCCTGTGTCCAAACACAACTCTATGGGAGCCCAGCACACTTTCCTGAGGACTCAAAGACCAGAACAACAGCCAAGAGCAACACATAAGCCCAGATCCCCATCCTACAAACTGAAATATCAAATGTCCTTTCACATCAACAGATAGGACAAAGACAACCTGTTCGGTATAAAGGACAAGTAGCAAAAGAATAACCCAGGATAAAACGTAATGTATTGCTCAGTAAATACATTAATTCTATGAATGCATTACATTGATGACATTTGTGCTCCTGTTGGTTGGCATAAACAAAGCAGTTAGCCTGCTGAGAGAACAGAACCTCTAAATCCACATGAAGTTTGCCCTCCACGTAGAGAAGGAATAATACGCCAACCATGTGACAGGTATTTATCCCATTTTTAATGCAGTTATGGAAACTGAAGATCTTCAGCACAGCATAAGACTTTAGACAGAACACAACGAAACACCTGAAAGCCTGACTGCTGGCAAGGAACTGCCCCCAGGAATGACAGAACCTCTCAGTAGCTTTTCAGACCCAACATACATTCAAAGTTTCTGCTTTGTGGAATCTCTCTTGGTCTTCCTGGTTCACGGGAAATGTCATCTCTACCAGACAATTCAAGGGAAACTGAACTGCAAATTCTATTAACTTGAACTCCAAGACAGCAACTCAGCTACTGTGAGTCACTGACAGCTGGGAACAGTCCTGCCAGCCTGAGACAGACACCAAATCCAATGCAATATCTACCCCCTCACACTCTAGTCCACAAAAAACAGCAGATCCGAAAGGAATCACAAGGATGCTACTGCTTACTGGAGAGGGAGACGACAGTCTGCTGGAACCAAAAAACCTCAGCAGCTGCTGCTAACACAGCCCCACGTGCCAGAGCTCCTCTGCAGCAGAGCACTTCATGTTCAAACCTGCTGTCTCTAACAGAAGTCTGAAACTGTGCCCTGCGCCTGGATTGCTGGCTTGAGAGTGGTTCTGAAAAGCAGGCTTAGATTTTCCTGCAGCAAACTTATGTGCTTACAATCACCTCTAAATGATCAGTTCTCTGGGCATGGAGAACAAAGAGGGGCACGCGGCACTTTAATAACTCCAAAGGTTCCTCTGCAGAGTCCACATGTGCCAAAGACAGTGTTCAAGCTGCTCTCAATCATGGACAGCAGCACAAAGAAATGAATACCACAGACATCGAGTGAGCAATCAGCTTCTTACGATACCTACAATTACACAGCTAAATCAAACAACATTCCAAAGGAAGAAATATTTTGTATCTCTGGTCTTGTCAAGTTGTCTGATTAACAAATCTGAGTTCTGCATTATAAACTGCTTTCAGTAACTACATGAAGCTACCGTATGCCTACAGCTCAGCAAATTCCAGGGACATGACAGAAGGCATACGGTAACTCATCTAAAAGGGAAAGAGAACTGACAAGAGGAAAAAAGCAGCTTGATACAGATCCTTAAAACTCCATCTTTTACAGAAGTATCAAATTCAGAAATTCAGTTGAGTTTGTCTGAAGGATTTGGTTTGTGGTTTATTTTCTTTTTAAGGAATCCATGCCTTCCAGAGGACAGCTACAAAACCACAAGTGTCCTAAGTAACTACCTGAACACTTCTCAATAAAGAAGCTTTGCTTGGTTCGACGGCCCTTCTAGAACACCTAGTTTTAGAGAAAAAAACCAAAATGCTCCTTCCAGCTCCTTGGACTGTCACACAATTTAGCTGCTAACGGTAAAAAGACCAGTGATGCTCAGTCTTAAGAGTACCATGGTAACTGCTGAACTAACCCTTATTGGGAACGATCATTCTCTACACCCCACCCCCTCCCCACCATGCATAGAGAACTATTCTTTATTATATTTAATACAATTACAACCTTGTAACTATTTCCTCTTCCAGGCTGGATCCTCACACCTACCTGCCACCTCTTCCTATTAAGTTTGGTCCTTGCTGGCAAATCCTTCTGCACATTTTATTCCTGATTGCTCCTGACCACTGCCTGACAGAAGAAACACACCAAACACAACTGGAAACTCTAATTCCATACATACTGTTGTGCCAAATGTCTGTCAGGGGGACACTTGTGACACGCAGAACCAGTCTGTCAGCTGTGTGCAGCAGAGCACTTACTGCAGTGCCCTCCTGCTCAGGGACTGCAAGCGCCCTTATAAAGGCTTTTCTCGTAGATGTCAGAGCAAGCAAATCACAAAACAAGATCTTTCTCTACCAGGCATACTTATCTGTAACAAAGTCAGGAAAATAATCTTGCTTTGCCTCTCGTGATTCCAAAGATATACCCAGATATTTAGTAGAAATGGCCAAAGTCCAAAAACAGCCCAAAAACCAACCAATCAAAAAAAACCCCAAAACAGATGAAAAAAGGAACCAAAATGTGCAGCACGTCTTGGACATTGAACTCCATGGAATGTTCCTAAGGTTGAAAATATAATTGCAATACAACAGTGGCACATTAATACGGACTTCTGACATCAACAGACAAATCTGAGACAAGACGGAGACGCTCCAGATCAGAGCAACAGCACAGAGTATCGTGAAACATACTATTAAAACAAATGGATTAAAAAAACCAAAATCCAAATTGCAACAAAATGGGAGCTCTTCAAACGTCTTTCCTTTTAAAAGAAAACTATATTTCTCCTAAGTGTTTAACAGCTTCATACAAGACAAGGCAATACTTAAACCATGGGGTTTAAGTGATTATTATATACATTAGATAAAATATTTCTTAATCACATTTCTCTTAATATGATATAGTTCTATCTCTATTAAAAACTTTACTACAGGAAAAATTAAGCAAACAATAACAGCAACTGACAAAATTTATCTCTATGTATCCCAGTATGTTCAAGTTTTATCAAATACGAAGGGCCAGCTTTGCAATGAAATATTCCAATAGAATATACAATGTTTGCTTTTCATCTTCAACAGTCCAAGATATTTTTCTTCATGAGGTCAAGATATTTACTTTCCATGCTTTCTTGTATATAAAAAGTCTTTCAGGTTACTACTTGGAATGCTTTACCGATGACTCTCTTTGGTTCCTAAAACATTAAGCCAGTGGCTCTAATGCAGAGTGGTTTTATGGGTATGGGTATAGAACACCAGCATTCTGAGATATGTACATATAAAGAAAACTGCCTGCACAAGACCAAAACCCATGTAACGTGGTAGCATAAGGTTGTTTTACTGTTGCTCCTAAAGAACGGTCTCCAAACCTTACACACGACATCCCCATTTTGATGGTTAATACAGTCTCGTGGAAACCATAGAGATCTTATAGTATCGTATACTTGCTTTCATCCATCCTTCCTTCAAGTACTAGTGATCTCCTATAAACACAGTTTTGTTTGCATGCAGATAAAACACAAACATTATTTCTCAACCATAAAACACTCAGAGGTTTTTAGAAGCTCCCTGCTAATCCTCTGTTTTTTCCTCTGTTCCCTGCCAATGGAAATCCTTGTGAAGCAGCCCTCTCACCGCCTGCACCTTCAGGCCTGGCACACTCAGCGCTTCACTGGCTGAAGGAAAAGGTTTCCAGAAATTCCTGCTCAAGTATTCACAGCAGGGCAGTACCATTAAACTTATTCCCCAGCTCGTACACAGCCTTCTTGATCTGATAAAAGCCTGCTTTGTTTTTCTTCCCGCTAACGCTCAGGCACCTTGGCTACTTTTGGATGGGAGCTGACTTGAGGGACATCGGATCTGGTGAAGAGTTCACACAGTTCTGCACGAAACGGGCAGTCAAGCAGCTCTCTCAGCCATCCCTTCCCATGCTGACCATGGAACAGGGACCGCATTTTTATTACTGTTTATTTTCAGGGCCTCAGTAGTTCATCCAGCTCTAAACTCAAATCCGTCTAACACATGAAACATGCCGACCTTTCAGCTTCTCTGCTCTGCAGCGCTGCAGAACGCCACACAATTTACACTACACCAGAACGTAGCCAGGCTTTGACAGCTGATGCTCATGATTTTGTGAGTTGGTAGATTAGATTTTCTCCACTGCAAACCCAGAACCAGTTTAAGATGACGTTAGGTGAGTCTAAATTTATCAGTTCCTCTGAACATAAACTGACATTAAAGAGGATGGAGTTAAGTACTCACCTTTCAGCAGCACCTCTGTTAAGCAGCCAGCACACAGAGCAAAGCCAAAACCATCTGGTTCATGAGCACACCCTCCAGCTGGGAAAAAACAGAGTAAAATGGGCCTGGATTGGGTATACACAGAAAAGAAATATTTAAGAGCAGTTTAGATTTCATATGAGTATGAAGTTCACAGCACACAGGCCGAGCAAACAATCACTTTGTTCTGAACACAACTTACCCAACAAGACAGTGCACACACTGTTGTGCATCCTGAAAAACATGGCAAGGGAAAGTGAAGACAGTGTTTCTTCATCACCAAAACTGATCCCTGATTATAGGAATGAAAAAGGAGGAGGGTGAAGAATATGCTAAGAAGCTCCTGGCTTCTTTTAGGAGCTGGCAGTCCTACGAGTCAGTGTGCTGCAGCTTCCATGACCATAAGCATCATGGCACCGAGAATGTGGCTTCAAATGCCACATGAAGACCCTTCTTCATAGTGAAGAAACTAACACACCCTCAGTAAAAGTTCTTGGAACAGGAGCCCAGAGAGCAGCTTTGCACTGCACAGACTGCACGTAGAGAACATGTACAGAAATGCAATGCAGCAGCATAGATTTGCTTTCTCTTAGTGCTGGTTGAAAATACTTAGGATTTCCTTTGCTTTATAAAGGAAAGCCCCAAAACTGATACACTTCGCAAATTCTTAAAATACTCTCCTCAAACTAATCCCAGGTCTGCCTTCCAGCCAACAGGAGCGAGACAGCACATGCCAAGCACCGGCACATCCTTCCTCTTGCAAGCCAGTGTGACTCAGGCAGGGGCTCCATGGAACTCCTTTTCCTTGCTTTCTTCCACTACAATAGAGCCTGGTCAGCCCCTGATAATAACCCCAAAAAGAAGCCATTGCCAGCAGTGCTGAACCTGAACACCGTTTACTGTTCACCTCTCACATAGGCCCAGGGCAGCTCAGGGCTGCTCTCCATCCCCTCAGGTGTAGCCAAACTGACTTGGGCTGTAATTTAAGACATACTTTGTTTCATTAAGGAAAAATTCTCCGCTACCTTCCTCTACACTAAGAAGGTTCTGCTCCTGTTCTCCCCATCCCATCAGTTGCAGGTTGGCCACAGGTAACACAAAGAGTAACTTGCGGCCTGGGACCTCCCTCATCATCACTCGCCTGTATGTAAAAAAGCAAAGAACAGTGCAGCCAGACCTCTCGATCTGGTGTAAGTGTGCTCACACACATCTGCAGTTACAGCTTTTAGGCAGAATGCAGCAAGACAATGCTCTTGAAAGTCATTCCCACAGCTTATTCACCTTTCTTCTTCCCTTATATATTTTAACATTGTTTGCCCAACTGCTCCTTTTTTAACCATTTTTCTAAAGACAGATAGCATCTAAGCCTGGAACGCGATAACGCAGATCTGAATCAGCAGGAAGCATTAGGAAGGCAAAATGTAAAAGAGAAGCTGCCAACTTGCCTGAATACCTCAAAAGCAAACATAAATTAAATGGGTAAGAGAAACTTACTAAATTATTCAATCTATTTTCATCAGAAAGCTGACTCTTTGATGTTAGATTATTTCCTAAATCTTTCTACCAGTCTTACATATTTCTTACACGTTTGTTCTCTGAACCTTTCCTTTGGGCAGACTATTCTGTACTTCAAAATATTTCATAATCTCATTCCCTTGTTTCTAGTTATGCCACTTCTCACCTTACTAAATTAATTCATTTCTCTCTTTCAAGTACGTGCCTCTCAAATATTTGTAGACTGTTATCAGGTCTCTCAGCTACACTTCTTGTTACCACACAGCCAAGGCAGACATGTTTGCCTGTCGGTCCCTTGGTCCGTACTCATTTGTCACTTGGCCCTCAGCTCTCCCCACTTGCTTTACACCTATCTAGAAATGAGATGTTTGTGTCTGCAGGTTTAGCAAGTTAAGTCTCACATTTGTTCAAGAACTTTTACTTTGTATAACCCATAACATTGATTTGTTTATTGCTGCACCTGCAAAAGGGATCTCTCTGCTGCACAGCTGTTCACCCCGAAGGCTCTGGTGCTTGGAACACCACCAGTGCTTTTCCATTTCTACTCCTCCCCTGGCACACACGAAAACACATTTCAGGTGAAACTTTATTTGATGGTATTCCTTCCAGCACCTTCCCACAAATGGGAAACACCCAATTTTGACACCCTTATTATTCCCAGTATCTCTGCTTCCTCTGCGTTAGTGTTTCCATCCACACCTAATTCACCTCCCAACGCTCAGCATTTTAGACAGTTACTCAAAAAAAGCACCAGCCTGCGATAAAGATGTTATTTCTCAGAAAGATACACTGAGACAAGGTGTCCACACACCTAAGTATGCTGTTGGTCAGCACTACTGCATTCACACTTCTGTTGAGAATTTCCTGCTCTCAGTCTGAATTGTCCAACACAAGAAGAACAGAACAAAACAGACAACCCAACACACCTTAACCCAAGTAAGGATGCTCCACTGGAAAGCTGCAGGTATCTCCCCTCCCTTCCCCACAGATTAATCAACCGCACACTGCCTTTGCCATGCCAGCATATACTGTAGCAAGCCAGGTAAATTCAATTTCAGATTTACCTCCTTATGCCCCTGCACTCATAATGGCACCATGCACCAGGTTATGCAGGGATAGGGGAAGAGCAGGACCGTGCAAGAACTGAAGCCACTGAAAACGACCCACGGGATATTGGTCCTGTATTCCCATTCGCAATCACGACCTGTGCAGGAAAGAAAACCTGCAATCCTGTGAACTGGGAAGTCTGCAAAGGCTCTAAAACTTCTCCAGAACAGAGGGAAGAGGAGGGATTCTGAGCATGTGAGTCCTACTGACTTCTGCATAGCTGGGGGGACAAGATGAATCGAACACAAGGTAGATCTGTTACGGAGCTGAATTTTTGCAAGGATTCTAAAACACCCAATAAAGGAAAGGGATACAAGAACACATTGTTTGTTGGAATGTTCTCAAAAGATTGTGTCAAATCCCTTGCAAAGGGCTACTCAAGTGACTGCACGGGCAAGGAGAACAAAGTTCTGCCACAAGTGGGAAACAGGTAAACAGAGAAAAAGTCACTGATTGGTTTGAGTGTGGAAAAAGGCTATTTGTGGAGGTCCCAATGATTAGCAGCTATTTTCTTTCAGGTTGTTATCAAATAGTTTGAAAAGAAAGCAAAACCTGAAAGAGAATTTCAATGAGCACACCTTTCAGTGGGGCTAGTTAAATTCACAGCGATTCAGGTTATCTGAGGAAATCCTAATGGAGCACTGCTGGGCAGTGTGGGGCCACAGCAGCAGAGAAAATGGGAGAGAAATAGAAAACAGAAAGAGAGAGGAAGGTCTTTAATTACAAACTGTAAATTACCTGTAGTGACTCTGTAGGAATTTATGCTGTGCGTCAGGGAAAACAGTCATTTGATCCGCATGGTGAAAGGGTAAACAAGACATTTACAAAAAATAAAATACCATTCTTTAACACACACTTTCTTAACACATCTTCACCTTCAGTGGTTTTGAGCCCACCTTGACCGAAACGTTTTTTAGCAGAAAAAATCCTCAAGAAAATGCAATTAAACTGGGCAGAGCAAAGAATAAGATGAAAACCGTAAGGAATTGTACAGAAACAATTTCACTACCCTTAAAATCAGAGAGCATAGGTGTAGAAGGAAACTCTTTCAGGTGGGATCGGTGATATCTAAAGCATTCCTGATACATTTGCCCATTCTTATCTGCTAACATCTTCCAGGACAGAGAATCCAGAAGGTCCCTCTGCAATTCAGTATCTACTGCTTAACTGCCTGCACCGTTGGAAAGTGTTTTCTTGAAGTCTCCTCTCATTCTGCAATTTAAGCCCTTTCCTTCTGCTTTTACTTTGTGTGAACACGCAGGAGGAATTGTTCTTTTTTTAATTTGCAGCACTGTAAAATTTTTAAATTCTTTTAACTGCTCCAGCCTGACCAATCCTGACTGTTTCATCCTTGGAGCTCACACTGTCATTGTTGTACCCTTCTCCTGAGCTAGCTCCAGTTGGTCCTCATTTCTCCTCAAGCACAGCACACAACGCCAGCTGCAGCAGCCCATCGCTCCTGTACACAGCAGAATGGCCACGTCTCAGCTGTAGGGCTCCTCCATACCCATTGTTTGCTTTCTTGACTCATGTTCAAGGTATGATCCACTACAGCACTCACTGCTGTTCCACAAGCCTACTGCTTAGCTAGCCTTCGCCGTTCAATATTTGTGCAGTTGATAAATCTTGCCTAAACAAAATGTTTACCTTAAGCAACTACAAAACACACAGGAAAGTTAAAAGTAATTTAAAGTGGAAGGGAGGAATTAAGGCAGAAGAAGCCACGCATACCCACGTAATCCATGATGAGAGAAATATTGCAGGAAGTGATGGGAAAGAGAAGAGCTGAATCAGAGGCTGTTTTATTCCCATCCCTACAGCATCTCCCCAGAGCCCTAACAGATCCATTACAGCACCCCAGGGAGATGTTAAAACACAAGGGGCTTTTGTAGCCACTTTTAATGCTCCTTTAGGCAACACAGTGCCCACACTTACCCAGAAAAGAAACGCAACACACAAACTAAAATACAACTGCATACTGAAAGAAGCTAAGGCGACAAGACAGCACCTGATCAAAGGCACAAGATAGGGTACAAATGATGTGGGAAGAATTGATCTGGGCTTATTTCAAAGAAAGGGGAAGAAACTGGAGAGTGAGCTGGCAGGAACTTCACAGGGGTTTTACTTGCAGTGTGGTGAAAAGCCTAACGTGGTACTGCAGTAAAGCACGACCTGCAACAAGCCAGCAAAGAGCCACGTACCAGTGGGCACGCAGGACAAACATCTAATCGGCTACTTCTATGCCCCATTTGGTTCATTTTATATAAATGATAGCTTTCCAATCACTTTATGTTTGTATCCAGGCAACAGCTGTGCATGTGAGAGATCAGGATGCTATTAATATATCTTTAAGCTGGGGCAGATGATAATATTTTATAGAAGCAGTGAAGAATCTCAGGCCTTGTCCTCTCCCCATCAACTGGAAAACCCCCATCTCGCTCACACTCTGCACTATATGCTCCGCTGCGACACAGCAGCAAGCTATTCCCATCGCACAAATCATCATGCAATACGAGCCAATCCCACTTTTGGCACATGACACAACTGTTTCTAGCCAGAGGGCAGAAAAATATCAATGCAAATTGGAAGGAATGGGTGATTAGGACAATCCATAAACTCCTCACCCTGCTTTCCAGCACATTCACAGAGTCCTAGGAGAAGGAGATGGGCATGGGCCAGATAAACTCTGCTGTTCTGATTTCAATCTGATGTCCAACTTTCTCATCTTTGAGCTAGATATTACAGATCTTGCTCTCATCCTGTATTTCTCACACATAACTTTCAATCGAGCAGCATCAGGATGATTTACAGAAGAGAATCATAGAATCATAGAATAGCTGGGAGTGGAAGGAACCTCAAAGCCCATCCATTCCCACCCCCTGCCAAGGACAGGGACACCTCCCACTGGATGAGGATGTTCAAAGCCCCATCCAACCTCGCCTTGAACACCTCCAGGGATGGGCAGCCACCATTTCTCTGGGCAACCTGTGCCAGGGCTTTACCAAATAACAGAGTCCTTTCAGTAAAGATTAAGTAGCATCTGCAAAAAAGCTAAGTGGCAATGGGAATTCGTGGCTCATGCCAGAAAGAACAGCACATTGACCTCAGCTGAGTACAGAATCCATCCTCTCTACGCAGAAGAAATGCCTGTTCACTATTAATATCACAAGATGAAGCTCAGCTGTATAAATAAAACCTCTCCTCTCAGCTAAGTCTTCATCATTTCTCTGGCATCCACCACCTTCTCCTCTTCACAACACAACTCTTCGAAGGGGTTTCAGCGGAGGTTTCCAAAGCGAGCCTGTTGCTCATGTACACAGGACAGGAATGCAAGGCTGGCTTCATGATCTCCTCTTGGTAAGTTAATGTTTACAAACAACTAGGTTGGAATTCAGAAAAAAGAAATTCCAAACAACAAAGTTCTGAAAGAAATGCTCAACTACATACTTGCCAGTCAGCATGGTTTAAAACGGAAACATATTGTCTAGAAGTCAAGAGGACCTGCATGACTTGCTGGATGACCTCAAACACATCACTTGATCTTTCTCACATTAGAAAAAATTCCCCTTACATGACCTTTCTAGGTACCTCACTTTGAAAATTAGAAAACAAATACACTGTAAATCTTTCCGTTTTTATGACTGTTATTACTACGGGGACTGGAACTGTCGTCTGCAAACAGGCAGGACATAACTTAATTTTCCTCAAATACTTATTATGTGACAACAGAGCTATCTGCTTAACCTCGCTATATTTAATTTCTGTCTTAAAAAATACAGGGAAAGAACTACCAGTATCTGCCGCTCTCTGCCACACATCCTTTCCAGCCACACATGCACTAATCCACAGCCAATATCCTTTCAACAGCAGCACACGAGGAATTGCAGCAAAGCAGACAAAATTCCAGCTTGGATGAAAATAATTCCAACCACAAATTTATTCACCAATATCCAAACCCAGAATCCTACATTTAGCAGTATGAAATAAACTCTAATTTCAACATAGAAGACAAAGGACAGGATATGAAGGAAAATAATGGGATGAGAGTAGATAGCTGGCAATGAAGCCTTGCACACAGGAAGGGCAGGCAAAAAGAGGACAGATATAAGGATGTTACATAGCTATACAGAAAAAGGAACTTTTCAAGTAGCATTCATTTCTCTCTGGTATGTTATAAAATAAACCACCATTCTCAAGTAACAGAGGTTACACAGCGGTGCCTTTGGCATCTAAATGTGTGCGATTCAGATGCTTTTATCAAAAGGCTTCTCCTTCCATTTGCACTGTATTGTTCCTTCAGCCTGTATGCAGAAATCTTTCTCTCATGTGCCTCACATCGCAACACTGGGGCATGGAGATAATGTGAGTCAAGGAGGGAGCAAAAAATCCAAACTCATTAACACATGCTGAGTGAATTTACTAATGATTAAAACAAAAAAAAAACAGAAAGCACCAGCTAAAATGTGCTCATCTCCTTTGAATCTCCCCTGTTCCCTCCTCTACTGTTCCAATCCTGAGATCACAAACAACTCCCAGCTGCAGGATACTAGAATGAGACCCTCCTCCCCTGATGGTGAGAAGCAGCCTAGCGGCTGTGCGAGTTCTATGTTCTCTGGAGTACTGCTCTTCTGAGATTGCCATCAGACATCACTCCTACCTGCAGGAGGCGAAGTTTGCAGCAGTAGGGGCCTTCATGATTCTGTTTTACAGAATTAAGGAAGTGCCGTGTATAAAAACCAGCCAATCATATTTAAAAATTACTGAAAGAAGTTACTCAGCTAACTGACAGAAAGGAAGAAACACACTGAATAACCCAGAGGTTCTGATACAATAATTTGTCCTCTGCATCCATCACAAATTGTTTGAGTGGGCCAAATAAGGCATTTCCTTGTACTTCTCACTGCCATTAAGTGGATCTTCTGTCCTAATCTGGACAGAAGCACTGACAGAAGCTGGAGCCGAACCCTGTCAGTGGGCTGGTAATATTCCCCTCCATCATCTGGAAACCCCAATAGGAAATGTGTGACGCTCTCCCCAGTTAAGAAGCCTCCCAGAGCCAGTGATTCATCTCTTGCAGGTGGCCTGAAATAGATTAACCATCTCACTATCCATTTCCAGAGGTACTCAGATTTGATTTCAGTTTGCTTGTATTGACTGGCAAACATGGACTGATGTCTAAATACTGTTAAAGTGATCTGGCATTATGTCCCAGATGTTAGTCACCAGGACTTCACTTGGGTCACACAATCTCTCCATTTACTAAAGGAACAATTCCAGATGATTCAACAGTTTTAAAAATATTAAATTAAAGGCTATCTCTGACAGGTCTAACGAGATCATCGCTAATTCTGGAATGGTAGAAGCTTATGCAGTTGTTTCGAGTCATTTCACGCAGGCAATGACCAAGTATCAATAACCCTGTTTTTTTAGGGCATATGGAAAAAAGTCTTTTGGCACTTTACAGAGGGGTTATGACATAGAATGCTCAATCTTGATGAGCCAGAGACATTCCAACTGGTCTTACACCAAAACTGATGACACAGAGATTTCTGTCCAGGACTGTGAAAGAATGAAGTCCCGGATGACAGAACTGCTCACCTACATCACCAAGTGCAACCCCAACAGGGTCAATGCGACAGAAGATACTCGGGTTCACAGAAAACAGCAACTCCAATGAAAGACCCATATTTAAATCCCTACAGATATAAATTTAAGAAAGAAGCAATCCTCCTGGAAAAACAGCATGGAATTCTTGATGCAGAAACATCAATAAAAGGTGGTATTTTTTTTGCCCTCAAAAGCAAACTTGCCAAAGTGTAACTATTGCAGTGACTCTGTGGTGACAAGTCACTGAGATGAAAAGGGAGCCATATCTCTCTGAACTACTGCTTCAGTCTTAAGACTAACAGGATTTCCCCATAATCACTCTCAGTTATTTGTTTTGTCCAAAGACTCTGTGTATTGGCTATTATGTCACAACACATTCTGAAGCTGCACACTTCTTCACAGGCAAGGGACGAACTCAAGGTGACCAATGATCTGGGTTGGTAGGACATGCAGCAGGCAGATTAGGAAAGGGATGCGGTCATCATTTACCCTATCACCTGTGACTTCTGCTGCTCCGGCAGTGGATTCCTACCCATTTCCTTGCTCTACCTTCCATGGCCTGAAAACCACCTGTGCCACTGAAAGTTATTCCTGCAGTTTTTCACCTGCAGAAACAAGGCAGGAAAAGAGGCTGGTTTGGTATGGAAAAAAGAAAATACCTCATCTGGATGAGATGACTGCAGAAGGAAGGAAATTACTGACTCATAAGTGCATATTAAGCTGTTTCACAGGACCTACCACCCACAATCTCTCCATTTCCTTCTTCCTTAAAAGCACCTAGATTTATGGGCTTTTCTCCCTGTACGATAGCACAGCTTCACCATCGTTTAGGCCAAAACACTACTGCTATTGTCACAGAAGAGAAGACCAAAGGACATAATACAGGAAGTAATTCAAGGTATGACTTTTTTTTGCAACTCATTATTCCCTGAAGACAGGGGAGAAAAGCCCTAGTGAACACACGCTCAGCTCCGAAGATCCAGTATTTCAAGGCTGCAAATCACACGTACCACTCTATAACACAATACACAAAACTGTGCCTGCTTAACTTGCACTGTTGGGTTCCAAATGTTCAATTAATACCAGTAGACACAAAACCTTCTTTCAATCTATAGCATGCTTTCCTCCTTAGAACAAAGCTGGCAGAATTAAAAGAACAAGTTTGGGAATATGAAATTTTTTTCCCTGTATTTCCACAACCCATGTAAATCAGAAATCGTTTTACTTACGGGGAACACAGTAATGTTGTACAAGCAAATTTCATTCTGGTACCTTCTATCTTATAAGCATTTGTCCCCACAGCCTTCAGAACATCTGACCGTGGTGGTGTACATCCACACACACACCTACATGTGCCTCCTCTTGCCTCCAATGTCTGTGTTGAAACAGAATCCTACACGAGAAATGTCGATACCTAATCATCCCACCAAGATCCCACAGGCAGAGCTGTCACTGCTCAGCCCCGGGGGAACCTGAGCTAAGCGTTAGTAGTACCTATAGGTGGCCATTCTCAGTGTGGAAGAGCTATAAAAAGGAAGGATGTTGTCAGAAGGTTTTCCGTGTTCTCTGACAGCCAGGTCTTTGTATTCAGAGACCTGGATTCCATTCAAGGCACAAGAAGGTGCTACAAACGTTTGTATCTGCTTCTTGCTATCTGTGTCTCAGGTATTTCACCCTCTTGTCTCCTCCACAGCCTGTCTCTCCACCTAACCTGTTATAATTCAACCACATCATGTTCCTTGTGTCATGCTGCCCGTTCTTGCCAGTCCTGTTTCAGTCCCCTGTCTAACATTTCACTTTGGCAGCACACACTGACATTTTCCGTTTCATTAGCACCTAAACGCCTACTTGCACCTCTGCATAACCACCATTTCCATGAAGCCCGTTCATTTCCTAGAATCAAACATGTATTTCAGCAGCCCTAGACATAGCCTGAAAAGACTCCATGCTTCCACCCCCTTCTGATGAAAATGTATGTGGCCAAGTGCTGAAGTTAACTCTATTTACAAGTACTTTAAATAATTCTATCTCTTGCTGACAAGCAAGCTCAAAGTTTTCAAGGCAAAGATACTTTGAAACCATGCAGTGTGGTTTAGTAAACCTTTATCATTACCTACCCCACTGGAAGGAAGGAAAAAAAAAACGAAGCAAGCGCAAAAGCCTTCCAAAGACAATCAGATTTTCTCCTTTTCCAAACTGCGTACCAGTGTTGCAAGAGTCTTCTGATCAAGTCAGTGGCTAGCTACCACATGCTATCTAATAGTGATGAGCAGCATGACATGGTGTGACCAGGGCAGATCAGAAGGCTGGGAAATAGTGCTTAAAATCAACAGGATCTGTAGGGGTGGCAATCTTCACAGAATCTCAGACATAGGGACATCACAGATGTCGCTATGCAATGACTCTACTGAGAAACAACTGTTCTTCAGAAGAAAGTCAGTCCCATTGTGCAAAGCACAGTCCAGGCAAAGTCACTTGACGAAGAGCTTCTCTAACCAGCAATAAACCGCTCTAGGAAATGCAGCTTTTTACTGGAGCTGGCTTTGGGGTCCCCTCTGTCAGCTGACATCGCTCTCCACAGCAGCACAGCAAAACATCCAGTATCTGTAAACTACTGCAGATCTCATAGTAACAGAAGAAAAACATTACGTGCACTGTTTGAACAGCGTGATCAGGAAATGCTCTTACAGAAACTGCCACGTCAGACATCACAACTGGGTGGCAACCGGCTTGCAGTCTCCAGCACGGGGCCTTTCAGTCCCAGGACCATCCTTCAGAAAAACAGTATCTGGCACACAAAGGTCAGAAATGTCAATATTGGTTAAAGCTACATTGTAATTTGGAAAATTTAAAGCTATATGAACTTTTCAGACTGCTAAGCTTGGGGAGAAAACAAAAGCAATGCTGGCTTTCAAGCAGGTTTCTGATCTCCAAGAAAATCCAGATTGGTAATGCAGTAAAAGCAAACATCCCATAAGAACAAAGCCTCCCTGTTGCAGGTGCTCTCATCCTCATCATTTCTCATACACCATCTGTGTGCAGAGAGCCAGGAGGAAAGGGCTCTCCTCACACTGCTAACAGAGCCTGCCACTCTTCACTGAAGGGAGGAGGACTGGAACGTGGCAGAGGCAATCTTGGAAGGGCCAGGGGCTTTGATGAGTGTATTTACTACTGTAATCTTGAGCCAAATGCCTAAGGGCAACCGCTATTTCAAATCCTCTAAAGCCTGTAAAAACAGATAATCCATTGTTTAAAGAATTTAACTGAAAAAAAAGACAGAAGCTGCAAGCCTCAGGCAAAGAGAACAATGAAACACTAGACAGGAGAGCACTTTGCACTGCTTTGCTGCCCACATACTGTGCTCTACACACTGTACAAGGAACAGCAGCACTTGGCCCTTTGTGTGAGAGAGCTTTCACTGGCGAGGGAAGCGAAAGGGGACCCTTCTGCACGGCTACCTGCTCCCGAACATACTATACACCAAAGGGTTCAAGCCCTAGCAAGGATTGGTTATGCCCAGTATGAGCTGCATTAAACAGGCATAGAGGTTTTAAAGCACTTGGCACTTGCTTTGGTGATAAGGCCCCTTCAGTAAAAGACATCAAGTGGAATACTTAAATATTGCAGGATTCTGAAAAAATAAGTAGTCATTTATAACCTGTGCAGCTAGCACTGTGACAGCCTGATGATGCTGTGTTACCAGCGTAATGGCAATGCTGGACTCATGCAGGACGTTTTTCAAGCCAGAAAAACACACTGTGTGACTTGCTTCCCAGGAGAGACACTAGATTCGAGTAGCCATGACAGAGAAGAGCAGCTCCACTGCCTGCTCTCATGTACTGCTGCTAAAATTTGCCATTTCCAAAACCAGTATAAATTAACAAACATTTCTATCACATGACCTTTCCTTGTCCTTGTTTAAGATGTCCCAGGGTGACAGTGATAGGATAAAGAGACTTTCACATACCAGTATTACCAACTCAAAGCTAGATTGAGATCAGTAGTAGTCAAAAGTCATTTCTACTTTCCTCTCGTATTCCCCACTGATCTCCGTTGCTGCAGTCTCGGTGAGGACAGCCTTACAGACAGAAGAAAGGGAAAAGAAGTCTCCTCACATTCACAGGATGGATTTTGCTGCAGTAGCCAGTCTGTTCTCATAACCCTACACAAACCAAAACATTTCTCTCTGCTTCTCCTTCCGGTCGGTTCAAGTTAGATAGTATGATTTTCCAAATAAAATACTACCTAAGGATAATTTAACATAAAAACCCAAAATTTAGCATTTGAGCATTAGATGATACCCTAACGTCTGTGCACACAAGGCCATTCCCATTTCATTTAGCCGAAAGCTCACTCACCTCACTCTGGCCATCAGGAAAGCCCTGGCACGTCTGCTCACCGGCCATGCAGCCGCTTCTCAGCACTGTCAGCGGTTTCAGAGCTGTGCTGGCAGACAGCTACAGCAAAAGGTCACAGCTGCTGAGAAGGACAGAATTCCACATGGCCCTGGAAGAGGTACAGCTACCCCAGCAGAGAGCCAGCAGCCGAAGCTGTGTAGCACCAGTGATACAGGGCTGTGAGGACAAAACAGGAACAGCAGAGCTCTCAGTGTGCATTTTCTAGCTCAGTGCCATCACTCCTGTTGCAGCAGAGCCAGTGCAAGGTTTCTGAATCACCAGCCCATGCAGACCAAACAAGCTCTGTGTCCCCACCTAAAGCTTTCTCCAGATGAAGCCTGATGACTGGGAAAAAAATGACTTTTTCACATCTGTATACCAGATATTTGTCTTTATAATTTAAGTTTTCTCATTTTTAGCACTACTGAATACAGACTATATGACCAAAGGGTTTACAGACATATCCTTCAGTAACAGCCTTGCTCCGAGTGCATGCACTACGACAATTTGCACTGCTCCGGCTTCCAGCATCGCCTCTTGCCAATCCTCACCCTTGCAGAGGACGCGCTTCAGGAAAACATAATAGCAGGAAGGGGAAGGGTCCTGAGCACTCTCAGCAATTTCAGTTCCTGAAGATCTGCCTGGAACAGCATCATGGGTCAGAGTGTCAGAGGCAGGGTCCTAAGGAAAGATGCTGAGGAAACACAAACACATCTCTTCTTTTCTTTTTACAGAAAAAAACCAAACCCAAGTACCATTCTCTAGAAATATAACCCATTTTCTGACATAATGAGTCCTGTCTCTCTGGTAAATTGCACAGAACATAGAGATAAGGCGGCAACTACTGATCAGAGGAGCTGGCAGTCCTGGAGTAGGATGCAAAAAATTAAAGTGCAGAACCTGCGACCCCCAGGTCTGTCCGCACCTTGATCAAAGGGATTGCTTTCCTCTTCCCTGGCACCATCTCCTTTAGTAACAACGATTGCTATGACTTCTTCACTCTTGCCCCTCAGAGGAAATCCTTCATATAAAAATTAACCCAGTGTCCAATTAGCAATGCAGGACTGCAGTTACTGGCTCTGCTCAGCACACAGCTCAGCCCTTACCATGCTGCTCGTCCCCAATATCCTTCTGGAGTCTGCATGACCACTGTCAGTTAAGATTAACCCAAATAAATTTGACATTTAAAAATGGTGCAGGACTGATGCAGAGAGAAGCAGCTAAGACTCCTCTTCAGCTTACACCACTTGAAATGGTACTTCTAAGGGGAATCATGTGCCATGTGCTCAGACCCCTCCTCCAGAGAGAGCAGTCCTGGACCTTCATCTACTCACCCCATCCCCAAAACACTCTACACTGCATCAATACAAAGCATTTCAGCCTGAATGGGTTTCTTATCGATAATCTGAAAAATAACTTTTTCTCTCCTGGAGAATAACATCACAAAAAAGGAGGCTTATTTTGTTCTGTTCACTTTAATTTCCACCTTGGTTTCCTGACCCTGCAAGCAGAGAGGCTGTACCAGTATTGAAAAGGGTCAGTGTAGGACTGGATTGCATTCCTCAGCAGTAGCATCAGCCGCACTGCAAACCAGGAGGAGCATGTTCAAAGGGCATCTTCACCCTGTTTTCAATGAGCAACTGGAAAAACCTAGGACTGTCATACACATAAGATAATTATACAACAGCTCTACAAAACGAAAAAGAACCACCTGTCCCAACCTCGGAGAAACATCACCAACCATAATTACAGCAACCCTTGAACAGTAGGTTATCCTTAACCTGCCCACATACACAATGTAAGACCAAAAGGGACTTCCGAGCTCTGCCCGCACCGCCATGTGAGGTCAGTGAGGAATTTGTATTTAGAAGTAATGCTGGGAAAGACAAACATCAGTATTTTGGCTGAGGCAAAGCAAGATTTCCTGCAGAAAGCCCTGTATTTATGTGTTTATGTGGACTTGGGCCATGGAAACCTCCCCTTTCCCACCCTTAGTTACACGACACTGAACTACAGAGGCCAACATGGGGTAACAGGACATTTTCATGGCAGCCTTGACTCAGGGAAGCAGGCTTATTCACATCATGCTTTGATACAAGTGGACAGATCTGAAACAGGAATATAACTGAAGGATATGGATGAAAGCCTGCAGACAAAACCAAAACAGGAGACAGTGACAGATCTCTGCTTATGAGGAAGATGGTTACGACTCAGCCAAAAGTAAAGCACATGTAGTTTGAGCTGGAGTATCACTGACTGAATCCAAAGCATTTAAAGATGAGTACAAATGACCAAAGTACAAGTAACAAATTACAATATATTTCTGCAGCTGGAATGAGGAGGTGGGAGGAAGCTTTATGTTTCAGAGGTGTTCTGGACAATAAATCAAACATGGAGAACAGCAGTTTATGCCTGACTTCAGTACTGAAATGAATCTACCTCTTGACAGCTGCCAGACTGGGTCAGAATCCCACTTTATCCCATGGAAAAACCAGATTTGACATTGCAACAGCTCCCACCATTCTCCTGAAAGAGGATTCACACAGCTGATGAAGCAAGGAGCTGCAGCAGCCCTCACACATGGCCACTCTGTGATGACTGATGCAGTGTCTGCGCTGGTTTCTGCCTGCGCTTTTTAATATCCCTGCAGCCCTCGATAACCAGGAGGACAAACTCACCAACAGAGAGGTGCCAACGATTTCAGCTCAGTAGCTCCACAGCAGAGATAAACGATGCCACTTCAAAGACATCTCCGCACTTGACACAGCCCCACACACAGGTGTTGCCCAGAAGAGATACACAAACAAGACACAGGCAATGGCAGATGGAAGAGGATGGCATTTTAAGGACCAGCCAAGACATCAACCTCTTCTCCATTGAAAATTCCTGACTTAATGAGACTTTAGAGTCCTCAGTCTTACTGTGCTCCTCATTCACATTGGGTCGTCAGATATTAAGAGGTATTCAGCTTGCTGTGAAATTACATTATTCCTCTCAAGCAGGGACCTAGATGCAATGTCCCACTGCACTGGGCCATCCCAAGCCTGACCTCACCACTCACTGAAAGTTAGAGATTCCAGTGTTGCAAATCCCAGACCATGTGAGAGAGAAACCTGACTCTTTACAGAAGAAAACCCAGAGACCATTCCCTGACATTCTGACATTGAGCTTGCTTCCAGAGCCAAATGTAACCCCAACCGTTGAGGTTTTGCCCTGAACAAAGACCTGTCATGACCTGGTCTGGCTTCTCTGGGAGCAGCACAGCTGGCCAGGAACATAGTGAGGTCCTGGTTACCAGTTATCAGGGCAACTCTGGCTGTTAAACAACTTGACCACAGAGGCAAGGGCAAAGACAACCAACAGGTGCAGAGCGTGCCTGAACATTCAGTGTTTGCAAAAGCTTTCAGAATGAAGCCTGAGTGGCACAGAACCACTGCATCTCCACTGCTAAAAAAAACCCTAGATGAGTGCTCTAAAGATGGGAAAGGTAGTTAAGATCAGAAGAGACAAACTTCTGTAGATCAATTATCAGTGAAGGTATTACACTGAAAGCAGTCCAGGATTAGGAGTCAGTCAGTGTCCTGCTGGGAGGTGTTCAGCTTCCCTTCTGCTCAGGTACCTGTCCTGCTGATGTTTTCTGCCTCTGGACTAACACCCTCAGTTTGCATTATATTCAGTGGAAAACCAAAAAACATCTTTGAGAATGCGATTCACCTGCCCAGGTGCAACATCTGTGAAATGAACTGTACCCCAACATACCTTTCATAGAAAGGGAACTTACGAGTGCCCAGCTCAGATGTGGACACTTCAGTTGTATATCTCCATGCACAGACAGACAAGTTCAACTCTCATCACCTAACAGATGATACTGCTGACGGCTTTAAAATCCCTTTCTGATATGGAATTCCCCAGACTCTTTAAAGCATCACGTAGGGCTAGAGAGCTAACACAAAGCTGTGCAGTAGAAGACAAACCCAGACATTTACACAATGTTCTGGAGTTTTTCTAACCTTTCGGAAATAAATCCCAAGTTTCCCTTCTCTTCTAAATCTATCTCTTATATTTGGAGCCTTCACAGCTATGACCCGTGAACACACCGTTTCCTTTGAGGAATTTACATCATAGTGATTGAAAATTTAAGAGTTAAAATCTGTTGAAGAGCTCTAAAAATCCACATGCACGCTCTGGTTTTACTTCAGAAGTGCTGCCAAGCAAATTAGCGTTAATTAGAGATAAGCTGAAAGACCAATAAAATATTAGACTAATGGAATCATTTGGAACAGAAAGACTAAATGTGATCAGAGAAAAACAAGTTGCTCCACCACATAATCTAACGGTCCAGACTCCCCACATGAATGACTTGGAGGTACACCAGATTTTTGGGAAGTTTTGGATGCAGAGAAGGAGGATATAGGGGACTGGAGAAACAAGCAGAAGACAAAGGGCGTATGCTTTCAAAGAGCCTGACCAGATGGCAGATCAGAACAGCAAAAAGAGATTAAGAAGGGATAAAACTGTCATTTTGCTGTCCCTCTTTCGTCCTTCCTTGTTTCATCAGCTATGCCAATCCAGCTCCCAAGGGAACTGCAAGATACAGAGGAAGAACATACAGCAACAAATAAAGTGATTCCCTCGCCCGAGGAAGGACTGTATCTTGTCAGCATGTCACTTGACATACACAGTGTCATGTCCTGCTCTCTCCCTTGCTGCGGAAAGCCTTCCTTCCCAAGGAGAGACCTGCAAGCCTTTGTGTCCTGTGTGAGCTACAGCGCTGGGAAAGAAATGCAGGAGGGGAGAAAACACTCTGCTCTCTTTTGCTTTACAGAGAATGCTCAGGACAATCAGTTCCACTAATGCAGACACTTCCAAAAGGAAAAAAAAATAAAATCAGAATGCACTGCAGCACAGTGAGAAAACAGAGCAGACTAGTGCAGTACAGCTGTATCCAAATCCCACCAGCACCCTGGATCACCCCCTCTCATTCCCATCCCACACTCAACACATGCTAAAACACTGGAGATGGTAACTGTAGCAAGACACACACAGAACAAGGACAGCAGCGCTAGGACCTGCCCAAACCCTGTATAGGGAGCAGAGGACAAAACGCAGCTCTGCTCTTCACCCTGCTTTGAGTTCAGATAAGAAAAATAAGAACATTGGTATCTAATCGCTGTTAGTTTTAACGCTTAACTTCATCATTTGTATTTAATGATGAATATTAACTTTGCTTAATGGAAAGAATATGTGCAGTATTTCAGGCTAAGTTTAAGTGAGAACATTTCAACCCACGAGCAGCCACAAACCCTGTTGATATTCCACATCTTCACCTCCAGCAGGAACAACAGCATCGGTTACACACAGATACAGACACACTGAAAGAGACAGACACTTACAAACATCATCTGGGTGCTGTTGGTATGTCAGAAAGAGCTGTATGAAGTCATCCTTCCTGATTTTGCAGTACTCATTTTACTCAACCAACTCAAATGCAGGCTGAGTCTGTAGATAGACACAGACAGTGACCACCTCCCCCTTGTTTGGAGAGCTCAAGCAAACGACAATTTCCACTTCTCTGAAAACAGATCTTGTGACACTGCCCAGCACAAGCCACAACTATTTTGCAAAGGCTCAAACTGCATTTTACAAACTTATCAACCCCTTGCATTCGCTGTTGTATCAGTTCGCTTACTGAAAACAACAAGAGCAGGCAAGAAGGTGGTGGAGGGAATCTTCCTGGTGCAGATTAATTTATCATTCACGTCTAGAAATCGCTGCTGCATTTTAAACAGGGCACATACGGATTGAGTACCAATCTCTCTATATTCCCTTCCGGACACGGGTCTATACTGAAAAACAGTCCCCAAACAGCTATCATCAGAGGCCTGAAGACCTTCAGATACCACTATACAAACAGAACAGTTAGGGCTCTGATGTATGGGCTCCAGTAAATCCTTCAGTACTGATTTAAGACATAGCTGTGCTCCACAGCTTGCCTAGAGATTCCTGTCTCCAGAGCAGGATCAGGAAAGCAGAAAGCCTGCCTGAACCCTCGATGTGGCACCACACAACCTGGGATCTCCACTGAAGCAGCTGGAGCAGGGTCACATATTCCATTCTGATTTCGCTATAGTGGGAAAACTTACCGTTTAAGGGCTGGGGGCACAGCTCAAAATAGAAACCCAGCTGTTGTGAGCCCCTGAGCTGATGTTGGAGCAGCCTGCAGATTGTGCTGTTACAGACCAGAGGGGAAGCGCTTGGCGCAGGCAAAACAAAATGTTGAGCTTCACCTCCACACATTACCTTCAATTAACCACAGCAACCATGGTCGGGGAAGTCACAGGGAATCTTAGGAAGACAGCTAACATTGCTCTGTGCCTTCTAAAGATAGGTTCCCAGCATCAGCACTCTACCAGCTCAGCCCAAAGCCTGTCATCAGGCAGCAACAGCAACTCAGATGTGTTTGCATCAATCGCAGGGACTGGAGAGACAGCAAGGAAGATAAAAACTGAACCCAAAGACCCTGCATCAGCCACGGCTATGAACAGCCTAGAGGAGGAGAGACAGAAAACAGGAGCATTCACCCCAATTATTTCCAGGATCCAGGGCAGACCCGCACTAAGGCACAGTGCTGCCACTGCAGACTGCGTGTCTGTGCTACTGCTGCAGCATCGCTGCCTGACACCCACAAACCCCACCGCAGCTGCCTGTTGAGCTGGAAATCTGATCCCCTGCAAAGGTTGCTGACAGCCAAAGGCAGCTCCCTTGTCTATAAAGCATCCTGTAATAAATTACATTACAGACTGGGGAAAATGATTCAGAAGAGAGAGAATTAAAACGCAACCTTATGAGAGCTAACTGAGACCAATTAAAAGAGATTTGCTACAAGTGCTGAGGGATTTTGACCTGAGCTGTGATCATGGATGGATACGCGTTCCTTTAAAAGAAGAAAATCAGTGGGAGATCATGTGTAAACAACTCAACTCCCTTTTTTTTTTCAAGAGATCATGAAATTATGAATTCTACCACAAAACTGGGTTTAGGCTGTTTTCCCAGGTCACCTCAGTGAATTCTGATGCCAATCAGACTAGAGGTTAAGCACTACAGCAGTAAAACACACTGTACAGAAATGCCACACAGCAGAGAGCACCATCACTGCAACCACCAGATACCACTGGAAACCACGCAGTGTGCCAGCACACATGCTAGTGTCTTGATAAACACTCACAGGTATTATACCATAACTCAAAACAGGGATTCTCCATTTTTTCCGTACCAAATTCTCCACTTTGCTGCCAGATGCCCCAGAAGCCCTCTCTCCTCACACTCAGCAATACCAGAGGGCAGGACTGGCCCTGTTCTGCACTCTCACACCACACCTGAGAACGCTACCCAAGAGTAAAATCTCTGCGAACGGAGCACAAAAATTGGTATGGACAGATGTACCACAGTCCCTGCTCTGCAGTTCCTTTCCACTGAGTTCTGCAATTTCCAGTGCTTGCTAGTTCAAAATCATATACATACATGGAAATACAGTTTTACAAGGGCTGAAAAACAGAGGAAGAAAACACACATTGGGAAACCACGTTTGAGAAGCAGTAACAAGGGAACACTAACATGGGCTTGGGGAAGACCAAAACTAAACAGGAAGAAATAATAAGAAGAGGAACTTGTGATAAGGAAGGAAATTTTAGGCAGAAAGTAGCAAGCGCACAGACGACAGCGCTAAGAGATAGGGCCATGTTCACAGCTGCTGGCAGTGGAAAAGTCTGAGAACATCTTACATTGGTTGCCAGGTTTGAACATGGAGTTTTTCCACTGGCTCAGACCTGTACAGGCAGAGCTGGGCTGCTTTGGGAACCAGCTTGGCTCTTAACACAGCACATTCACTTTGGTGCGGCATGAAGTACAAACTGAAGAGCTGTTCAAGGTCCAGGCTGCCAGGAGATGGATCAGCAGTCCCAGTCCCACAAGAACAGCTGCCTGGTGCAGAAACACCACCCAAAGCCACTGGAGACAGAATGCTTGAATGCCTCCATGAAGCCATCTGACAGGGCTTGGTCTGGGACCACAAACTCGGGTGGATGCAGAGTCAGCTCACATGGGCAACGTGAGCACACGTGGGCACTCCTGGGGCTGATGGTGAACTTGTCATTATTTCTGGCTATCAGGTTATCTTTGTACATGACGTCCTACCATTTCAGTACTCCCAAGAGTCTTCCATCATCCTAAATTTCTCAGCCCAATTATCGTAGATACACAACCTGAAAAATCCATCAGAAGTTTCCAGTTCACCTCTCTGCCATAAAGGCCAAGATTACATTTCCTAATGAGGAATGCATGCACAATCCACAACTGAACTGTTCTTTGTGAAGACTGGTCACAAAGAATCTGTGTGAAGCAGCACAACCTGCAGTTATGTTCAGATCGATGACATTTGTCCACTTCTAATTCAGGCAACACTGAATTTATTCACTCTGCATAAGCAAATAGGGGTGTTTCATTTACCACTTTACCGCTGCAAATACGTTTCAAAAAGTAAAGGATGGGCAATAATATAGGAGCAATTCCCCATGTTTCACCAGCTTTCCCAACACTAAACGATTATTGCTGTGTCCGTGCTTCCACGGCCCTGTGCTGAGCACTGCCAGCATGGCTGCCCCATCCCTGGAGGTGCTCAAGGCCGGCTTGGACGGGGCTTCGAGCACCCTGAGCCACGGGGAGGTGTTCCTGCCCATGACAAGGGGGTGGGACTGGATTGGCTCTGAGGTCCCTTCCAACTCGAATCATTCCACGATCCTATACCAGCATTCCCGGCCCCACTGCTCCGTAACGAAGTAGGAGTGCAGCCCCCCACCGGGCCAGGAAAAGGGGGCTCAGGGAGCAGGAGCCACTGCTTGGACTGCGTGTGGACAGTTCAACGTCCCGAGCTGGGCTGGGAACGGGGTCGGGCTCGGTTCGGGACTGCATTCTCGGTGCCCTCGGGCCGGGAAAGGGGCTTCCACTGTCCCAGGCCGGGCTGGGAACGGGGCTGGGGGGCGCCCGGTGCCCCTAGGCTGGAACAGGGGTCGGTGCTACGTTCCCGGTGCCTCCGGGCCGGGAATGGCGCTAGGCTGGAGTCGGGGCTCCCGCTGCTCCAGACCGAGTCGGGAATGCGGCTTGTGGTGTCCACCGGGCTCAGAATCGGATCAGGGCGGGGGTAGTGGGAGCACTCCCAGTGCCCCGGGGTCGGGACTCCCGGTGCCCGCGGGACGAGCTGGGGTGGAGGCTCCCGGTGCCCTGGGCCGCGCAGGCGGCGGGGGCTGCGCCTCAAGGGCAGGGTCCGCGCCGCGCTCCCCCCCCCCCCCCCCGCTCCACCTCACCTGTTGCGGGCAGGGCCCGGTCGGTCGGTGCGGGGCTCGCTCCCCTCCTCACTCAGCGCGGCCGCCGCCCGCGCGCTCCCGGCCGCCGCGCGCCCCGCTGGCTGCTGGGACAGCTGCGCGCTGCCGCCATCTTGCGCACTGGCCCCACCCCCTCCGTGCGCGGGAACGGCCCCTCGCGTCCGGCCCCCCGGGCCTCGGCGGAGATGTGGAGGGAGACCGGGAAACGCGGAGTACGCAGCAGGGCAGGAGGCAGTGATACCATCTCCTCCCACACCCTGTTCAAACCTCTCAGAAGCGTGACTTTCACCACAAATCCCCTCACAAACTCCCCCAAAACGTGATTTTTACCTCCAACCTTCTCAAATTTTGGGTCGGAAGGGACCTCAAAGCACATTCAGTTCCACCTCCTTGCCATGGAGAGGGACACCTCCCACTGGATCAGGATGCTCAAAGCCCCACCCAACCTGGCCTCGAACACCTCCAGGGATGGGACAGCCACAGCTTCTCTGGGCAACCTGTGCCTGAACCGCCCCACCCTCCCTAAAATCTCAATCTCCTCACACCCCTTTTAAACTCCTCAAAAATGTGATTTTCACCTCAAATCTCCTCATGGCCCTCCCAAGCTCCACAAAACCACAACTTTCACCTCAAATCCCCTCAACAAACTCCATGAAACCACAACTTTTACTTCAAAAGCTTCTCAAATGTCCCCTCAAACTCCCCAAAAATGCAGTTTTGCCTCAAATCCCCCCGAACCCCCCAAAACTGCAACTTTCACCAAAAATCTCAGTCAACCCCAAATTCCCCCAAACTGCAACTTTTTACCTCAAATCCCCTCACAAATGCCACAGACCCACAACTTTTACCTCAAAGCATCTCAAAGTTCCCCTCACAAACTCCAAAACGCAACTTTATCTCTTTCAGCTGAAAACCATTCCCCCATTGTCCTGCACTCCCTGATGAAGAGCCCCTCCCCAGCTTTCCTGTAGCCCCTTTCAGTACTGGGAGGCTGTTCTAAGGTCTCCTCTGAGCCTTCTCTTCTCCAGGCTGGACAACTCCAACTCTCTCAGCCTGTCCTTGTAGCAAGGTGCTCCAGCCCTTGGATCAGCTCCTCTGGACTGTGGAGGGACTTGAAAGTCACCATTTCAGACACACGTACACCGGGCTTTTTTTGCATCCTTTCATTGTGGCCAGGTTGTCTTAAAAAACACGAGCCGATACTTTTTTTGTTTTCTAGTATTTGTTAAGTATAGAAAAAATTGCTTGCTTAAAATTCTTCACAATACTACACACTGACTGCTAAATTCCTGTTCCTTTTAGGAAAGTGAGTTCACAGGTCCTAAGGATCCCAAGGGAAAAAATCATAACCCTCCACTCGACCCATTTTAGGTGCTCCCAGGGACCACCTTTCCAATTCTAAAATACCAAACCCAAATCAACAAGTGTTATAGGTGCATTTGTCTACAGACCCAAACCTTGCAAATTCCTAGGGAGGAAAAAAAAAAACAGCTGTTATGAGTAGCCACAATCCACCCAGGTGCTCTGCATCACCACTCATCAGCCCTACCGGGGTTTCCAGAAGTCACTCTCCTTATCCACACAGACACAGCTGCAGCACAGGGCATACAGCGGCTGGTCTGCACTCATCCCTCTGCTGTCTGTGTAGCAAAACCTCCCCAACTGCTGGCCAAAAGCTCCATTCTTTTATCTACATTACTAGTTACACACCAGTGACAGGCAACAGGTTTTGTCATAAAAGGGAAAGGATGCTGTCCCTTGAAGTCTGATTCTGCTCATGCTTCTCCTCACCTCTCAGACCTACCACAGCATAAAAGCATCCTGCCAAACCATGCCTCTTGCCCAGGGAGTGAACACAGAGCAATCCTAGTTCAAAATCCAATTTGGGCACAAATAAAAGCTACCATAGGTCTCCCACAGAGTCATGAGCCTGGGTGTACAAGATGCGTAGGCTGGGAAAGAGGGAGGGAGTCTGGGCAACCACACTTAGACACTTTGCCTTGAGTAGGAAGACAGCAAAGCACAGCCCAGTAGGGTGAGCAGATTTTAACCAGATATAGGACACTGGACAATAAGTTGCTGGGAATATTGGTGCCTGGCCGCTCAATACTGGAGCTATCACAATGCAGGCAAGTACAGTTCCCTGTCCCTGCTGTCTGCTAAAACACAAGAAAACCTAAGAGAGGAGTCCTTTCTAGAGCAGATCCTGTCTCATTTTCCAGCACCCCTGCCCAACACTGTCTATCAGAGCCCTTGTAAGTGGTGAAGGCATGTACAGCACAGCTTAAATGGAACAGCATCACCTTTTTAAACGTACTTAAATCACACACTTACACAGGAACCCTCTGAAAAGACATATATATGCTACATAAATATTCTTGACATAAGCATTATTCTGACTATTGTGCTTTCAGCAAGTGTTTCAATTACTCTCGTCATGGTTAGAACTACCAAGAACACGGGAAATCATCGCTAACAGTACAGGTATCTTCCTAGCGCATCAGATCATACTGCAACATCTCCTCCAAGATCATTAAGATATGATTAACTGCTTCTGGAGAGACTTTACCTGATGAGCGACGCTGCCTTGGATGTTGGAAATGATAGCAGAACCTCTCTCTGCTGCTGTGATAGCAGGAGCTATCTCTCCAGCCCAAGAACAGATTGTCTGCAGTCCCATGAAGTGGGCTGTAAACCTCTTACCTGCTCCCCTTAAACACGAAGGGCGATTTTCCCCTGCTTCATCAGGCTGCAGAAGCAATCATCTCAGGAAGCAGCAGCAACTGACACCTATTTACTGGGTAACTGCTGCAGTTAGAGGGGATTAAGTACACAGAACTCTTTCCCTGATAAGGCAGAGCCCACCCTTCCCCTTTGCAGCCTCCTACATCACTGGAGAAGAGCTGCAAGAAGGAGTGGCAGCCAAGCCTGCACACTGGGGTCAAAATGCTGGCCAGAGCCTCAGGCTCAGCACCAGGACAAGCTGTGTGCACCCCCAGCAGGATCTGCCCCAGCACCAGAGGCAGCTGCATGCACCCCCAGTGCCATCCCAGCAGTCACACAACAGCACCGGGAGCAGGAGCGGCAGAGCAGCCCAAGAGCATCCCTGTCCCAGCGCCAGTCCCTTCCCTATCCAGCAGGAGGGGGTCTGGGCAGGGGCAGCCAGGCTGCAGGCTCTCCACTGAGCTCCCCTGCCCTGGAAAGGGCAGCAAGAACTGTACAAAGAGGGAAATAAAGAGAAATGCCAAGGGCTGAGTGGGACAGAGCCCACCCAAGGGAGCAGAAACGAAATGCTAACAACAAGAAGCAGTATGGAAAAAAACAGAATCAATCCAACTGATAAAAAAAAATATTCTAATTTGTGTTAGGAAATGACACTTACGCTGTGAGACCAAGCACATCCGTACGGGAGAGGTCAACCCATGCCTCCATAGGAAAGCCTGTCTAGGACACAGAACATGCTCGATCTCAAACCTAAGAGCTGCCTCCCAACCTGTGTTCATTCAGTACGGTTATAGCAGGCAAACTGAATGGTAGATGGCCTCTCACACAGAGTCTGAAATATTGGTACAGAACTCAAAGGCCAAGAAAGGAATAACAGCACAGGCTTACCAAGGGTGAGGCTGTCAGGAACAGAAGCAACATCTCCCTGCTATCCCACGGTCTGCCCTACCAGGGAAACATCACAAAGTTCATTCTAACAGATTCTGTTGTCCCATTGGTTTTAGAAGCACTAATATTTTTTAATTTTTCCTTTTCAAACGCGACATCTTTATATCACCATTTACTGACACACAAAAAAAGCTTTCTGGATTGACTCTTGTCCCAAAAATGCCATGGTTTAAGAGAAAAATATGACACTCAAACCCTTGCACTGTTTAAATGTTATTTTATTAAATATCTTCAGTTCAAGGTTTCATTGTAACAAAGCTATGAAGTTTCTACCAACATTCAGACCAAACAAACACTAGCTAACTTTAATTATTTCTATGTCATGCAAAAATTCTGCATCAAATGCCTTCCATTTCCTGTTTAAAACGTGATATTTATAATATATATTATATAGATGCTTATATTAGCCCCGTAAGAGAACATTAAGGATGCTAAAGGTGTACAGTTGTGTTTGATAATGGCCATACCAAGCTAAGGGTCTCATTAACTTAAAAGGAAACAAAACAAACAAAAAACCCAAAAGACAGTTTGTCTCCAAGACTGTGCAAAACCAAAAATCCCAACAGCTCTATTCTCTTTCAGTTTTCTCTGAAAGATGCAGATAATGCAGAGGGGTTGCTTTTTAATTAGTAATAATCATCAGGGAAAGAGACAAGGAAGATCAGACCTAAAGAAGGCATGCATAATGCTTTGTATTTCTCTTTTTTTCAGTGGCATCATTGTAATCTCCGCTTTGCTATCTTCTTCTGGCTTTAAAAAATATCTGAATAAAATATCAGGTTTTTCACTTCTCCACTTCACCCACTGGCTTAGTGCTGCCTTAAAAACACTTTGAAATATAAAATCTAGTGTTTGCCCCTACAGGTTCAATCCTGCGGTGGTGGAGGGAAGGAGGAAAGGGTGTTTGCTCAGACAAACCTGGGAAGTGGGGATGGTCCTTCCCTTCACTGGGGATAGCCGATCTCATCCTGCTGTGGAATAGCACCTTGCCTGCCAACAGATGGAGCAGAGAGCCAGCTGTTGCAAAGCGACCGCTCCACTTCGTGCAACAGCTTTTAGTTTCCACATTATGTTAAAGAAGGATTAAAATTCCTAACAGGCTTTCTTCTGTTCCATAGCCTGTTATAAGGTTGCCTCACCCTTAATCTGATGTCAATAGCAATCACTTTAACTCCCTCAAAAAAATCAAAAAAACCCAATTAGTAGTAGACAGAAATCCAGGCAGAAGCCCATCTCAGCTGCTGGAAGTGATGACTTCCCTTGGTCAAGACAAATCCTATTCGACCTGCCAGAAGGGCCATTTTCTTCTTGGGGCTGGGCTCCCTCCTGGGCAAAGACAAAAAAAAAAAAATCACACATTCCCCACTCATTGGACAAAGGAAATGGGCTCCTTATGCAGCACAGAAAAGAGAGAACGATGGCTTGGCCCAAAGGACAAACACCAGATCACATGTGCCAATTCCCTGCCCCTCGGCTTCCTGAGGCTTTCTCCAACACCCAGAGGCAACACAGGGAGGTGGTCTGGAGTCCTTCCCTGCGGGTTGTGAGGTTCTGATCTGATAGTTCTCTGTGTTACAACATCACTGTAAAAAATAGAAAACTTACCCAAAGAAACACTAGGAAACATGATGCTTACAAACATGGGATGGGGCGGTGGTGGGAGAAGCACTGCCTGCTGGAGTGGAGCTGCTGGCTCCCACCGCGGCTTTACTCAGAGACCAAACAAACCAAAGAGGAGGCCAGGCAGCCCCTCGAGTTCTGTGGGTGCATATATTTTTGTATAAAAAACACACACTATTTATGCCTTGTATAGGAGTGTATGTGCAAGTCTTCATGAAGGACATAACACTACGCTCGCTGTCTGCTTCCTACGGAACATGTGTTCTGCAGCACTGTGGATCCCAGCTATGCTAGGAGAAAGGAAAAAAACAAAGAATCCCATACATGTACCCTCTTCCTCCAACATCTCTGCTCTTAACGCAATGCTTGGTTGGTTTGGTTTCATTACATTAAATAAGCTGGCTTCAAACCTCTGTGTTTGGCCAGGTAGTGGCTGTTTCTAAAACCAGTATCTCTGAAGAGTAAACTTCTATTTATGTTATATTCACTTAAACCCATTTTTTTAATCCCTACTTCCACCTTTAGTTTTAAATCAACATCCCATATTTTTCTTTACAAAGAAAAAAAATGTCTATTCTGAGATCCAGCAGTCAAGCAACCGGCTTTCCATAGCATTCTTGCTGTGCAGGAATCCAAGAGGAACCTCAGGCTGAAGTCCATCTGTTGGGCACCAGGGAGAGAAGCGCCTCCTCCCTCTCGATCCTGTCTTCACGCTGGGTCCTCTGGGGTCCCCTCACCGCCTCTTGCTGACTGACGCCACGTGCCAAGCGTGATGGTAACCTCCAGCATGGCTTCATGGAGCACAGCCCAGCCGGCCACTGCTCAAGCTGCCTCCTTTTTGGCTCTCCTCCCTCTCTCTTTCTCTCTCCTTCACTTTTGCTTCCCCCCTCACTTCATTTCTGAAAGATGTCCAGCTGCTGCCATTCTGTAGCCCTGGGGGAGGGGGCATGTTGAATAATCTGTCATTTATTTAGCATTATTCCTGATTTTTATTATTTTATACAAACAAGATGTCCTTTTTTTTGTTTTAGATTTAAAAACACCTTCGTACAGCAGAAACAGACACGATGGATCCATGGAAAACAACAGGAAGGCAGCGCCCGGAGCATCAGATGCATGCAGGGTTTCGTGCATTTGGCTGCTGCCTGTTTGTAATTTGTATTTTTGTTTTTTAACATCAGAACAGACATGACCGTCGCTGTCACTCAGGTGCTCCAGAGCTGCTCTCTAGGAAGATATTGCCCTCCAGCTGAGTATCGCCACAAGTCACTGCAGTTGGGAAGAGGGAGCATCCGTCCCAGAAGAAGAGGGCAGAACAGGATGGAAGAAGGAAGGAAATAAAGCCAAACATTAGCCATACACAGTTAATAAAACACATTTTCTACAAGCTAACTGATGAAAGCAGAAATCGTTACTTGCTCAGCTGGAGCAGAGTGGGGCCCAGAAGCTGTGGAAGTTCCCCAAGGGGTGGTCAAAGCCTCTGATCCTCAGGAAGAGTCTCTGCCTCCCTTCCAACTGGCTTTTGCCTTGAACTCAAAGTTCATTTTGGGGTTTCTTTTTTTTTTTTAAAGTGTTCAGTAATTTTGGCCCTGAATTTTCAAACAAATGTATGAGCTCTTCTGCAGTTCTGCACAGTTGTACCCGTGGTGACTGCTTTTAGCTAAAGCTCCTCCTGGATAATAATCTTCTGTCAAGTTATTGAGTTTATTTTTGATAAGTTGTAAGCTTGGGTTTTTTCCATGTTTGTTTAGCATTGACCTGCCGTGACCGTGTAGCCAAAATCTTCTTTCTACCATTCCTTAGTCTGCAAATCTTTGCCACAAGCTCTCTCTCTAGTCTTATCCCTTCCTGGTTCCTTCTCTCTCCTTACACAGAAGTCCTCTGATCAACCTCAAACTCCTTTTATGGCTGCAGTTTCCTTTTCAGATGACTTACCGAGAACTGAACTCTGCCTCCCAGGTGAGAGCAAACCACTGGTTTCTGTTTGACCATTCCTAATCATCTCACTCCTTCTTTATCCTCGCCCCTCACTGCATGTGGGCCAACATTGCTACAAAAGGACCCAGTGTACTCAGGTGAGGGCTACCCACACTGACCCCACTCGTAATTGCAGGTGGTTACAGCTCCTTCAGAACCCAGAAATGCACACAAACATTTCAACTTCAATTTAGTTTATGGGTTTTTTTAAATATCGTTTTAAACAACATTTTGTGGTTTGGAAGTGGCTCCTGCCCTGCAGCTTTCAGAAACCCACTGAGACTCCATTGCTAAGCCTCCCCAGGACTCCTGGGCACAGCCACTGAGCCATACCCATATTAACTGAATAATTCCTTCTGCCCCTCTTTTGGACTCAAGCCAGGACAGAAGTCCCAGCATCCCTGTGATGGAAAATGATGCAAAGTTGGTTATTTTTTCTTTCCCTGCAAGCCTTCTCACTGCCTTAACTCCCCAGGAACGTGGTTGATTGTCCTGCTCTCTGGAAAGCTTCCCTGCTTCTGGTGCCCACAACTAGCTTCTGCTTTTCCAGTGCTATCTGTGACCTCTGTAGTTTGCTTGTGATAGCTCATAGTCCTTGCGATTGCCTTCAGTAATATGTAAGATAAAAACCACTCAGCTTAGTTTTGAGTAGTACCCAAGAGCAGGACTGAAGCAGTAACTATACCTGAGGATTAGTTCATCCTCAAACGCCCACATTAAATCAAAAGCTTGTCTCTCAGATGTAAATGGGTTTGTGTTTGCTCTTAAAGAGAAAGTTTTCAGTAAAAAGGTCATAAGATTAGGAAACTTAGATCTTTAAAATGCGTGTGACATACAGTCCAGGGTAAAATGTCAGGAGGCAGGAGGACTTTATATATCTAACTAAGACAGACCTGTAAGGCAATGAACAAGAATGCCTAAATGCTGCAGAGGTAAGTGGATCTGTTGTCCTTCAGGAGCAAGCAACAATGGTTTCTTCATGTCAAATTTTATAGTCAAAATTTCCTCCAATGCTGAATTGTGGCACGCTAATGGGGGATATTTTACCTCCTCTGATATTATTACTTGTTTAGATTGTTTTTCCTATGCATATTCTCAACACTGCACACTAGACAGCATCTGCTAATCATAAAATTTGCACTAAAACTTACATGAATAACTCTTTAATCTTCTGGCACAAGAATGGTTCTGCATAGATCTTAAAGTATCCTTGCTGCAATAGGACATTCTCATCCAAAAGTTCTCTGGAATCAATGGCATGACAGCCTGGAAACAGCACACAATCCTTGCTCTTTCTGCTCTGGATTAACCTTGTCAGATCTCAGCGCTGAGCACCTGGGAGGAAGCACTGCTGCCCTGAGGGTAGTTGTGCTCCAGAGTCACCACCTGCATACAGCTCCGGCTTGTCAGCAGTGGCAAATAATCCTATGGAACGCGGAGCACAGGGCTTAGAGAAAGGAACACCAACTGACCAGCAGAGGTGTTTAGCCTGTAGATGACTAAAAATGGTTCTCTCAGAGCCAGCTACATAGCCCTGAATACTGGATTCCCTCATGCCTCAGCTGTATGATACACCCTTCCCTGACAGTCCATACCTGTGTTTGATCCTCACTGGAGAGGTGCTGCAGGAGCTCCAGAGCAGTGGTAGTGGACGTTCAGCCACTTGCCGTCTCGGCGGTGCCAGACACGAGTCTCCTCCGACTGCGTGGTGCGAGGCCGGCCTTGGCCATCAATGTACTGTGTCAGGCGGATGTAGGCGATGCAGGCAGCATCTTCGCCAATGACATGGACGTGGGGGTTCAGGATGGTGGTGTGTATTGGCTTGCTGTTCTTCGACAGCACTGGCAAGAATATGCAAAAGCACCAGCTTCATTTTAGGAC
The DNA here is from genome assembly GCA_033558185.1 of Dromococcyx pavoninus. Classification (NCBI taxonomy): domain Eukaryota; kingdom Metazoa; phylum Chordata; class Aves; order Cuculiformes; family Neomorphidae; genus Dromococcyx; species Dromococcyx pavoninus. The sequence goes on along the minus strand of JAUMJL010001208.1, from coordinate 224,287 downwards.
AAAGAAGAAGCAGGCCCCCACATCCTCCAGCCTCTCTTGTAGTCTGCTCACCTTCCACTGAATTCTTTCCCCTATCACCTGTTCTTTTCCTTAGGAACTACAAACTTATTGCCCGGAATTCCCTGGCCCCTTTCCTCCCACTCTTGCAAAGCACACTTGCCACTTTGTTAGCACCAGGGCTGCTGTTCCTTCAGTTATAGGGAAAGATCTTTGAATTACAGAATATTGTTGCAAAGGAGTCAGTAACTGGGAGATCTCTCATCTAGGGCTGCATTAAATAGGAACAAGGCTCAGAGAAGTGTAAACATCACCCCAGAACAGTCTTGTGAGAGGAGCAGAGTCTCTACACACTCAGAGCACCGGGAACTGCCTCTACTAATAACCTAACCCCCCAAACAAACCAAACTGAATAGCTCAGGACTTACATTTCCATTATCTCACCCTGTCTAGACAATTAGGAAGGGAGACAAATCACTACTATAACTGACAGCATTTCTCCCAACTCTTCTTCCTGCCCCAGACAGACAAGGTGACCCCTGGATCCACCAGGGTGTTAGAGATCTGCCCAAGGGAGCCTCAAAAGCCAAGGCGTGACTGATCTGGTCATGACTATCTGTACACTCAGTATGGCTACCCCAAACGCACATGTTGTTTCCATCAAAACAGGCTCACTTTTTCCATTTCCAGATCAGTAGGAAATCCGGTGCCTCAAACTTCTGAAGTTTTAAAGTATTTGCACTAGGCAAACTCAGTGTCTACAGTGAAGGGATCTGGGGGCTGGCATGGAAATAACTGCTGAGAAAGGCTTTTGAGAGAAAGCACACTGGCTCTTACGAACACACCAATAACCCACGCACAATCGAATTCTTGCTGGTTCCAATAGCCCACGAAAGCAAGGAAAATTTCCCACCCCAAATGTGGCATAAAGGAATACAAGAGAGAAAGCTGCTGGTGTTACCAAAAGTACCCACTCACAGTTCTCAAAGTAAAACTTGTGGAAATCCATTCCTTCCACCAGGTTCCCCAGTGCTTCAGGTTCAAATGAGGTCAAGCCAGGATCACAGATTTTTCTGCAGAGAGAAGCACCGCAGGCTCACAATCTGCACCTGAGACCAGGGGCTACTGACACAGTGAAGTGCTGGTACAGAATTGCACCCACACCCTGCATCCACTCAACCGTTTCTCTGCTCCAGGGAGCGAATTCTTGGAGGACTCAGTCCTACTGCGGCACCATGGAGCTGGTGCCAGTGGCATTTCATATAAAACAAGCCTCTAGTTTTCCAGCTTTTCCTTCATTCACATTCTCTCATCTCACTGCCCTCCCCTCCACTGTTCTTACACAGCCAGGATGTTTCCTTTTGTTGTTCCTGTTGCTGTTTGATACCTGACTTCTTCTTGTGGTTCATTTAGAGCTGCCCTTTGTCCCTGCTCTGAGTGGACGGAGGCTCAAAAGCATAAACTGTTTCCCATGGACGACTGCACGACAGCTCCTCACACCCAGGAGCCAGAGCATCACTTGCACAGGAACTGATAAACTGCCTGTCTGAAGACACCTGTACTTACGTATAAGCCTCAAAGTCACCGTTGTTGATGGCTTCTATTAGCTGCTCCGTGATCTTAATGATCTCTTGTTTACGCACTGCGAACGAGAAGAGAGAGCAATTTAACTGGGTGTGAGGCTTCAGTGGGAATATGGGGCTAGCGGGTGCCTCCTATGAGAGATGTGGGGAGCACTGCTATCTACATCTCATGGGATGCTGCTCCCTGCATTTGGGAGGTATGCAGTATCCACATGAGCGCAGGGGAACAGTGGTATGAGAGGGGAATGGTGATCCCAGAATGTGGGGAGGAAGCAAAGAAAGATGCCATATTCCATTTTGTTCTTCTAGAAAGATCTAAAGACACCACAGGTGTCTCCTGAACAACAGCCTGAAGTGCTTCTGGGGAGCCTGACCGATGAACGCCAGTGAGCCTGCCAACGTGAAGCACTTGTCTGGCAGCTCAAGATGTGGAAACCCTTGCCCACAGCAGCCAGAAACAAATAGCCACCATGCAGATCAAGCCAATTGGGAGGAGTCTCCCAACAACTTGCCTGTCACCATCACCAGTACCTCAGCTATTATGAACACTGCAAACCAGCAACTGGGACATGTAGGGATGACCTCCACATACTAGAAAGGCAACCGCAGCAGGATGGATGGGTGGGATAAGCAGGTCCTAGCTATACACTAGTGTACATTCTGTTCCTCAGGCAGTTGGCTTCTACCAATCCGTATGGCACTGACAGTGCTGCCGTTAGCCCAGCACACGGGACTGCAAGATGAAGGCAGATGGGTCCTAGCTGCTACTGTAACGTGTCCCCCCTCTGCCACTACCTCTGCACTCTGCTCTTGGCTTCCCACAGCCGATGGCCCAGACCCCATCCCCTGAGGTGCTCCATCCCCATGCTGATCTCAGGAGTTCTTAACACTCACACAGCTTGGGCTGGCTCTGTTAAATGACACAACTCCTGTTTTATCATTGTATGTATACCCCCACATCTCTTCAGTCTTGCCCACACTATCCTCACAGGTTGAATGTCCTGCACATTATACAGGCACTCAGGAGGTCCTCTAGCATCCTCTCCAACATCACCAAGTAATTCACAATTCCTGCCACTAGACGTGGAATTTATCTGCCCGTAGGCATCTACAATGTAGGTGTCTGGCATGGAACCAGTCACTGACTGTTCCTCCATTAGGCCTGGAAAGAAACCAGCACTTGTGGAAGTCTTGCCCAAGGCATCTCTGATGCCTGTCATTAGGAGGGTGGTGTTTAAACTCAGCCTATCATCTTTAGATGTCCAAGCCAGGGAAGCTGAGTTCCATTCTAAATGCCAAAGGATGACAGCCTGAACTGCCCTCCCCTGTGAGCTTCCATCCACATGCACACCTAATCCCACCACTGCAGCTGGACAGCAACAAGGTGATGAACTCACTGGCTATGAAAGGTGTCTGTGTCCACTCTGGAAGTCAGTGAAGAACATTATACAGTGCAGCCAGCCCTGGAAACACCTCCGGCGGGGGACAGCTGGCTCATAACAGTAAGTGAGCTGGTTTTGCCACTCAGGCTGTGTACGCTTCCACTTGTCCAAAGATGCACACAGGGGAGGGATCAGAATGATGCAGTGGGCTCCATCTATCATGAAAAACGTCTTTACAAGCAACTCATCTGGGACTGCTTCTGCAGGGAGGCAAGGCCTCCCTTCCATGCATGGCACACACAACAGCGTGCAATGTCTGGAAGGTGGAGTCCACAGAAAAGGCTCCATCTGGGATGAGTGAAGAGTCTGCAGGCCACAACCACCACCCAAATGCAGCAGCATCGACCCTATCCAGCAACACAACTTCATTCTACCAGACTGTACTCATCTTCCTGCTTTTACTGAATGTCCCAAGCTACATCCAAGCACACAGGAGGTGGTCCACATGTTCAGAAGGACAGCACCTTGGGATATCACGAGGGAAGGCATTTGCACCTGCCGCTCCTGAAGAACCCATGTTGCCTCCTAACTTCCACTGCCGAGGGGCACAGAGGGGAGGCGAGCGGGCACCAACACACAGAGCTGTGACCCACAGGAATCCTACAGCCTTTAGTAGTACGCAGAGGCAGCCCAGCTGCCGCAGCCATCCTACCCAGAAGAGGCTGCAGAGGGGCCACCACAGGCCCATGGTAGCACAGTTTGAGCAGCGGGGCAGAGCTTAGTGCTGTGGCAGGAGAACTGGGGGCACCCCAGTCCCATCTGGCCTTGGTGGTTTGCTCCAAGGAGTGCTGGCCATTGTCGGGCAGGTGCAGGGTGAGGGGTCAGAGGTGGGAAGAAGGCGGGGAGCTTTACATCTACGGTAAGGAGCACGAGGTGCACTACTGCGCTACGGCCACCCCACTGCTAACTTACACGGTGCGCAGTTAAGTACAAAGGGAACTACTGGAGTTAGCAAGGGCTCCGACCGAGCTCGCTCTAACTCCAATGTCTGCCCTGGGCTGTCCCAGGCAAGAAGCTTCTCTTCACAAGACTGTGTAGCTGCAAAACAAATGTAAGCATTAAAATAATAAACAAACACAGAACAGAAAGCAAAATAAATACCAACGGAGAGGCACAAACACACACAGCCCAACCCTTGTGGCACACAGAGACATCCACATCCCAGCAACCCGTTCTCCTGCCTCTGTCACGCATCCACCAGGCTGGATGCTGCTCAGAGGGGACCATCCCAGCAGTGCTGCCAGAAAGCCCTCGGAGCAGAGGAGGCAGCATGAAGGCAACCTCAAATACCTTCTGGAGTTGTGACAGAGCAGCACGAGGGCAGGTTCAAGATGTGAGGGAAAGGGAAAAAAAGTAGGACATCCAAACCACCACAAATCTCAAACAGGGGAGAGTGGGCTGGGAAGATGATGCCCAGCTTGGCAGAGAAGTCATTTGGCTCTCCTCCGCGTACCAAGCCGGGCCTTGCTATGAGCAAGAGGGAGGAGTTAATCAGAAAGCAGCAATGGGCAGTTCACAGCAAAATGAGTTCAGAAGAGATCATTTCCCTTCCGTTTTGGCTGGGCAAAACACCTTTCCCACTGCACTTCAGGAACCAACAGCCCGACAGCCTTAGAGCTACTTCAAAAATAAGCAACAGAGTCTCAGACTGCTGCATTGCCTGGAACGCTAGTGCTCTGTGCAGGAAAGCACGGAAGGGAGAGAGGAGGAGACAGAGAGCTTGCCTTTTCCTTCCTTCCCAGACAGGCCTGAATTGACTCGAACACTCCAGACACTCCCATCTCATGTTGGGATACTTCTATTATAGCTCTAGTCAAGCACCCAGTGCGGTGTATCTGCATAGGGGACAGGTTGGGAACCCCACCAGGATCTTCTCCAACTTACTAGCTTTTCTCATACTCATTTTTGGCTACAGCTCCTCCACGGAAGCAGCCAACTCAGGAAAAGATCAGGCAGATGGTTCCACAACTGTCGGACTCATCATGGTACCAGTGAACTGAGCTGGCACGACAGACACACGAGGTAAAGCTCAGAACACAGAAATGCCCCTCACAGCCAACCTTATCCAAAGATTTTAACTGGAGCATGTGACAATGGATTCAGAAATGCTATGGGGTCTTCCAGCAGCCAGTCTCACTTCCAAAGCATCCCTGAAGCAGTCAGTAAAGACTGGATTTCATTCCTTTGGCATTTCCCGAGCACCACCCATGTCCCGGGTGCTCAGTTGTCTTGTGAAGCGAGGCTGCATTCAGCCTCGTGCACCCCTGCCATGAGCAGACCTGCGCCACGGACCCATTCACCCCCATGAAAAATCAGAGCTGCAGCAACTGCTCAGGGAAACCCAAAGGCCCTGTCTCTGCAAGGAAATCCACAACTCGCCCAGATGAAAGGGGATGGAACTAGCTAGGATGAGGCTTTGGATCTTCAAAAATGGAAGGCAAAGTCTGGACGTTTCCCATGTGTAAAGGAGGTTATTTTGCAGGAAGGGAGATGATTTCTTTTTGTTCTGGGGCATTGGAAATGAAAAATCAACGTTCAGGAAGGAAGTTGAGGAAAGAAAAACTCTTGGGGAAGGAATGGGAAAGGTGAAGGGAGGGTTGGGAGAAAGATGCCGTGAAGTGCTACACCCCTGGACTTACTGGCTGAGAAACAGAGAGAAAGCTGGGACTGCAGGGACTCAGTCTGTGTTTTGCTCTCACTGTGCCTCCGTCCTTCAAGCACTGAGCTGCCGTCCCCGGCGGAGAGAGGGGGAGCTGGCACGACGGGGAATCGAAACACAAACACAAACAAAACACGCAAGTTCAGTAAACAAAAACAGAAAGGAAAGAGGAGAACATTAAAGAAACCACAATGCTGGGCACAGAACATGCAGGAGGATCCTCAGGGCAAAGCTGAGTAGAGAGCTCTGCAACACGGCCCTGCGGTGTGATTCAGAGTGACACAGGGTGGGGGGAACGCTGCCCTCAGCCCCTCAGCAGCAGGATCTCCTCCACCGTGGCAGAACAGATCTGCGTAACCTGCTGGCCATGGAAGATCAGAAGCTGGTAGAGTAGTTGCACAAGCACTTCCCTTCTCCCAGAGTCGTGGCCATGCAGAACGCCGAGAGCTCTGACACCTCCAAACCTTTTGAGCTATTTACTTCTGCTTGAGAGGTGTCTTAGCTCAAAACACAGAGGGGCAGTAGCTAGAAAGGAGCACTGGTGAACACTGCTATGCTTAGAACTGAGGCACTGCAATCTCCAGAGCTGGTCACAGCACAAAACAGCACCGCCCAAGCTCCATCCCTCCCAACCTCTACATGCTCCTTCTGTTGAAGTCATAACCAAATCTTCTAACCTCTGCCTAAAACAACCACCCCAGTTTTGATCTGCAGCAATGGAGCCCTCTACGATTCTTCACAGACTCAGTCCTGGCCAGCTGCCCTCCTTCCCCCCTCCTTCTGTTCCAGCCCCAGCCTTCCTCTCCTCACAGCATTCCCATTCCTGACTTATAGCACCTGCTGGCTCAAGTCAGAGACCTCGCCTGAACCAAAGCTGCCAAAGGAGACAAGGTTCTAGACAAGTATGTGTTTTGGACAGGGATTCAGCAGAGATCAGATCAATCCAGTTCATTACTACACTCCCAAAACCATCCCTCAAAGCTTGGTTCTTAATCCCGGATTACTCTGGCACAAAGATGGGAGCTACAACACTGCCCTGTGCTGAGGGCAGGTCTGATCTGAAACCATTTATAAGGCAGAGCTCCTTCACTCGCTGGCGGGCATTTCTGCTTCCTGCGACTGCTCAGAAGAGGAGCCAGCAGCTTGGGATAAGCCATGGGAGAAGCACCAGGAATGAGCCCAGCTGACGCAGGTGACATTGCTGAACACCACAGGCACCATTGATTGCTCCCTGGAAATGTCAACTCAGATTGGCTACAGGGAAAATAAGGATATCTCTGCCTCAAAACACAAACTATTAACACCTTTGCCTCAGAATGCAAACTGCATTCACCCATCCCGAACCTCCTCAGTCAGAAGAACACCTGCCTGTCCTTTAGGGAGGTCAGGAAAAGAATAGCTACTCAAACAATGTGAGCAGATACACGACTTGGAGCTCCTTCATCTAAAGGGTTTTACAGGTACAGACTATTTATGATACAGTCACTGAAAGGTGTGAAATCTCTTTTCCGCCTCTACCTCTACTGATACCTCAGGTCAAGGACATGAAAAATCATCTCTATTCAGAGATGACCGGCTGAGAATGATCCTCATCTTAGAAAGAAATATAGTCTCAAAGAGAAAAAAATGAAGAGAGAAGTGTGTGTCCGTCACCAAAGACTCCCAGAAAGGGGTGAGGAGGCAGACTGAGCTGGAACAGAGAGGGCTCAGCTCCCTGTCACCTACAGGGAAGCACAAAAACACAGCCAGGCTCCAAATCTCAAGGGACAGGGAGGGATTTTTTCCAACCCTAGAAACAGACTGGAGATGAGCAGATTGGGATATTTGCAAGAGAAGAATTCCAACTCTGAGACAAATCCAAATCACTTCAAGACAAACAGTGTTTATGCACCCCAGACGCCATGTCAACTGGCTCCCCAGCATTTGGTCCCACTGCAATTGGGATGACAGCATCACAGTGAATTTAGGAACCACGTCAGCCAGAGAAACCGAGGAAGCTGGTTCAAGGCAAGGATCGGATCTACAGGATCCTCTGCCTGCACTCAAGTGCATTAGAAATCACAGCAGCACACCTACCTTTCAGATCCTCGTCCTCGGTGGTGGTGTTACAGCTCTCTGTGGAACCCTGCACAGCAGAACAGAGCATTACCAGGCATCAGCGGTCGGGAGCACGAGTAAACAGGTTGTTGGTAAAGGAAGGTGGGGAAAAGCGCAAAACCACTGGCAAGGATGGTAGGGAGAGGATGACACGAGGAAGATTTGCATGGAAGCAGGCCAAATATCAAGCAGAATTTAGCAGCATCTCTGCTCAGCTTGTGTGTTTTTAAGCCATTCAAGCTGTCCACCCAGGACTGGTACAAGGACAGAAGTTACCAAACTCTGTCAAATGAGATCAAATGGGAGTTGCTTCTGTTTGGAAGAAGAAGAGCCACAAGAAGCTAAAGAAGGGCTCCTAGGCTTTCCCAGAGGAACAGGTCTCCATTCCCACAGGAAAAACAAAAATGCGCCAGTGCCTGTATCTTCTCTTCCCCACCACTGTGATCACAGTGGTGATCACACACCACAGAGGAGAAGGATGACAACACTGGAACTCTTGTCCCTATCCAGAGATCCATAGCCACACCACACGCCATCCCACTCTGCCAGCAGGATTGGGAGCATGCTATAAATCAGACGTTGGGAAGGCAAGAACCTCAGTGAGACACACAGAGAAGAGACTGACAAGAGACAAGCAGAGGTTTTTCTGGCAAAATTCCCATCCCTTACCTTTATGCCATCTGTAGCATTATGGACAACAGTTGTTTGAGGCTCCTAGGAAAGGATGGAAGAATCATTAAACTCCCATCCCAAAGCATTCCCTTGTTTCTTTTCACTCCCCAGCACGTGGAGAAAATGTGACTCACATAGAAAACCAAACCACAAACTCCAAACAGCACACAAGTGCCTGTGCGCGCACATGTCCTGCGCAGGAGGGCTCCTGAAGAGAGGGCCTGTGCTAAAACCTACAGTCCGAGGAGACAAAGACCCCAGCTCTGGCAATCGCCCCCAGTTCCCAGTTTGCCTCCCGTGAGCCAGGCCAGCACAAACACCAGACAGACACTGAGCGGCCAGCCCGCACCCTTTGCAGCTGCTCCTGCTCTATTCATTCCCCTCCACATGGGAAAACACTCCAGGAGAGAGAGGGGGGGAAAGGGCAACACTGGGCTGGGGCCTCTTAGGAAAGCTTGTGGTCGTTCTACCCTAAAAAAGGGACATTCATAATTTCCGTGACTAAAAGGGGACAAGCCAGACCACCTCAGCGCCCCTCAGAGAGGAGCTGCTATGGGAACTGGTCTGTGAAAAAGGCACATTTTTCCCCGAAGTCTTTCAGATGGGATCCAGTTTCAACAAAACAAGCAATAATTAATGAGTTAGAAAGGCTCCCTTGATACCAAAGCCACAATGAACAAAGCCCATGAAGGAAAACAAGGAAAATTATGAAGTGTCCCAAGAATCCTACAACAAGCAAAAACATCAAATCCCACTCTCCCACTCCCAAACCAAGCTCTCCGGACACACACGAGGAACAGCTACCAGGCCTGAGGGTGCTAACTCACTCCTGTGCTCGTCATTTCACTACAGGACAAGACTACAGCTCCTGCACCTCTCCTCCCACCACTGCCACCCCTGCAGAGTGGCTCAGGACAGCAGTGCTGGGCAGGGTGCCGTGCTGTGCACCCACCCGCTCGCCCGTCACCCACTGCTGCCTGATCTGCAGGCTCAGCTGTGCTGAGCCACCAACTGTACCAGGCACAGGGGCCTCTGCAGCCCCAGCCCCAGCAGAAACACCAGCCCAGCAAGCCAGTGAGCTGCAGAGAACCCACCACACAACCGAGCAGGCCAAACCGGCCACCAAAGGATTCTTCTAAAGCCTTCTGCCCACCCTTCCTTCTGTGGGGTCCTGCAGTCCATCCTCCACCTCCTGGGTGTGGGAGAGGGGACGGAGCTTGCCACTCTCTTCTTCCAAAGCAGCCTCCTCAAAGGCAGCAGGAACAGCTGAACGGGACACACAGAACTGCACAGGGATGGCACATGGGGAAGTCCAGGCAAGCTGCGATCCCCACATCCAACCAAAGCTCCACTCAGCAGCCCCACCCCGAAGCCCGTGAGGCTGTGACCGGCCCCCACAGCAGCACAGGGACACGGACAGAACAAAGCCCAAACACAAGCTGGAAAAGAGCAGCACAAGCAGCACTCGGGGTGGGAGGGGAAGGAGAGAAAGGGAGAGGATAGAATCAAAATTAAACCAAACAAAAAATATAGCGATGGGGGAAGATACCATGGACGTCTGCACTGGGGGTGTTTCTTTTGCAGTGCTTACTATACTGGTTTTGTTGTTGCTCTGTGGCTGAGACAGAAAAACATGGTTTTAGTTCCCCTGCCGGGTAGCAGAGACAGCAAGAAAATGACAGCATCGCTTCAATCCCAGCCATCTCCTCAGACCCTCCCCTCCGCATAGGCTCCACCTCCAAGAGCAAGGCAGGAGCACTGCCCGGGCCGCTGGGCACCATCCTCCCCTCCGAGGTGATAAGTGAGGTACCAATCCCGTGTGCAGGGACTGCTGGAGCTACATGGAGGGAGGAGAGAAAGGGAAGGGCAGCAGCCCAAAGGGATAGGGAGAACCCTGCAACGAGCACCAGCTGAAGTCCTTGTTGAAGAAGAAAGATATGGCAGCAGTCCTGGAAGAAAGTGACTGCAGAAGTGAGAGACACAGCAATCCTGGGGCAGCCTCAAACGGGAGACAACTGGTAGCTGTGGCTGAAGAGTCCCCAGGCGTGCAGGAGCAAGTGCTGGCTATGTGATGATACTGAGGGTCCCAGGGAATCTACCGATGCAAGAGAAAGCGTGGTCAGCGCTAGAAGAGGTAGAGAAAAGGTGAGGTGTGGTGTGTCATGTCCCTGCTGTGACCTGAACAGAGACTTCAGGACCAAAATATGGACATATGGGTGTGGGATGCAAGGAAAAGGCCAGGCAGTTCCCCAGGCAGCAAGTCCTCTGGAGGGTGCCCAGCAGTTTGTCATCGTTCCCCTCTTCAGTCTCTCTAGAAGATGTGGTGGAAGGATAGTCTCCATTTCCTGCATTCACAGTGCACAACAGCAAGGTGGCGACCAGCCCCCAGCGAGAAACCATCCCACTGAGTCATGTAGATCAGGCAAGTCAGGAACGAGGAAAGCTCGTATTTGCAGGGACACAGCGCCGTGCCCCCTAGCACACCGTTCCCAGCCCGCAGAGCCAGGCAGCTGCTGCAGAACTGGGCCCAGTGGAACCCCACACCAGGTACCCAGCCCTCTGCTGCCACGCACCAGAACAACACCCACATCAGAACTGCAGGAGTCTAGGCATTCAAGATCCTTACAGACCAGGGGACCTGCATGGGAGTGCACAGCAGTGCGACCTCATTATAGCTGCTCTCCATCCCACCTCACGCTGCATGACCTCAGGCCCTCATCCCCCAGGAACCACCACAGAGAAATCAAATGCTGAGCTGGAAAACATCTGCCAAAGGTTTGATAATGTCAACCAGACACAGATCCTGTGAGGGTGAAGCTTCATGCACACCTACTAACACATCAGTTCTTCACAAGCAGCATGGCTTGGCTTAGCTGTTGCTTTTGGAGAGGGAGAGGGGAGGAACAGAAGAGGAAGATGCACAGGTGGGAAGGGGAGGAAGTAGAAAAGAGGGAGGAATGAATTCTTTAAAAGTCAATGGGAAACAAAAGAGTACATGACACAGTAATTGCCAAAGCTAAGAAAGAAGAAACACTTCACAAATCACTGTTTACTGCCTCTTCATACACAACCCCGCATTGTCCTAAGACTTCGGCCTTCCAGGAGTTTTGCTTCCTGACGCATTCCCAGCCTGAAGGCAGAGGAAGTGACAGGCTACTGTGGAAGCAAGAGGGAAGCAGATCAACCTGAAAAAATGAATCCCAAGCTATTTTGTGGCACAAAGACAACCAAATTTCTGGGTCCTCCCCTCCACACAGCATTGAGGTTCCCATTGCTTTTCAGGTACAGTGATCCTAATTCAGAGTTATCTTCCAGACCTCTTCAAGTGGGAACAGGCCAGCAGGTTTCTCTCAGTCCAATGGGATAAGATAAAGTTAGCATGAAAGATGCTATTCAAAAATACTTCCAATTTATTGGAAGCCTTTATAACAGACGCCAAATGGAAAAAAAAAATTCCAAACACCCAGGAAGCCACCGTTCTGAAAAAAAAAAGTGTCAGCAGCTTGTTCAGCGTGGAACGTCACCTAAAAGTGCACGCTGCCTGCCCTTCAGGCTGCCGTCGAGTCCCCAGCTCCTCTGTCATGCTCCTCCCCTGCCAGCAGACTGAAAACTATCAGGTATTGTTTCTCCTAGTCCAGAATCCCACGGGATTGCACTTCAGGACAGTGTCCCAAGGAAATAAAATGCAGGGGGTTTGGCCTAAGCATTTTGCATAGTTCTTTCTTGGCTGGAGGTACCTGACATACTGAGCTTCCCACACACACTCAGGTCTTTTGGCCACTTCCCTGGAAGGCTGGCTGGCCCTTCCAGAGCCTGAAACACCACAACTAGCTCTCACCCCCCCCTTCCCTCCTACTGCCAGCAACGTCCCAGCCGCTAGGTAGGCTGCGCTCCGTGGTAACTCAGAACAGCACAGCTCAGGCTAAGAGAGACCAAGTCACTTCAAGCAGTGCCAGGCCCTTCCTAAGGTCCAGGTGACACAGTTAGTTTGGCACAGCAGCTGGCAACGCTGAGCTACACAGGGACAAACAAGCACCAACACAGAGGGAGCACAAGAGAGAAGACAGTGCAGTGGTCACATTGCCAGGGACACGCATTTCCAGCTATCAAGGACGAAACAAGCACCAGCACAGGGGCTGCCTCTGGATATCCAGCCCTGTCACTGCACCCCGGTTTGCTGGGGCCAACACACAGTTTCTGTATCCCAGCTGCTTTAAACCAACACCCAGAAAGAATTTAGTGCTGGCAGTGGGCAAGAAGGGCAAGAAAGGCACAACAGCTCCTGCCCTGGAGCTCTGTAAAGGTAAGGCTGGAGAAAAGTCAGTCCCTCATATCAGAGCTTCCAAGCGATACCTTGGGGTTACTTTTCCTGTGTTTACGTAGTTTTAAGCTGTAGTTGAAGGAGGAAGAGGAGAAACAGCTTCCAGGGAGTTAATGGAGAAACAAAACATTCTGCTTTCCCAGTACTCTAACATTCCTGTTCCCACCTGCATTTTCTGTTCTTTTTCTGCATAAAGGGGGTAAGAAATAACAATTTTTGTTCATAACCCAGAGAGAGACAGGCTGTGCACGACTCCTCACAACATGGCACCAGCCAGTTTCCTTTGGAGGGGATTCAGCCCCTTTTCTGATACATTCCATGGATATCAGACAGCTGGATGGATGGAAATAGGGAATGCGCAGGACAGGGGAGGCAGTTACTGGATATCTGGTCATGCTGGGGCACATAAACAAGACCAGGACAAAGGGAGGTTTCGATTATCAAGGCTCTGACAAACCTTTTGGGTAAGTATGCTAAGAAAGAAGGCCCAGCAGCTCTGAGCTGCCCAGCAGTGCTGTGTCCACGCCTCTTATCTGCACAGTGGAGCCCCAGCAGCCTCTGCCACTTTTGGAGAGACTCCCAGTTTGTTCTACACTGCAGGGCTCCCGCTATGGGTGATGGCACCACCGCTGGGCAGAGTACCTGCTTCACTTCCTGGCACCTCTGCAATAAAAGGATAAAGCTCCATGTGCAGGCAGGGCAGGTGCCACTCTGCCAGGCACCACTACCGTCCGGAGCGGGCACAGGCATGCTGTGCCGCTAGGAACCAACTATCTGCACAAACTGGGAATGGCACGAGGGGCCTCTGTGGTGAGGACATGGATCTTTGGGTGCGTGATGACCCCCCGCCCGCCGCACAGACATGCTATGTAGGGTGATGAGCACAAGCCGAGCGTGCATGGCATGAGAATGGCGGACGCACGAATCACAGGCAGCTTACAGGAGGTGCTCACCATCAAGTGCACACTGGAGCTCGACTTCCTTTTCTGGACACACCATTGAGAGAGGGAAAGAGAAGGGAAGAGAGGAGATGAGAAGAAAAGAAAAGCACAGAAACGATTCATACATCAGTGTGCCAGCAAGGACCCCTGCCCGTCACACTCCCCCAGTGCAGGGACAAGTGGCAGCAGAAACGCAGAGGCACACGAGGCAGCGCAGTGAGAACAAACCATTAACGAACAGGACCACACACCAGCAGAAGGGCAGGGCTGGAGAACTCCATCCACTCATTGAGGTCAGAACACAGTTGCCTCACACACTGATACAAGGAGAGGAGAAGAGAGAAGAATGTATATGCTCAGACGTGGGCTGCAAAGGGGGGCCTCTGTGTGCCCTCCCACCTCAGAACCCCCTGCAGCTTCCTCAGCCACACTGAAGGGGCTGGCACAAACCCCTCTGCATTCACATTGGAGAAACAAGAGGTGTGTCTGCAACTGGAACCAGAGGGCAGGGCAGTGGGCACCATGGAGAAGAGAGCATCCCCAAGGGACAAAGAGAGAGGAGGGAAAGGGGACAGCACGGGGAGGAGAAAGGCACCCTCCCACAGCCACTGGGTTCTGTGAGAGGCACTCACACTCCAACACAGAGAAGAGGCAAGGAAGGCAGAGGCACTTGGCAGCCACAACACCTTGTGCTCCCAGTACCATGCTCAGACAATATTCAGCCTTCTCAAACTCTGCTCTTGTCCAAAGACATCTTCAGTCACCTTCAAAGGCACCTTCGCACTAGAATGTGCTCTGCAGTACCCAGGCTCAGCACACATTGCTCTGCCCTTTCCCTACACTCAATGTCCAAGCAGAGCCTGGCAGGCCTTTCAGCATTGCAACAGTGCCCCTTTCCCCACTGGCTCCACATCCATTTTCCATCTGCCCTTCTCCTTGGGTACTATCCAGGCTATTTCTCTGCTGCTTACCTCCATGGGGAGGTCCTACAGCTGAGAGTCCTGCAGGACAGCATGTCCCAGCCAACAGCCATGGTGGCATGTGCTCAGCTAGGCAGCTCTGACCTCCTGCACACCCCCACAGCCCTTTAGCTCGGTACAGGCCAGCAGTTACACCTCCTCATTTCATGCACTTACTGAGCCTTCACAGCTTTCCCCTGAATGCTGCCTTCGTCCCTGCTGCCCTCACACCAGAGCCCAAGCACACGCACAGACTGGCACGTCCTCAGGAGAAGTGCCTTTGTTCCTCTCATACCCAGAGCTACATTGCTAATCACAACACAAAGCCCAGAATCACGCACCCACTGCACAAACAGACTCAAACCAGCAAAGCTTCTGCCTCATCTGATCTTTAATTCCAGGATGGACAGACTCTTGAGCACTGATCTGTTCACCATTTGGGTCACCAATTTTCCACTTTACGGGGACACAACACAAGACTTGCCATCACCTGCTTTACAAACCTGTGAGTCCTCTCATCTTTTAGTGTAATTTAGCTTCTCCACAGGCTTCTCCCCAAGCTACAGGTAAAATAGGATGTGCTCCCAACGCATGAATGCAATGCTTGGACCACCAACAACCCAGAGGAATCCTTGTACGCAGTTACAAGAGGGAATTTTTAACTGGGAGAAGTGGAAATTCACACTGAGAAATCATACTGAAGCTTCATTTGTTATTTATAACATACCCTGAAAGTTGCAGCAGACAAACGGAGGCTGTCTGGATGTCACAGGGACACCTCCTTAAGAAAGACAGTCTCATCTAACATTCATACAGATTCCCCACAAGAAACAAGAAAAGGGGCAGAAAATGTTAAGAGAAAGCAAAACATTTGATGTGAAAGAGGAGTTGGCCAAGCCATACAGCAACCACCCACACTCCAGTACCAGAGGCACGAGGGACTCTGACACAGGAGGAAACAGAACCCTCTGTAGAGCAGAATTGAATTAGAGTACATTCTGTATTTCAAATAGTGCTGGGCTATTGACATGGCATGAGGTGGTGCAGAAATCCCAGAAAGCACATTATTACTGGCTGGAATTACAATAGGGGGAGGAAAGGTAGCGAGGCAGCACGAAAAGGTGGGGAGAGAAGTCCATGCTAAGATCAGAGCCCTAACAGTTCTACTGAAACTCCATACAAGCTGCATAACACCAACCAGCAGTAAGTGCTAAACCATCAGAACTTATTAAAGTCAAAACACAGACAATGAAGTTACTAAAACCAGCTCAGTCTCCCAATCGCCTCTGTAAGAGCTGCTTCAGGGCCCTCTGCGCCACCTTCCCATGGCAACCAGGTGGGTGAGCAAAACCTTTTCTTCTTCTTCTTGCAACGTGACTGCAATTTAGCAAAGTAAATAAGAGAACAGAAGTGTAGTTACAGTTTTCCTTCCTTCCGTAACACAGTTGCCTCTGCAAGCTCTTCTGGGCAGCACAGAGCTGGTCCAGTGAATGCAAACAGTTGTTAAGACCGAGAACATCTCTGGTGAGGTGCCTCACTGATCACTGAAAGGACTTGCCTATGTCTGAGTGACAAAAATCCTCTCAAAGCAGTACAGACATTTACCTCTCAAAGATGGGGATTAACATTTGTTCAAGTTCTTTCTCTGTATCTGTGAGCAACTCTGGTGTTTGTCTCAAAAGAGGAGCAGATTGTCTACAGTGACACTGAAGGGAGACTCTTGTTAAGATAAAAAACAAGCAGAGTCAGCAGGTGAGAGCAGACACACTGCAGAACCACTGACCCCTCGGCATAGCACGGAGCTGGGAACCACAAGGGGAAATCACTCCGAGCACGTACAGAAATACACCACGGATGCTGTAGGGAGGCCAGGGCCCCTTCACATTTCTGGGCACTGCACATGGACAATTTTGACAACAGCTTTCTGCACTTCTGCCTTCGATGTGCAGTTCTCCTCAGTCTGAAACTGTCAGTACCAACAAGTTAGAGCATCACATGCTGCACTCAGTTTCTATAGACAGCACAGCCAGTTTAGGACTTCAGGGAGGGAAAAAAAGCTGAGCTCAAAGCATGTCAGTGAGAGGCAGCCTGAATTGGCAGATCCAAGGTCCTCTTTCTGCTTCTGCTGTAGCCCTTTTGTGCGATGCCGAGCAAAACATTTCATCTTTGCCAGTCCATTTTCTCTCTTGCCCTCTGCCAGTTTCGCTATTTAAATTGTAAGCTAAGAGGCAGGGATTTTCTGCTCAGGCATTGCTACTGTGCTGGGCACTTTGGACCCTTGATCTCAGTTAGAGTTTCCAGGCATTACAACAATGCAATGAGAAAAGTGGACGCATCAAAGGTGGGCAGAACGTGCTACTGGGTGTCAGCACTCGAGCAGCTCTAAAGCGCTCCCCTAGTGTATTGATAAAACAGTCCAGCATAAAATTGTGCTGCTCAGGTAAACTCATGTTCTCCTTGTTTAGCTTCACTGTAACAATCTTTATACGATGTGGCTTTAAGACCATAAAAAGTTCAGATACAGAAACAGGAGCATAAACCCTTGTTCGTCGCTGCATGGATGGTACCTGACCCAAGGGGATTTCCAGTCCTTGCAGATTCCCTAAGGATACTGTTGGCTCACCTCGTTGCTGCACCTTCTCTGCCTAAGACACAATGTTCACTAACTGTTCTCAGCAGCCGTGCCAGCTTATGGATTGCCCTGCCTCCCCCGCATCCTCCCTCCTGGGCAAAGGGCAAGGAATGCTGGTACCTGCCAGGCAGCAAACGTGCCATTACTGTAACATTCCTTAAAATCAGCAGAACAAGTGGCATTTGGGGCATCCTTGCAGTCAGGTGAGTCGAAAGGTGGGTTCTACATCACACCAAAAATCTGGATTTTGGCTCTTTCAGTGAAGTTGTCCTTTCAGCTTTTACTGAGGATGAAACCAGCGTGCGTGCAGCACAGACAAGGCAGGGAATCAACACATTCTGCAGAGTACTGCAAGGGACTGCTGTTAATATCCACATCCCACAAGTTGCTGTTTGCATAGAACATTACACAGGGGCCTGAAAACCACTACAGTTTTGTACCCCCTAATCACAAACCAAAGTACTCAGAAAGAAAAGGAAAAGAAGAAGGAACTGACAAAGAGCTCAGAAAGGAATGGATTTTAAAATACTCACAATCACATACTTAAATAAAAAATAGCACTTCTGCACTAATGACTTCTGATTATACAGATCGGTCTGACTGGCCCTGCTAGAACTGGGAGCACACGCATCCTCACATCCCTAGGAAGGAAATTCCTTTGGGAAAAGGGGCACAGCACTGTGGAAGCGCTGCCCAGAGCCACAAAGTCCATCAGCAGGGCTGCACCACACTTCAGGGAGCCCCACGCTGACAGGGTGAGAGACAAGGACAGAAAGCATCCTGAACCTTCACCCGGGTGCCCCAGCCCCTTAATCCCTTTCCCTCCCACCCCCCAATGCAAGGTCAGGTCACCGGCAGAAAGGGGAACAGGAAAGCAAGGAAATCTGTCCTGAAACCATCTAAAGGAAATATTTAACTGTCAGCTCACAATGTTGTTTGTAAATTTAGAATCTTAAGAGAAATACCTGGGCCTACAGTAGTGGCCAGAAGATACAAGGTATGTTACATGGCTCTGCAACGCGTCCCCCAGTACCTGCCAGCCTCACCCAGGGCTTGGAAGCAGAAAAGTGTTCATGGTGATAAAACCTGGGTCTTCCTGGTTGCTACTGCATCAGCCTGGATCCAAATTCCACCTGAAGTAGGGAGTGCAGCACTACCACAGGTTTGGTAAGCAGAGACAATTTAAGATTCAAAGCAGTTTAAATCATTCATTATTTAAGATAATGGAAAAGTTCTCAAGTGCCAAGCTGATGAAATATCTCCCAATTAGCAGAATTAGTACTTGAAATAGAAGCAGCAGTGCGATATGACAAACAGCAGTGCTTCAGACAGATCTTGGAAAGGAATTTGCAAGAGGAGAGGATCACACACACGGAAATTCATCAAAATAACCCATGTGGACACGCCTATATTGGAATAAAAGATGTTCCAGTCCTCCTCTCCTGATTTAAAGCTTTCTTTCTCCTTCCAGAAAGGTCTGATGTAAGCACAAGGCACACAACCCCACTGTTTGTGCAAGGCTTGCTTCAGCAAGGGACTAAAGCCAATGCCTACGGAAACGAAAACTGAGGGGGTTTCTTACCCATCAGCTCAGCACAACTAACACAGACACTCACATCACCACCAAGGACTACTACATCATTCCTTTCTCTGTTATGCTAAATCAGCAACCTCACACCGCACCTTGTGTCAGATATGCACCACCATGTTTTCAAGGAGTTCTCTGGAATAAAGGAGAAAGGCAGAGGTCTCACTTAAACCTGCCCGATACAATGGAATAGAAACTGCTACTGTATTCAGAGTCAAATAACGCAAGATTCTAGCATAGATACCTCTGACTTCCAGCCAAAACAATGCGAAAGGTACCTTGAACAGAAAGTAAATTAAGACAAACTGGTTTTCTCATTGGGCTTGAAGCCATTAATTTCTGTGGAAGAAACACCATTCTGCATTTCCACCTGCTGTGTGGATGTCTGAACATCCTCATAAAGCACAGTAACCCTGAGCCAGACAAAGCCAGTGAAAAATCTGGAAAATACTTCTCTCAAATCTCCATAAGGAATTATTGTCCAAGGAGGACAACTACCAAATAACCCAGGAATCTCCATCTCTGGAGGGCACAGAAGAAATTGCTGAGCCATACAGCATGCGGTCGGACTGCAGTTACACACAGCACGCAATGCCTGTTCTAAATCGACACCTGATGTCAAGTTCTTGATATGGAAAGTGGGAGTGAAAGCATCCCCCAGAGCTGAAAACCTGCCTGGTGTTCCAGACATGGTACCTGTGCTCTGTGCTGCTGCAATGGGCAGGAAATCATCGCTTGCGGCAAGCAGGGCAGATGCTCTTAACCAGTCACAGCACAAGCAGTTTGTCAGGACTCTCCAGGATGAGAAAACCAGGGGGGCTACAATTACAAGGTTCCTGCACAAGGAGCAGCATGTGAAGAGCAGGTTGGTCACAACAATGAGGCCACAAACCATTGACCAGCACAGAATGCAGCCTCGCAGCCAAGCGGGTCAGTGCTGCTCCCTTACACAAAGCCAAGTGGGAAAAGGCTATACTTCCACAGGATGACTAATGGGAAGCAGTCCCGTACACACAGTCAGCAGGGCCAAGGAGGGTGATAAGCCCATGGCCCCAGCAATCCTACAGCAGGAGTGCCAAGATATGCTACAAACACTCAGAGCACTGCTTGCTTGCGTTAAACTCAGCACTAGGGGGAAGCCAGCCAGGCTTGTTCAGCCTGCATCCCTGAGCAACAGAGTGACTCCAGCTTCAGAAAGAAATCTGAGTTTTAAAGCTTATAGAAATGGGGACTCAAAAGTCCCACCCTGAAGATAGATGCTGTTTGGGGAAAATGAAGAGCTTAACTCTTCTGAGGGCCCTCAGCCAGGTTGGGAGCGTGTGATGTCCCTTGTGGACACCACTCAGGTTCACACTGCAGAGCGAGACTGCTCTAACGCTTAGGAGCAAGAAGGTTGTATGGACTCTTGGCTGCAGGTCTCCAGTGCCACATGGAAGTGGAGAAGAGGTTTCCAGAGGGGATCCCCATTCAGCAAGTACAGCGACTGCAATGCTCTCCAATCTACCTTCCACTGCATTGCAAGTGTTCAGTTATACAGATCAGGAAACCAGCTAAAAAAGCAAATCCAGCTTCACTCTTTTCACAGAGAAAGACACAACGTTCTCAGTGAACCGGACACCACAAGTTCACTATGGAACTGGAAGTCTAATCTACAGGTCTCCTTGTAACTACATGACTAAGAAGCTGTGCTTAAAACCTGCATGCACATCACCTGTCCCTTTCGTGAAGGTTTTGATGCAAGCTGTTGGAAAACATGAATCCTGAGAAGACAGACAGTACTTTCTAGGTAGGTGACAAAACCTATGCAGACCTGTTGTTACCTGCTGCTTTTCAAGCTGTTTTTCCCCTGCCACGTTGGGATATTGAAGCACCTACCTGCTGGTTCTCAGTTCACAATATTTGGCATCTTCCATTCTTATTCCACTGGGAATTTACTGTAATGTCTTCCACATGGACAGACACGACAGCTCCGACACTTGCCGTGCTCCTGTGCCTGTGTTCAAATGCGTGTCTGCACTCTGCACAAGAGGCAGGTGTGTGCCAGGCCACAAAAGCTCGCTCTTGCAGACACACTCCAAAGAGAAGTATCCAAGGGCGAGAACAGCAGTTCTGTGTAGCATTTGGGTCAAAAACCCCAAAGACTTGGTGTCATGAGGGCAGAATGCAGGTTTGACTAGAGCAGTCCCCAAACCAAACACCAGTCCTCTGGAAACATCTCTTTCTTTTTGAGCAGCCTGAGCATACCGTGAGCCCTCTGGAAACAGAGCCTCATTAGAACGGAAAAGGGCTAAGAGAGCAGAAGAGAACAGGTGAGCTGGTCCTGCAGAGTGTGGCAGCCTCCCAGCATGGGGAGAAGGAAGCCTGTCCACAGTGAACCAGCAGATGAACTAACAGCTGGGGAAAAGCTTTGGGCTTCAGATGGGAATGCAAGCAGATAAACCAAGCCTGGTTTTCCCACATGAAGGACAGTTCTCCTTTGGAGCAGTTAGAAGACAGGGCTCTAGCCCATAACTGCCTCTCCTCCAGCACTAGGTGGTGAAGGGTCACTGCCTGCCACAACACACAGCCTTGGGAATGGCCTGTTTGACTTCCAGAACCAAAGGCTGACCATGCACGTGAGCAAAATTTGAAGTGGGGAAAGAATTACTCCCCTCCAAAGGAAACAGCAGAGTGCCTGACCCTCGGGGATGTGGACTGGGCTCTAACATAAGGCTCAGTTTCTGTTCTGTCCAAATGTGAATATCTGGAGGTTCCTCCTTCCCCACCCCTCTTCTGAGCTCAACCTTTGGCACCCGTCCAAGAGCGCAGACAAGGAGATTTCCACAGGGGCAACAGGTACCATGACTCAGTGACTGCTCCTCTGCACAATTCAGATACCCAGAAGCGCTCTGTTCTGACCAGAACAGACGAGTCAGAGGAAGGTGTCCGGGCAAGTCCTTGGTCCTTCTAATCCACAGCACTGACCGATCCTCCTCCACACTTCAGGGAAGGGGGAAAGAAATCTTCTGGGTACAACGGTGCATTTAGTTAGTGGTGCAATGCACAAGGTGCTGGTAAGGAACACTGAGATCCCACCTGGGGCATCATGATGAGAGACTGGACATAATCCCAGGCAAGAGCAGAGCTGTGGGTTTACCCTGAGGGGGATGGGCACCAGAGAAAGCAGAACGCCTTCTGCTCAGGCAGTGGGAGAGACAGCGAAATGGGAAAGGAAGAACTTACCTTCACTCCATCTGACTTCTTGTTCAGCAGGCTTTTGGCAGCTGTGGAGAGAAGCAGAAATAGGTCAAATTTCAGGTTCAAGGCTGTTCTCTCCCCACTTCCCTCAAAACTGCATGAGACTTTAGAAGGACAACCATCCCGCTAGTTCCCCTCTAATCATCCTGCAAATTCCTTTCTACCAGAAAGAGACCTGGAAAACAGGCCAAGTCACTCATCAAATCCGTCCTGATGGCAGAGGGTCACCCATCCTATCTACTGCTCACCTAATGAAGCAAAAACGCTCCACTACCACCACCTCAGGAAGACCAAGCCTGCAACGTCCTCGTTTCAATCTTCCCCTCACCTTATAAGCCCAGACAGAGATGCCAGCAGTTACCAGGGGAAAAGCTTCAGAGATCTGCCAGACCCTTGCAACAGGATGAAGCTTTGCTCTCAAGTACAGCCCTCATGTAACAGACCTCGCTGGTAACAGGGGCACTGAGAGCACAGAGGCCTCCTAATGACTGCTTCACAGTGACTGGGGGAACATCTGAGAGCTGAAAGGAGAGACTGGAGGGAGCAAAAGGCACCATCTGACAACTGCTTAAAGAATAGAGAATGAGGAAAGAGATAGGAACCAGGCTGAGTTTCCTCCCTGGGAGATAAAGCTGCTCTGCTGTGCTCCAATTTAACAGCTGGCATTGGCAAGGGAAGTGAGAGTTCTGCCCGCACAAACACGGACAGGGAACCCACCATGAACACCCAGCAGGAGGCACACGGGACTACAATAGAGCAGCTCCACCTTACAGCAAAGTGCTACGCTGACAACCGTCATCAGCAAGACCCCATCTACAGCTCCAACAGGCATGAAGCACAGTTCATCTACTCGTGAAGGCTACGCTCAGCTGTCTCAGCGCCTGTAAACAGCGCACTGGAGACCAGCACTGACACACCTCTCCACGCAGCTGCTGGGGAGCGTGTGGGTCTGCATACTTGACCCGGATTTTAGCTCCAGCAGGGATGAAGCCCAGAGAAAAGGCCAAGTTCTAAGATTAGCCTACATGGCTGTTGAAACATTTGACTCCTAAAGACTTACTGACCACCTCACACACGGATTGCTCGACATCTCACAGAAAGCAGCAACGTTGGGCAATATCCAAGCAACACTTCAAGCTTTATGTCCAAAGCATTTCCCACCTTGCTTTCCTCACGACACACCCTACAAACATGGAGTAAGCAGGTGGTACCAGTAGCGTGAAGGACTACAGCAGCTCCTCACAGTAAAGAGGTTGCACCCTACACGAGGTTATGACAATCCCTGAACTGGCCTTCCTAATGTGAATATAAAGCTAGATCAGGAATTTGCCTTCAATTCCTGCTCTCAGAAGACCACTCCAAGAACCTCCTGCAGATATCTGCTAAATGTGATGTGTCATAACATAAGGCTCCAACGTGCACACATAAAGCTGGGCAGACAAACTGAGCCAAGCAGCTCACCTACTCCCCCAACAGTTCCTTTGCTGAGTGCATACATACCAAAGCACTTCAAAACTGAACCTAGCAAGTAAGTTCTGGCCACTTTCAAGGCATCATGAAGGCCAGCCTGATTCCACGACCGAGTGAGGAGATCAAGGTGACTACAGGCTTAAAAGGGGTCCAGCATTTACATCACACGTACATCAAGGCGTCTCACACAACAACTGCTGAAAACAAGAAAATGTTATGGCCTTCCAGCTTCAGAGGAGTAAAAGGTTCTGGAACACAACAAATATCACAAATGTGACATCCTTGCAGTGGAAAGAACACATCAGAGAAGGGAAAGAGCACCACCATATGTGCTGGGAGCAACCCAGACACAGGCTAGGAAGCAATGCTTTTCACACTTCCTGCCGTTTTCCTGGAACCTCCCATGTGTCTCTGTGGACAGACGACAGCTAAAATTGCACTGTAGAGTGTTACAGCAAGTTCAGTCGAGCCTCTAGCTCAGCTGAGACACAACCACTAAAGAGAACCCCAAACAGCCACTACTAAAGTGCTGACTACAGCACAACTGGGGAAAGAAGCAAGATCACGTCCCTTTACCTTTAGGGACTGACCTGGGGCAAAATGCACCAGGCAAGCAGCTGCTTTCTCACCAAAGCACAGGAACTTTTGTGCTTTGTAAAAAGTAAGATTTGTAATGGGTAAAAAAGAGAGTGCACTGCTACAGAGTCTTTGAGCACAAAATTTGTCACAAGCTAAACTATACTGTCGAACAAAGGAACTCCACACTACAGAACATGTGCCAGAGGAGCCAGCAATGACAGCAGGATTAAAGAAGCCTTCTCCTGTTTCATGCAGATCATCATATCGCGCCTAATTAATTGATACCAGGGTCACATGAGGCTTTGTGTTCCTCTTGGTTTAAAACATCCATGAAGAAGCTTTTAGGGAATCTCATCCCCAGACAGGAAGAAGCTTCTTTTTTCATAAATCCAGTTCCCGATCTGCTGGAAACGGTGCTTTTAGAGGCCCATAAAACAGCATCACCATGTTACAGAAAGCAAAACCCTTTGGGGCTGTTAGGGAGAGCATGAAGGACTACTGCAGCATGTTCCGAGTGCAGTTAGATGGCTGGTCATGATGGGAAAAGCCTGAGCTCTACCCACAGTTACCACATGGAATTTTTCATTTTTCCTTTCAGTCAGTGTGCACTTAATGTTCAGTTCCTGCAGATCTATGCATTTCAATTACAGCAATTAAACCCCCCAGTAAATTAAAAAATGATAAAAACTTACAAAAGTCAAGCTCGTATTATACAGTCTGCAAAGAAAACAAGAGTAGCTCATCTCTTCGCGTTCAAATCTCATTGAAATAGTAGCAATAGCTACTGGCTATGACTGCTTTGCATCTAAATTCACGCCGGTTCTTTCTGGACAGCATTCAGGGCGTCTCGTTACCTGGGAGCACAGTTCACGTTCAGAGCAGAACTCGTTGACACTGAGAGCCCTGCCCTCACTGTGGGCCACCTGGGATTGCCTTGTCTTCAGCTGCGAACCAAAGCTGATCCAGCAGTTCCAGCCCTTTGGGACAGAAGAATGAGCAGAGCAAGTCCTTTCCTCCTCGATCCTGGCTCAGGAAGTAAGTCATGCACCATTAAGGAGAGCCTTTCTCCCAGGGGTTTCGTGTGCTCCAAATCTGGGCTATGGGAGGTTTCCTCACCCAGGCACTTCTGCAGCTTAATTAGAAGTGACAACATTCACAGACTAAAAATGGAGCTAAAACTGCTGTTTGGAAAAAAATGAAACCCCTGCCTTATCCAGAATCATCAATGAAGTGAAATAAAACCTGGCTGTGTGAACAGATCAGAAACCATCCAGGTCAGCTGAAAGCCTGAGGAAGTGTTCCCTGCTGTACTGCCCTGCGGAGGCTGAGTCGCTGTGCCATGGCTCCTAAACTGCTATTTCAGTGCTATAAACAGTGCAGAATTCAAAAGTTCTGTAACAGCACAATTGTGGGACAGGTGAACGGAGAGAACTGTTCTGTCCCTGAAAGGCCAAACCGTCAGGAATGCAGCAAAGAGGAACTGCTGTAGCCACAAGCAATCTGACACGTTGGCAGAGGTTCCCGTGAATGCAAGAACCAAGAGAAAACTGTGCTGAAGCTGCTGAGGGTTGGTTCTTAATAGAGCTTGATTTCAGACTCTTTTTTTTTTTTTTAAATCACCATACAGGAGGTTAAATGCCACTTTGATTTCACAACTGAACGTATGCATGATTGTGCCCTTAGAACCCCGGGCTGATCTTCTCACAGAGGATTTCATCCTAATTAGCAGTGTACTGAAGCATCACCCAGAACATAAGAATAGGTACCCACCATTAGTAAATGGCCAGATGAAATAATACACTCCCATCTCACCCATCATCACTTCTGAACCACAGAGTGGACACCTGAAAGTAACTTCAGTCAGCTGCAATAAAACTCTGATTCACGCACTCAGTGAGTGCCCTTTTGAAAAGAGAAAAAGATGGCAAAGAGGGCCAGAAAAGCGAACAATCCCATAAAGCAAAAGCCCTTACACAGAGAGGTTTTCTGCCCAAATGGGAATGAGCACAGACAGGACTGCATCACCCTGATGTGCTGAGCCACGACAGTGATCTTCCAGAAAGCCCAGTTTTGTATGTGGGGATTTGCATTTGCAGTAAGAGCCGTAGATGATGTGGCTGGGCGTGAGCCAGGCCACCGTGCACTCAGCTTAAAAGGATGACAACCACGCTTGAGATTCCAAGAAGGCAAAGCCAGCTGCTTCAGATCCACCTACCCATTTGTGAGGAGTCAGAGCCACCCAACACCCAACAGCTCCTGTCCCTGCTTTCACCAACTTTGTCACTCATGCTGTGTCCCTGCCCCAGGAATCCTTACCTCTTAAGAGTTCTTCACTCAGAGTTCCAGATGGGAAAGCTAACAAAGGCCAGCTATAATTTCCCCAAAATAACCTGCTAACAAAGTATCCTGGCAGGACTGTGGCAGCTGGCTTTATTTCTGGTTTGTCCCAGAGTGCAGCACCATGTGCTGCTCCCCAAACAAATCAACTCCTACTTCACATCAGTCTCCAAACAAAGCAACCCCCAAGCACATTTCCCTCCCTCCTCCTCAACCCCAAAAGGGTTAAAATATCCCTCAACTCACACAAAACAAAACCAAGGAGGGGACAGAAACAGTGAGAGCTTACCTGAAAAATTACGAGACACGAGCATCGTGGTGAGGATTGCGCCCTGTGGGGAAGAGAAAGCAGGGGTAATGGACAGTGGCACTACTAAAGAGGTGGGCTGGGCCAACCTGTGGAGACCCCAGTGCATGGGGTGCCAAAGCAGAGGTGCCCCAGGGGCACCCTGGAAGCCCTAATGTATCCAGGGTTCCCACACGTGGCTGTTGGGGCTGACACGGGATTGCTCAGGGCCTGCCTTTCTAGAGGCCAGGCAGGATGGCCTAGGAAGTCTAAAACAGCACTAAGGGTTGTGTTAGACACCTGGCTGCTTCCTGGCTTTCAGATAGCAGAGAGCAGCTCCATGCACAGGCAGAGGCTTTGTCCCAGCTATGGGCAACCCATACACTGCTCCTGGGAGGCAGAGAGCGATCAGAGCCAAAAGCCCCACGATTTCAGAACTGATCGCTCCATTTCAACTCTGCTGCAGGAAGCAGAAGGGGGGACTGCATAAGCAGAAGAGATATGGGAAACTTGGAACTTTGGAGAGAGAAACTACCCAGATCCTCAACACATGTCAGCATCCTGTGCTGGAGGAGCATGCAAGCTACGTCACTGACCTTAGGGAGCTGACCATAAACAAATACATTGCTGCTAGGAAGGCATTAACCTCAAATTCAGAAGATTAAAACCAAGGCAGATGAACATACACTTACCTTTAGCTTCCTTCTTGCATTGAACTTCCTCAAGCACTCCACAGTCTCCTGCCTGTGCATCATCGACGCAACAGTGGATCGTTGCTGAAAGACAGGATCAGCAAAATATCAAGAACATTCCCTCATCAAACCAGCCCAGGGCGTTCTCTGCACTTGCATACGGCCATGATGTGGTCAAGGTTCTCACCACTGTACAGCTGCAGACCACTGCAACCGGTT
Organism: Dromococcyx pavoninus; assembly: GCA_033558185.1. NCBI lineage: Eukaryota > Metazoa > Chordata > Aves > Cuculiformes > Neomorphidae > Dromococcyx > Dromococcyx pavoninus. The sequence continues at coordinate 196,576 of JAUMJL010001208.1, read as the reverse complement.
CAGAACTCCAGAAATTCCCAGTACAGGAAGACAGGTTAAGTCAAGGCTGACTGTTACAGGACTGTGCCCAGGGAACGCTGTGACTGAGGTACAGGTGGGAATTAGTGCTCCCTATCTTTCAGGCACACAAATGGACCAAGACAGCATGAAAACAAAGGCAAAGGAACAAGCACAAGGGACTGAGTTAGAGGCACTGCAGAAAAGAAAAAATGTGCGAAGGAACACAGACATCTCCTGGAATGAAAGGATGCCATGGTGTACTAGGAGCGTTTGGTTAGACTTAGGTAGAACCATTTCATCCTGCAGACAGAAAAGGGCACCACTGCTGCCCTCCCCCGTGCCCCCTCCCAGCTGCATTCTGGGATTTCCTTGTCAACTTTGCAAAAGATGGAAAATACTCAGGTGCAGGGTCTGGCCAGGCAGAACCGACACACAAAGATTGTTTGCTGATTTCAGGTTTGCAGCCAGTTCAGCTGCAGCAGAGCAGAAATGCTCCAATGTTGCAATGCAGTAAACTGAAGTAGAGATAAAGAGGAAATTATCCTAAAATACTTAGCCTGATGCCCAACTCTGCCCAACATTTTAGGATTATGTGGATTGCAAGAGGAGCTATAGAGAAAACCAGAAACTATGGATGTTAGTACAACTTCTATAAGAGCTGGATTGGGGAAGGTCAGTCTCCAAAAAGCTACACATTTGGAAAGATTTAAGATGTTCTCCACAGCCAAAGTCTTCTTGACATGTCAGTTCAGGGCAAATCCCAAACCAATCCATGAGAGAGAACACTTACACAGACCCATGGATGCTTGAGAGCCTGGTCAGCTGTGATGCGCTTTGCTGGGTTTATCGTCAGCATCTGGTTGATCAAGTTCTTTGCTTCGGGAGTCACAGTGTCCCACTCAGGTGACGGGAACTGAAAGAGGAAGACGGAACAGATGATGAACTGAAAATCTCTTCTACTATCAGAAGACATTCTCGCTCCTATACAGCTCAGTTCCAGCCCTTGCCCTTTTGGTACCAGGGTTAATTTATTTGCAAAAAACAGCAGTTTTTGTGAAAACCCACACTGAATGAAAACTGTCCAGAACCCAGCAAGTGCCTGGTACAGCCAGCAGGACACACTCGTGCCATTCACCAGACATGGGCAGGAGGATTAATGGTTTAACAGCCTTTTTGGAATCACTCTGACATTTGAATTTCTTTCACACTCAACAGTCAAAAAAAGTAAAGTCACAGCTCTTTTTAACTGAGTTCTGACACAAAAAACACAAGCTCTGTCTTTTCACCCCACCTCGCTCTTTCTCCAGCAGCTAGAACATTTTAACAGCACATGCAAAACCACAATGCTGCAGCAAAATCTGGTGAAAGCGGAACCCAGTACCAGAGATCAATGCTCAGGTGCACCTTCCCAAAACAAAGCACAACACTGTGGAGCAACAGCAATCCTGTAGGTGTAGCACCCACCCGCAAGCTGTTAACAAGCAGCGACCCTACCAGAAATCATTTCCTGGGGAGCAAGAGAGCTGTAATAGTGGGTGGAAACACAGCAGCACAGAAACAAAGGAGAGAATCTCCAGTATTTCAGCTGCTGCTCATATATGAAGGGTAATCACTCTCTCTGGTAACTCCAGTAACAATAAAGATGAGATATTCAGACCAACCTCTGGATGCCTGCACCTGGTACCGGTGACAGCATGCCAAGATTGAAGGCAGCACATTTCACTCCCAGGAACCCACTGCACAAATACAGTGAACTTCACGACACAGACACAAATGTCCTGTTGGGATAATAGCCCCCGTCTAATCTAAGAACATTTCTTTACTACAGCATTTAGAAAAAGTTTGTTCCATCACTTTTTCTTTTGCATTTTATGCCTTGCTTAGTTGGGTCATACAGATACACCCACTAGTTGATGTGTTTATCACCTTATTTCTCCATTCCCAGGTATCAGCAAGGCATACAACTTTTTTCTGCAAACATTGCAAGACACTACTCAAAAATTACGACATCGAGCTTCCAGCCAGGACACTTTTCCCCGAGCTGAACTCTACACTATCAATGGAAATGCCTTGCAAATCCCCGACCCAGCAGCATAAAATCCAGTGCCCAGCTGCCACTCCTCTGTGGTCGATACAGCCCAGTACTGGGTACTGGGTAAAGACACTGGAGCAGGCATACCAGTAAAGTTGGGGCTGTTCTCCGCCAGGCAGAACAGTGGAGGATCTACTAGAAGCTGTTCCTTACAGGTAAGGACTCAAACCCAGCAAAACAAGGGGGCATTAAGCACCTCCCCTGAGTCAGACATCTGGCCCCTGAAGCGCTTGGCAAATTCCCACTGAAATAATTAGTGCAAACCCACTTCAGATGAGAACAAGTGACACAGGCACAAGAGGGGCAGGAAGGCAAGAGGAGAATATGAGTCCATTTAAGGCTATCGAGGATGAAGACACCACTTCTCTTTCACTCAAGAAGCCACTGAGCCAGGACAGGGTGACAGGCAGCCCCTTTGTTCTCACCGCATGGTCGCTTTCTTGCTCTCAGGCACAGAGGCTGGGAGGTAACTGGGGTTCAGCAGAACCCCTGTCTTTTTAAATACAAATCACAAAACAACTACAAAACAAACCCCCAGCTTGCTCTTGGTATTTCTGCCCACAGGCTTTGAGCTAGGATTTCCAGAGTTCGTTCTTCTCTCCCAAGCCTCTCCTTGCATGGAAGGATTCATGTCAAACACGCAAGCTGTGGTACCCCAACCACATCTTACACCACCTTTGCTCCCCATTACCAACCTCCTTGCTATTCCTCTCCTTCAGGCACCTTTTACACCTCAGTTTTGCCAAGCTCTGAGAACAGTTCCATGAACTGCTTGGCTTTCTAACAGAGCCTCTAACCCATGAGGCTGATTTCCACCAAAAAGCCACCCTTCCAAAGGCCCCTGCCATTCAGTCTTCTCACTGGGCTCTGTGCTTTCCACGGCTGGCAGAAATTCCACCATGGCACGATATAAGCTACTATTCTACAGAACACCTCCCTATCCTTTTAAACTGGCCTTGATAAAGAGAGGCTCCTTCATTCTCCCTTCCCTCTGCTCCCTTGAAAGAGTCAGCATTGGCTGCATCTGCAGCGCTTTGTGGTAAAGGCACCAGGAGACACCATTTCCCATTGTCTGCACTTCCAGTTCTGCATTTCCCTAGTGACTAGGCACCATCTCCATGCACACTGCAATGCCTCCCACAAATCCTTCCAGAGCCGCAGAGAGGACTGTACCCAGGCAGTGAAGACAATGAGGTGTATGGACATGCCAAACATCACTTCGCACAGTGGCTTGGGCCTGCTGCTGCACATCGAGCAAGACAGTGCCATGTTTTGGATGGCTTCTACACCCATGCAGGTACCCAGCAAGAAAGTGCCCTTACGTCATAGGCTCCGGCTTTGATCTGCTGATAGAGTTTGTGCTGATCTTCATCCCAAAAGGGAGGGTACCCCACTAGCAATATGTACAGAATCACTCCTGGGAGGGAGAGACACAGATAACTATGGTTAGGCTAACGCGCTAATGACTCCCTCAGCCCCCTCTTTCTTCCCTCTCGACAGTCCCCAAGGCAATGACTGCTCCGTCTCCTCCTTTTCCATAACAATTTACCTTCCGAGGGACAGCACCAATCTTTCTCTGCTGAACCTCACCCTGGCATTTCACATTCAGCCACCAGGAGCGGGAACAAGGTGCACCATGTCCTAGTCTCTTCTGATCATGGTGGCTGGCAAGCACAGCCCCCAGCTGCTCCAGAACACGAGGAAGCCACATGCCCAGGAATTGCTGGACAGCCAGGGACTTTGCAGGAAGCACTAGGGGTTTAGATGCTTACTGAGCATGGTCCTGGGACAGAAATGCATTGACACAGCTAACACTCCTGGCCTGCAGAGAACCGCTTAGTCCTTGCCAGGCACATGGATATCACAAAGATTTAAACTTTCTGGTCCCAGATACATTTACATTTTGTTTTTCCCTTTCAAGAAAACTGGTCTCTTCAGCATTTTCTCTCCTCCATTGGTGCAATAGGAAATGGCTACAGTTATCTGAACAACTGGCTCTGAAAGCACAGACATGTCCTGTCTCAGTCCCCAACATCTGATAGATGGCCCAAGGAAAGTATCCGGAGCCACACACGGATGAGTTCAGGCTCCAGTGTTAACTCCATCTACATAGGGAGGATCCTCACCTGTGCCTTCCTCTCTCCACCCAGTAAGAAGGAACACTGCATGCCCTCCCAGCAAGAGGCTGTAGGGAATTGCTCTTCTACATAAAATACTGATGTTGAAATATAAACCATTTGACAGAATCTTACCACATGCCCATATATCCACTGGTTTTCCGTAAGGATCTTTTCTTAAGACTTCAGGGGAGAGGTACCCTGGAGTGCCAGCAAACCCTGCCAGGAAATGGATAATACGAAGTAATTACAGGATCTGTGCAGAAGAGATCTCATCACATCACAAAATCCACAAGAGTTAAACAACAAATTCCCAAACAGACTCTCTACCCTTCACCTCGTGTTTGCTAGAGCTTGCTCCTTGGAAAGTGCCCGAGGGAGAGAAAAAACAAAGAACGGAAATCAGATGGGATCCATGGTCCATGTATTGCAGGAGAGACAGAAAAGACAGAGGGATCACGTCGGCCAGCTGGGCACAAACTTGTGTGCCAGGCCTTACATCACTGCTACGTATAATGGCTTGGAATTCAAAAACACAGATGGAACCCCTCTGATTGCCAACTGGTGTGGGCAGAGCAGGAGAAGCAGCCATCTCTCCTGAACCTTTGCAGCACTGCAGAGCCTCAGTGCTAATGTTTAGCCTGAGAAGGCCTCATTTCTAATTATATTTTAGCTAAACAAAGATAAGGCCAGATCCAAATGTGCCTGAAGAGAAGGCTGGGTCAAATACACTTCTGCAAAGTGGGCAAACACAATTCCAGATGTCTGCGCTCCTGAGCAGCAGCAAAGTTCAGCTCAGGGTAAACTTAGCAGTTGCATTAACCTCTGACACCAACATCTACTGTGACACAAGAAGAAACAGAAACAGAAACAGAGAGGCATAGAGAAATACACAGTTGTTTTTTCTGTCTTTATTCATTATGTTCTTCCCTCTGTTGCATCCAGGCTTGTGCCCAAGAACCCACAGGCCGAGGTGATTAGAAAGGAAGCAGCAATGCCAAATACACACAGTGTGCTCAAAGAGCTGACAGAAAGCACTCAGGGAGGCTGCAACTCAACCAGCTGCCAGGAAAAGGGAGAGGAAAAGCAGGGAAGCTCTAGCGATCTTACCAAACCAGGCCTGCTGCTCTCCCTGGACTTCTATCGCCAGTCCGAAGTCCGCCAGCTTGACAGCAGCACCCTTGCATTTGCTTGCCAGTAGTAAGTTCTCGGGCTGGGGAGAAGAAAGAAAGGGGTAAAAATGAAGACTGCCATTCCTGTAAAAGCCTCCTACTTGAGTATTCACAGCATCACATGGCATCTGCTGACCAAATTCAGCTAGCACGCACGGAAGCTGTTCAGGTGAAGGCAGAGCAACAGCAACAAACGGCTGGAACCCTTCAGCCTCACATAAATCCTGCATGAGTGCCAGTGCCTCTCCCAGCCATACATCACGGGCTGACAGCAGAGGGCACTGCCAGTACAGCTCCTGCAGCAAAGAAACCCAAAATCCCTTATGCCATCCCCGCAGAGCAGTTGGTGGGGAGAAGAGGGGAAGGTGCAGTAGATACCATCTGCAGTGATGTTTCTCCCCACGGACATTACACAGTCCCCACGGCACTGGAAAAGTAACTACAATGCAAACAGGAAGTCCTCCTACAATGTCCAGATGACAGGCAGCGCTTTCATCCCTCCCAGAGAAAGTCTCAGCCTCTTGCTGGCACAAGCAGCACAGCACTGAGTGCTCCTAGGAGCAGCTTTTATTGCTGTGTATCTATAGCAGTGTCAGATGTGCTGTCTCGCTACTGTCACTGTCATCTTTCTGGTCAGCACCTGTGTCACTCCCCGTGTGCCAGGGAAGGAAGACAGACTTTTGCCCCTCACACAAATTCCACTGAAAGCCAAATCCTGTTGTGTTCCAACAGAGGACGTCAGCAGAAGGCTTAACAGAGAAACTGTACCGAGAGGCAGCAGCTTCCTCTGCAGCACCAGAGCAGCTCCTTACACCAGACCTCTTAAACCCCAGAGCCTTTACGGAGGCGGCTACAGCTCTGCAGGAACCCAACTTGCAGACAGGCAGCACAAATGGGATGTCTCATCCCAACCCCTTCTGATCAGTTGTGCAACTAATATGAACTGCAGTTTCTGACTGAGCACGACAGAAGCCTGGAGATCCAGAAACAGGAGCCTGTCTCAATTTCACACCTCTGATTAAGGACTTTTTTGCAGCCTGTGCACCAGTTCCAGCCCACTGCCACTCTCTGTCCTGTTCTGCCTGAAAGGAATAGGATGCTCTGCCCATTCACCTGCCTCAAAGCACTGGGTGGGTGTCTGGCTCCTACTCTGAGCACAGGGTCCACAGTCCTGCCCCTCACAGCCCTTGTCATGACCAGCACGGACCAAAGGGCAACAGGGTCTCAGCATAGTTGGATGCCACTGGATTTTCACTATATGGAAAGTGGAAAAGATGGTGTTGATCAAGCTACACTGATGAAAACTCACCAGGGTAAAAACAGTCCCTAAAGCAGAAGGGCAGTGAAGTATGAAGACCCCTCCTGACTCCAGATAACACCTGGGCTTGGCATGACCCAGAAACAGTGACAGTCAGGCCAGGCTTGTGTGAACTGAGCATGATATGCCTCTAAAATACAGCTACAAGCATACATGTGTTTGTCAACATCTGGGCTGTCTCAGGTTTCACATACTTTTTGGGTGAGGATGTGAATGTATTCCATAATTTCTTATGATCCTCCACGGGCTGCAACAGGAAAAACACATGAACTGCAGCAGGGAGCATCCAGCAGCTGCGAAGTTCTAAAGAAGTTCAAAACTTCCACACAAACAAAGCCTGGGAAACAAATTTGACCATATCTGAACACAGGATGCAAACAAAACCCATGCTGTACTGCAAAACACTACTGATTTTCATGAAGGCCCTAATTTTGGGTAGTAGTGGAGGTTGTTTTCTCCAGAGCAGTTGTCAGCTCTAACCCAGAGCAGCCGTTTCCCAGTAGATCATTCAAGTCTTTTCACAGTGCTCTGAAACAGAAGACCACAAGTGTTGCATGGGAGTTTCCCTGAAATATGAAGGGTTAACAGCCATCCACTGGATCAAAACACCGGGAAAACACTGGTGCTTTTACCTTGTTATCTGCAGAACAGTTTTATACTTCCCTCCTTTTGCACTGTGTAACAGACCAAACCCAACAGTGACGCAGGTGTCACTTTGCATTAATTTAACTGGACCACTGGTGGCCATCACCATTCCTGCTTCAGACAGAGAGGCTGCAGGGCAGGCAGACCTTCCCGAACGAACCTCATCGCTCCGGAGCCCGCCCAGCTCCCAGCACAGCTGGCCCTGCATGGGAAGGAAGTTTAACTACCCTGCGGGGGCTCTGGTTCCATAAATGTGTTACAATGTGGCAAACAGTTGATCCCCAGTGTCTCACTGGACAGCAGTTTGGGGTTTAAACTAAAAACACTTCTGCCGATGAGAGAAGAAAGGAATGACACAAAAAATCCTTGTTGTGCATCTCTGCCCCAGCCCAACTCATGAGTTTGGCAACACTGCAGAATAAAAATATATACGCTCTGGGTAGACAAACTAATCCTGGCAGACTGAACAGTGATTGCCTCAGGTCTCTGCAGATCCCTTCAATGGCAGAGTAGAAAGTGTCCTTCATTCCAATGAACGCTACCCTAAGCCTCCGGCACTCCACGGTTCACAACTGCTCCATCCTGGAGCTGCCTCTGGGAGGCCGAGAGTCAGCCAGGCTCATCACGACTGAAGCCTTCTTTGGGAATTCAGCACACCCTCTAGAAGACTCTGAAGGAACACATTTGTGTTCCAGGAACCCCTGAGCCCAGATCAAGCTAAAAAAGCCTTGCCAGCTGTCAACCCATTATCCCTGTGTTGCCTCTTCCAGTGATCCCCTGGATGCTCTCCTGAGCCTCTGTGGCATGGAGGAATGATTACCTTCAAGTCTCTGTGCACAATATCATGCTGGTGAATGTGATTCACACTCTCCAGTATCTGATGAATACAGTGGCTGGAAGACAAAGGGAGAGACACACAGTTACGCACACACACATCTGGCACCTCGTTCCACTCCATAACCACTTCCCTATCTGTTATATTTGTACCAGGGAGTGTTCAAGACGCCTGGCTGAATCTCCTCACCACACCCACTGGATGCCACAGCTCAGGACTGCCACAGTGGAACACCCCCAGCCCACTCAGCAAGAGGATGCTGAGCATCCCATCCACAGCAGGACCACAGAGCTTCCCTCCTGCCTCTCATCACCTCTTCTCCTCCCCAGCACACCAAGCATCCCACTTGTTCCCTCAGCCAGCAGAGAACCAAGGCACCCGAGCATCTGCAAACAGCATCCAGGACTGAGTAAGCAGCCCCCAGTCATTCCAGGAAACATTGAACAGGGCCAGTCAGGAGCAAGGAACAAACTTCCAGAGAGCAGCCGCCTCCCTCAGCAAATTCAGGCTGTGTAGTCCTGGGCGCCTGCCAGCATGCAAAGCTTTCAGAGCAGCTTTCAAGCACTTTGCATACACAATGCATGCACACACCCGCTTGCTGGGTGCCTTTTAAGTACAGATCCCACTTAAGGGGCCAGGGATTTGAAAGCAGACTCGTTCCCTGCTGAGTGCTGCGCTCCCCAGGCTCAGTCAAACCCTGCCTGCTGCTCTCACGCTGGGACCACAGGGGCCAAGCAGGGCAGTACTTACACCCAGCACATAAGGCAAGCACAACACGCCCAGGGGGAGATTCTGGCTGAAAACAGCTCTGCCAAGCATTTACTCAGCTGCCAGTGGTGAACGGGGGACAGAGCAGAGGTTCTGACAACTCCAGCAGGGCAAAGAGGGCCCAAAAGTGGGCACTCAGAGGAGTCCATTTCCCCACTGCTGGACCCCTCACAGTCCCCTCACCACATCCTACACACCTCAGGGCAACAAATTTAGAAATGAGTGAAGTATTTGAGGGAAGAGAATTTGGCTCCTGGCAGAGAGGGGAAGAGGGGGAGAGGAGGAAGGGGAGAGGAGGTGAAGCACTGTATGTTTTTGACCCCTGGCCCTCCAGAGCCGACAGTGCAGCCCTCAGGGTTGGAGTTTGTGAATATCTCCGAGCTCCCAAAACAAAAATGTATAATTAGAACGGAGCTGAGGCTGAGCGAGAGAGATTTTCTGGCCAAAAATGGCAAAAGTGTGAGGTGTCCCAGGCGAGCCAAGCGCGGCACATTGGCACGGACCTCGCTCCCTCGCCCTCCCAGCCCGCTCTGGAATTCAGCTCGGCATGGGGAGAGAAAGGGAGGAGTCTCTGTCATCCAGCGGGCACTGCGAGACCTGGCCAGCTGACAGAGGGCCGAGCACCCCAAGGAGGGCTCACACAGTAACAGAACGGTTCTCCTTTTCCCCTAACCCTGCCCTAACAGTCCTGAGCAGTGCCCGTCCTTGCCTGCTCTTGACCATGTCAGGGAACAGGTGCTGGCAGGGGGCACAGGAGGAAGGATGGCAACTGATAACCTCAAAACTTCCCAGCTTCAATGTAGAACAGCTTGAGTGACCATGCATCTGTCCAAGATGCTGTTTCTGCACCTGTATGCCCCACTGGAAACACCTGCAGGGTTCTGTGGCCTCTACCAGGAGCTCCATCAGAGATGCCAGCTCGTTGGTCTTCCCCACCAGCAGACAGCTCGTGGCAGAGCACACAGCGCCTCCTTTGAAAGCATAGAGTAATTCCCAGACAACAGAGGCTGTAAGCGTGGCACAGGGACATCAAATAAGGGCCTTCAGGCTCCACAACAGCACCTACACCAACACAGCAGGCTGTGCTCTTCCCCTCCCTGTGTTCACTAGTCCCTTCCTCACAGCACTGCCTGCCAAGCTCCCCCTGCAGCAGCACCCACTGCTCCTTTCTCTCCCCTCTCCCCATCCCTGCTCCAGCAAGGGTCAGGATTGGACAGGGACACAGGACTGAGGTGTCACCAGTGGGCCACTCCAGGCCCTGCTGAAGCAGAGCAGGAGCTGCCTAATCCCAGCCTTGATTCCAAATGCTGACTGCCCAGCAGGCAGATGGGTTGAAGAATGGCCTCAGCTACTGCTGCTAACAGTGCCCACCCCGCACAAACTGCCAAGTGACACAGAGCGCAACTCAGGGAACTCCTGCATGGGAGGGAGGGACACGCTCGGCGAAAGGAGAGCAGAATTCCCAATATTTTTGATATTAAACTATGATGGTTGCTCTCACATCCTGTGCCTTTCCTAACTGTGTCAACCAGCTCACAGAGAGGGCTTCTGCAAAAACACAGCCTTCAACATCCACAACCTGCTACCTAGACACAGGCAGACTGTGACCCTGCAACAGGGCAGAGGGCAGGTGGGCAGTGCTCGCAGCCCCAGGACAGCTCTCCCCAGCTTCTGCTCGCTAAGGACACACTGTCACCACAATCAGAAAGGGCAGGCACAGCCTCCACCACCGGGCCTCAGCACAGCACCTGCGGGCGGCAAAGACAGCAGCGCTGCCAGCAGGGCAGGGAGGCAGGCCGAGCGCTGCAACACTTTATGCCAACAGCAGAGAGAGGAACTGTTTTTCCTAGTCAGGAAGCAAGTGTCAGAACAAAGCCATGCATGGAGCAGCAGTCAGGGAACTTGTTCCACTTCCCAGCACACGTAGCAAACACACAGAAGGGTCTGGAAAGAGTCTCACCTGGCATCTGCTTCACTGTAGTATTCTCTGGCCACAATATCCTCAAAGAGCTCCCCACCAGTGACCCTGGAGCACAAAGGAACAGGGAAGTTACAGATCCTGCATGTGTCCAGCTCAAGACTGCATAGGACATGCATGACTGCCCCTTCCCGCAGCCCATATGGGGATCTGTGGCACCAGGAGCCAGGGCAGAGCTCCACCACCAACATGGGGCACTGGGAACCAGGGCAGAACTTCACCACCACGGCTCCAGTACCAGTACATCCCTGTGACTGACCCCTTGGCCTGCCATCTCACCAGCAGTGTACTGGAAACACTGGACACAAAGTGCCCACACACGTCTACAGAGCTGAGTTTGGGCAGAACAACTCTCCTCCAGACCCCTCCAGGCTTCTCAGAAACCCAAGCCAAACAGCCTCCTTGTACAGGAGAGCTACCCTTTGCCATTCCACCTTACACCGGCTGCCAGGAGCCTTCCTGGCCCATCCCCTACCACACAGTCAAGGGATTTTTGTGAAATAGGCCAGAAGTTTCTACAGGTCTCAAAAGAGAAAGTGAGAACTATATTAACACAGGTGCTTTTTATTCCACTCTTAGTCAGCCATCCACATGCCAGCAACACTGGTGAAGCATCAAAGGCAAAGGAAGACACTTACAGATCAAAGACGAGGTAATGGAAACCTTCTTCTGAAATACTGTCATGGAGCCGCACTGCAAAAACATAATGAAGAAATGGAGATTTACGAAGCATGTAGAAATGTGGCACTTCACAAATGAAAGCACTCACACAGTCAAGCCCTCCCTCACTCAATCACTCTACTAATTCCCTGTGCCCTTTGCTTTGCGTGCTCCTGTAGTGACCTATTTCCCTCCCTTATCTCAAAGGAACAGATGGGTCTCCTTCACATACACCCACCCCTTCCCACCACCAAAACAAACTCTAAATACCTCTGATCTCCTGCTTCTCCTCCTTCTCTAACGCTTCTGTACTCTCCTTCTGCATCTGCCTACTCTTTCCCCCATGCTCATGTTTTCTCAGCTCTCCCCCACCCATCCTATTGCCCAAACCAAGCCCTTTGCAGAAGCTTCAAGCAAGCTCTCAACCTACCTGTGTGGCAGCGCTACACATCTCCCTGTTGCCTTTAATCTGGAAAGCTCCATCAGGCTCCCTCCTTTTACCTCCTTTTCCTCCCTTCATTCTGACTTACACCCCAAATCCTTTCCCTGAGCCAGTTTCTTCTCTTATTTTTTCTGACCTGTTTATTACCACAGACACATCCGATCACATCTCACTGCTCAAAATCTCATCCTGCTTCAGCTGAGCTGAGCCATCACTGCCACTTCTGTTCCTGTTGCCTAAATGAACCTTCAGTGTATCCTCTTCTCTGTTCCCTCTAGCCTGCAGGACAGGGGCTGCCCCCTCAGTGGGCCACTGTCCCCTGGAGTCCCTGGGCTCTGTTCTCCTCTCCCGATGTTACATGTGGGCAGTAGCTGCTCTATCTATGTAGCCCCTACTTTCTGCTTTTCTCCTCACTACATCCCCTAGCAATCCAATGCACAGACAGCAATCCTATTGGACTCGATTCCTAAACCTTCACACCCTCACTAGGACAAGTTGTCTCCTTTATATGCATGGCTGCAGCCTTTGCCTGTGGGTTCACTCTTCCAAAACCACTGCCTGAGATCACACTGGGTTTTGGACTCTGTCACACCCAGAAATCGAGTACTGACCACAGTGACATCATCATTCTCATCCCTAGAAGAACCACCTCATTAGCCTTGTCTGTCACTTGAATGGTACAAAAGCTTCCCTTCCCTGGCTTCTATTCTCTTCCACATAAACCACAGGTGACCTCTCTTGCCTTTTCCTGAAACGATCATTTTCGTCCTGCCAGTATGGAGAGGTCTGCGCCTCCTACTGGCGCATGACGTCAGGTGCCATCGCTGCCCTGGGAATGTTCGAAACCTGCCCTTGGCACACATTCCGACCTCATACAGAACAGCTTTTGCAAAGGCTCCCAGTACTCTCCTCCAACCCTCCTTGCACCTCTCCTCCGCTGAGGCACCTAGCAAACACACACCAACTCAAAGCTGAGATGAGCAGTGATGTGCAGAGACCACTGCCACTACCTTTCCTAAATGGATTTCACTCTTTCTTTATGCATCCCACCTGTTCTTTCCCACGTTTCTGGTGCCTTTATCTAGAAGCTCTCAGGGCTGGTCCCTTGACTGATTTCATTTCCTCAGCATTCCCACTGCATCCATCTGCAGGGGTTGGGGAGGAGCGCTCCACCCAGCAAACCAGTAGGTACAGTTTAAGCATGGGTACAGCAGGTGTTCCAGGCACTGTATGCTGTTACTACAGTATGACAACACAGACACAGCACTTTGAGGAGCTCCATTTCCCAAATCATTTGCTGCAAAATAGATGTTCTCCCAAGTAAACACTTTGAGTCTGTAATTACTCCAGTGCAATACAGCTCTGTTTACAAGTAACCTTGTGACCCAAGTGCCTGGCAGAAGCAGCAGGGTTGGCAGCACAGGAATGCAAGTAAGAAGGGTATTTCCTAAGAGAAAAGAGTTCCATTCAAGACTTGAAAAAAGATGGAAAGTGGCTGAAAGAGATACTTGGATCCACAGCGCAAGGCAGTTTTCACTCCACTGCACAAGGCTCTTTGAGAAGAACGCAGCAGACAGCACGTGAACACGAACTAAGGTCCAGGACACAGCAAAAGTCTGTGCAGGGACCTTCTGAGGAGGGAACAGATGGAGAAATGTCAAGGAAAGCGGAATGTGCTAATAAGGTCATGTCTGGTTATGCTTGGCGTGCATGAAAGAGCATTCCTCTTCCTCTGGCACCTGAAAAGTCACTGAAGCACTGCAAGAGATAGCAAGCAGAGCAGAGAGCAGCATGAATGGAATCCTGACAGAGAAGGAGCGCAGCCACTAGCAGGGTGGGAGTGGCAGCTGGGAACAGTGAACATGTCTGCAGGTAGACATGAGACACAGGGAAGGATAAACTCTGACACAAAGATGTGAGCAGCAAATTGCATCAGAAAATAAAACACAGAGGAGCCAATTGGTGCTGTTTCTTTGTCCTGAGCAAAGTACTTTTGTCAGCTACATTACAAAAAGGGAAGGAATCAGCAATTCAGCTGGCAGAGACTGGCAGAGGGAGTAGAAAGCCTTCAGGGATAGCAAAACACTGTTTGCATCCTAAGGTGAGGAACCATGACAGGAGGACAGAGGCAGCTCATAAGTACCAACTGCACATTGCCCCAGGGCTGCCCAGCAGGAGAATGCCTTGGAGGCAGAATATTAACCTGAGGTGGGAGCCGCTTCCTCACCACAGCCCAGGAGTGATCCTGGAACAAAATCTGGCAGGGGTTTAATCTGCTGAGGTAGTGAAGCTCAGGGAGAGATGGCAGAACAATAAACCCTAGAAAAGCCGTTAGGAAAGATGACAGTGGGCACCCCCTGCCCTCCGCAGGAATAATTAGCAACAGCTCAAAACATGAGGCTTAGTGCATGGAGGGGAACAGCAGTGAGGGAGTCAAACAGGACAAAATAGCAAGCATACAGGCAGCTGAGCAGAGTCCCCACAGACTGCTCAGACCTGTATAACTTGTTGACCTGGGAGGGTGAAAAATATAATCCTGTGTAGATGATGGCAGGTAAACAATTCCCCAAAACTGACTATCCCCAATCAGAAAATGGAGAATTAAAACCAAAAGTATTCATCCAGTTAAACTCATCTTCAAAAACCTCACAGAACCCTTTTTTCCGCTCTCATCAGGGAAGGGGTGACATCCACGACTGGGGCAGCAGAGTGGACAAACACACACAGCACAAAGAGTCTGCAGTGGCAGCAACAGGGAAGTTGCACAACAGTAACACGGGGTCTTCCAACAAGCGACCAAGCTACAGAGGAGCCCAGTACTTGCCAAGGAACCTGATCTCGCTCCGTGCAACAGAAGATGAGGCAGATTGGTTCTATTAACTGACTCTGCTGCCCAGAAGCAGCGATTCAAATGTTATTTCCTTCCTAGCCAAACACCGTTACCCCAGGGGTTCTTACAGCCACAGGGAACCACCCTTGCCAACAACACACACGCTCAGGGACACCCAACGGTTGTTCCCGTGTCCAAGGTCTCTGATGGATGAAAGAGCGCTTCATACAATGGCCAGCAAGAACAGACAAAGAGAGGGGCGTAAGAAAGAAAACAGAAGTCAAAGTGAGGCACTAAATCTGTTACAGAATATGGAGAAAGACCTTACCCAAGGTTTCAGTGCACAGAAAAAAGTCTCTGCCACACAGAGACCAGAGGGCTCAGGATTCACAAGCACATCTCATTCTGTGAGACACTTGAGTCTTACAGACAGCTTCAGAAATCAAAAATAAACCCCACAGCACTGGTAAGCAATACCCCCACAAAGGCTGGCCAGAGGAGCAGACTCAGCCACAGGCTCTTATGTAGAAACACCTTCTGCAGAGACAAGCCGTACTTTCCGTACATCACCTTGACAAAATGACATTTTCGCCAGGACACAAACCAAGCCTACCTTTCTTCACTGCAGTGGTACCACAGCGAGGGTAACCAGAAACTGCTACCCAAAAGTGCCCTTCTCATTTTAAATGCAAATCTGTAACTGTACGGTTAAAGAGCTGTGGTGCATCACTAGACACAGGGCACAACCAAGCTAACTCATTTAAGCATCCTTTCTCCTCCCAGGCTCCTCTCCAGTGTCACCCTATCTTACCTGCACAGGAAGCACCTCCCACAGAGCTGGCCTTTTGGAAAAACAACTCACAACAGGAAAACAGTGAGACCAAACCACTCCCTTTGCCCAAAACCTCCCATCTTCAACACCACCTGATGAAAGTTACACAATTGGCTTTCTCTCTCCTGGGAGGAGGGGGTGTGTGTGTCAGGTCTGAGGCTCCACTGTAATCCGGGGCACCTGCAAAGAGCTTGATACCACCGGGAGAAGCTGCAGGGGCTGTGCTGCGGCAGCTGAACCCAACAGCACCTGGGTTCTGAGGTGTTCAAGCCCAGGCTGGATGGGGCTTTGAGCACCTTGATCCAGTGGGAGGTGTCCCATGGCAGGGGGTGGAACTGGATGGGCTTTGAGATCTCTTCTGACCCAAACCATTCCATGATTCTGTGGTTCAAGCACTTTCTGGGAACATGTGCTGTGGATATTAATAAGCTACAATTTTACCGCAGAAACCTAAGCACCTTAGTGAGAAACTCCAATTCAGGAACAGTCAGGCCACATGGCTGGCATTCCCTGCCGGAATAATGTGACTGTGTACAGGCAGGCTCTGATGCCTGCGCGCAATACAAAGCAATTGAGCACAAGATGAAAACTGTTAACAAACCCTATCAGCCTAAGAACCACCAGAAACACTGCCGAGTCATGCAGAGCAGGGCTCCGAATGCACAAGGCGAAAGGAATCATAAAGACATCAGAAAAGAGCTTTCCATTTTTATGTAAGCCCACCCAGACTACTGGAACATAAGACGACCCAGCCCATGGTCAGGGCAGGCAGGGTGGTTGCTTCCAGCCTGCTGGATGTGGATCTCCACAAGCACAACAGTTACTGAAGTCACAGCAATAGCCAAGGACACAAGAAGAATTCCACAGGACAATTCTTACTGTCTACACTTCATAATGACCCAACTCTGCTTAGGGAATGGTAACATTGGCTGAGATATGCTTGCTCCTACACATCAAGTGTCTCTGCCTGTCCTTAGAGACAGTGTTCAAGCTACAGGGGAGGGTAACCTTGTCTGTGCATCTCAGTTTGTCGCTGTTCCTAAGTGTAAAGCACTGGGATATCATGGGAAGTAAAGGACACCATCCGCAAACCACCCTCACAACAGCACACACTACGTGCTGTGCTTACAGAGTGTTTGGGGCTCTCCAATCCAGTTGCCCGCGTTGCAGTACCGGCAGCAGAGCTGACACAAGGCAACAGACACTTCTGGCTGCCTCCTGGGCTACGGTAATTACAACGCAGCAACTCTTTTCCACAGCCTCGGTAGTGCAGACCCAGAAGTGCTCTGTGATGTCTGGGCTGACCAATGCTATTTAAAGATCAGCCACAGCCCCACTACTCAGAAGTTCCCAACCAAACAACAGACATTGGCCTGGATCATGGAGAAAGGAGGAAGTCAGATATGCCACCAGGGCTGTATTTCAAGAGACAGTGCACATCAGAAGCAGCAGAATGAAATGGGAGGCTAAAACCTGCCTGGTGTCTTCTCCCAAAGGTATTCCCTGACGTGACAGAAGATGCTGAGACTACAGATTCACACAGACACAGCCCAACAGGCTGCGGCAGCATGAGGGACACGAGAACTGATGCAGATGGTTGCCACCGACTCCCTGCTTTCCCAGCTGCTCACCAGCCTGAGGAGCCAAGACAGGAATTGTCCCACCACCTCCAGGCCTGGCTGTGCACCAGGACACCTCCCAGACGATTCACATCCCTTGAGATGCCTGTCCCACCAGGAACTCCCACTGACGTGTGGCTGCGGGTGCTCAGCATCCACCCCAGCCACTCCTCTAATCATATTAAACTGGCAGAACTCAGCAGCAGCTGCTCGGGCTGCTTCCAAAAGGCCTCTCCTTTTAATTAGAAATTTGCTTTTAAAAAGCATTAAATTGTGTAATGCAAATAATCCTCCAGAAATCATCTGTTCTGGCAGCTAAGGACCAGCTCCATTAGAGCAGTACCTGACTGCAGCAGGATGCTTAGCTAACTGGACACAGCACGCTGCAGCTAACCAGTCCCACAGGAACAGGGACACTCTCCTCCTCCTCCTCCTCCTCCTCCTCCTCCTCCTCCTCCTCCTCCTCCTCCTCCTCCTCCTCCTCCTCCTCCCAGATGCAACACCAAGAGGCTGCAGTGGATGTACCCCAGCATGCTGTCAGCTTTCCAAGCCCACATACGTCACACTGATTGCAGTTAAAGCTTTGGAGAAAGTAAGAGAAGAAGTGTTTGTAACACTGCTCTGTTCTAGGCAGAACCAGGATGCTGCCCACTCTGCAAAGCAGGACAGGAAAAGCCCTAGAGAGCAGGAAAAGGCATGGATACACAGAGGTGGGGTTTCCCTCCTCACTGCTGTTCTCACTGTAACTTTTTTAACACTTTGGCCTTAAAGAACGAGGTTAAAGCAGTGCCCTTTCTGTCACAGATGGTGCCAAGGCAGGGGAACTCCCTTATGCACAGAATTTCATAGACTAGAAAGAAGCTGGCGAGAGACCAGCATCCTTGCTGCAAGGAAATGGGTCCTTCTGCAGAGGCAAAGTGCAAAGGTAAAAAAAGAAAACGCCAAGTATTTTAAATAAAAAAACCCATATGAGTGACAGCTAAATGTTATTTGTCCTTTTCCTTTGGATTTGCAGTGTCTGTATTGAGATCCAGAAGTTCAGCACATGACAGAGAACATTCGGCATTCATGCATTACGAGGACTATCTCCTGCTCTCGCAATAACAGCAATATCACCACCATCCAGAACTGTTATTAATTATTCCTGATTATCCACATATCAGGAAAGCAAAGTATTTGTGATAACCACTAGTGCTATACAAGAGCTTTTTCTAAAAACCCCTAAAATACCAACAAGCCAACTTTATTGGTATCTCAAAGTAAATCCATGGAGAACACCCACTTCATTAGCATTAATAAAATAAAGACAAAGCCATGTCTCCCAGCAGCAGAAACTGGAGGGCAGCAGCTTTAAACAGTGGCCAGGCGCGTGAGCATCTCACTTGGAAAACCCTAAGCTTCCCCAGGGCAGCAAGTGTGTCCAAACCCCTAGAGAATCCCCAGTGTTTTCACTGTTCTTTACACACAGCATCCCTTCTGTCCCATGGCAGAGGCAGTCGGATCTCTGCTGCAAACGGAAATATTGCATTCTGTTGTTTGCAGCAAAACACAGCCCACAGCTCTCTTGTTCACTAAGGAACCGCCCCAAACCCACTGCTAAGGAAAAGGTGACAGGAAAACATTCCAAGCAGCAGCAGGGGGAAAAGCAAGAGCCGGTTTACCAAGAGCATCTCAAAATGAGGAATGAGTGAACCTTAAGTTGGGGCCAATCCTACTGAGACAACAAATGCAGGATTAGGTCTGCAGACATAATCAGGGCACCCCATTCTCCACCAAGGTCAGTTCCCAGCGTCGCAGGATTCTCCAGATGGGCTGTACACAGAAGCACAGCATCCTTTGCGGCCCTGGCAGCACACCTTGACTGTAACCAACCATCATTTATGGGCACACAGACTGGAGACCTTTTTTCATACACATCCATCAAAATCAAACCCACAGACAGAGGGAGGAGGAAGACAGACAGCTCATCAAAGGAAATAAAACCCAACCAGGGTAAAAGACATCTTCCAATTCATGGGAGAGTTCTATAAAATTTTCTGCCCGTGTTCAAGACTGCGGTTTATGTCGACAGAAGCCAACAGATAGAGGTTAAAATAAAATGAATTTGAGTGCAAGTATGCTTTGGAGAAAAAGGCAGAAGTAAGAAAAACCTGAGAAAGCAATAATTCTCATAGATGCTGAGGCCAGCATTTCCCTGCTACTATAAATTCTTACAAAGAAATTAAGTCTGAGGCAGTTCAGCAAAGGATAGGAAGGCAGAAATCAGAAACAGAATTTGGCTCGGGCTCTTGGGCCACTACCAGCCTCTCTTCAAATATGTGTTTTGATTATTCTACACCTAAGTGCATGCAGTTCATCACAGCCAAGTCTGCCACGAGCTGGGGCACAGCAACTGCCCAGAGGTGCTCAGCTTGAACTGGGAACAACAGCTATTCAAGGACCACTCTTGTACAGTTGGGTTAAAAATACCCACGGCTGAGCAACAGATTGTCTGGTGACAGATCCAAGGAGGAGGCACAGATTTGAACTGGCATAACAAAGACAATTTAGGAGGAGGAAAAATACAATATCTAACAACACTGTGGACAAAATCCACACATACAGCAGACTTCGGGGCATACTGGACAAGCTGCAATCGTGGAGGACACAGCAGCACCAGAGAAGACTGTTCCAAACTGTGAATGAGGACTTTCATCGGACTTTGCATCACTATTGCTTTCAGACTCCCAGGACAGGAAAGGTGACGTTCAGCACTGTGTTAAGTTCCCATCTGCACCAACCAAGCCTACAGGCAGGCACTGGGGTTCCCAGCTTCATCACTATGCTGATGCTGATGGGTAACAGGAAGCATGGGAAAACACAGCATTCTCTACAAAAGAATACCTGTGTAGGGAATGAGTTACGGGACTTAAAAAACAAACACAAGGACTGACTGAAATTAAGCTAGCAACTAAACAGAAGACCAAAAGAGCCATTCCAGTACGCAGGAGCTGATGTTCAACACATCTTAAGTTTACTCTGCAACAAACAGAAGGTTATGAAGAAGCTTACGTTATCTCAGCCATTGCTCAAGCTTCAGCAGCACAAGCAGAAGAGCACCTGAAAGTGAAGGGTCAGGGCCATGAGTGTGCTTACAGAAACCTGCTGCTTCCCTGCAGAGCAGGGACCAAGGGATAAGAAGGCCATGTCATACTCCTCTACAGGTTCCCAAATGCATGCATGCCAAATGTCCACAGGATTTACAGATAAGTGAATCACTGGAACAGTAAATTGTTCAAGAAGTGGAATTCCCCAGAGAGCTGTGACTCCTGCCAAATTCCACAGGCATTTTATCTGCTTACAGACAGCGGGGCTTTAATGATGGTAACTTCTGTCTAGGACTTTCCTATGGGTGCAGCTTTTTGCCTTCAAAACAAGGTGGAGTGAACAGATCAGTGATTCACCTCTCCAGTCCTGCTGTGCTGGGTGAGCACAGCTGGCAAATGGTTTCTCTAGGCCAGACTGCAAAACACTCAGAGTTATCAGGAGGGAAAACCAAGCTGGAAGTTAGCGCTCTTTCTACTGCAATATAGTCTGAGGTGCCCAGCTATAGCACACTGGATGATCTCTAGGGTCCCTTCTAACCCAAACAATTCTAAGATGCCATGATTGAGATGGATGGTTCACTGTGACAGTGTGGTACATACTTGGCACTTCAAACTAGAACAGTGCCTCGCGTCAGCTCTCTTCTGTCCAGACAAAAAAGCTTAATGTGATACTAAAGCCCTTAGAAAGATTACTGCACTGTCACTAGCTTGGTCATAATGTGCATCTAAAGACAAGTAAAAAACCATCCAATTACAGAGCCAGAGCCTATAATTAGGACTGAGATTTGATGAAGAAATGCTAGACAAAGTCCAAAAGTGGTCATCTGACAACAAGCAACAGCAAATGGAAATATGACCATTATTTTGTACCTAGAATAACATTCTTTTTATCATAGCAGCAATGTCATGGTCAGTGTGCTGCAGTCCAGAATAAACTGT
This sequence comes from Dromococcyx pavoninus, assembly GCA_033558185.1. Taxonomy (NCBI): domain Eukaryota; kingdom Metazoa; phylum Chordata; class Aves; order Cuculiformes; family Neomorphidae; genus Dromococcyx; species Dromococcyx pavoninus. Next base: position 175,243 of record JAUMJL010001208.1, on the reverse strand, counting down.
CTTGCAGCAAATGGGTGAGAACCAAAGATTCAGCAATAGGTTTACCTTACATCCTGTGTACAGACAGGAGAGACAAGCAGCCCACCTTGCAGAGCCCTGATTCCCAATCCTTTGCCCCAGGCTCACTGGAGCCTTAGGTCACTGTGGAAGAGCAGGACGTGCTGCAATGCAGCCTACAACAAAAGCAGCAACAACAAAACTTGATGGGGAAATTAAAGCAAGTGCAAAACGGGCAGAATTGCTAAAGATTGGTGCAGGGCTGCTCGTGCAGCCCACACTGAGGCAACACACCAAGTACCCATCCAGAAGAGTTTACACCACAGAACTGCAGTAATTAGGTGATTCCTAACTGCTAATGCACATCTCAAGGAAAAACCTACTGCTAGGTCAGAACAACATGTTTCCCTTCTATGACAACATAACAATTTCAAGGAATATGGAAGCAGCAATGTGCAGCATCTGGACTTCAGCAAGGCTCCTGACAGCATCTTACTTGCTAATTCCATAAGCAATTTAGCAAAGATGCATTTGCAAAGTGAGCTTACAGTGGTGTACACAACTCATTGAAAAACATGCTCAAAACTGATCACTGTCAAATCGGAACAATGCATCAAGTGAGATCCTAAAGAGTTTTCCCCGAGTCCCGCAGTATTCAGCAGTGTTACTCATTACCTACAGAATGCAATACACAGCATTGCTATTAAAGATCGCTCTGCTGAGGGTGGGGAAGTGAGAGCTGTGACCCTGTTATACTACCAGGAGATAAATCAAAACAGTCTTGACAAACGTGGAGGTAACCCGAAGCATGGATTTCTTCCTCTTCACTTTAATAAAGGCAAATGTAATGCACACTCCAGTAGGAATCCTCTTCTATACAAGATGGAAACATTATCTGCCTGCCAGACGCTGTGCAGTCTGGGGAAAGAATGCATCAGACAACAAACGTGTATCAGCAGCACATTTAAGTGGCAAGTTTCATTGGCTGATGCACAAAGCCAGAGCTTCTTCAGCAGGGCAGGTGAAGCAGTGACTCTCCCTCCAGCCAGCACTGATGATTTATGTCCAGTTTTGGGCACCATGTTTCTAGAAAGACACAAAGCATCTGCAGAGAGTCCAAAAAAGTAAAAAAAAAATGTATGAGAAAAGATTGAAAGAACTGGGTTTGTTTAGTCTGAAGAAAAAGAAGACTAAAAAAAGACATGATAATAGTCTTCAAATATGTAAAAGAGTGTTATGAGAAAGAAAAGCTACTTTCCACATATACGCTGTCAGAGCGAGGAACAAGCTAAGGCAGCAGCAACATATGTTTCAAATAACATCTGAGCGATGGACATATTAAACATCTGAAAGATGCCACCAGGGGCTGCAGAAGCAGCAAGCACATTTCAGAACAAACCTGGAACCAGGCAGGCAGACAAGGTTTTCACAGGACTTCTGAACGGACCGTGGCTTCATGAAGTCCTGTTAAACCCACTCTGATTCTGTGTCAGAAGCACAAAACTTAATCACTTCACTATTTGTGACCACTAGTTCAGTTTATAACGACTACTCTCTGTCTTAACAGAAAACTGCTCTGTCTAGGAAGACAAGAAATGCCATGCAAACGCAACAACCACTGCCGTTCCCCCATGCTATCTTTTCCAAACCACAACATGAGACAAGCACTGACGCTCTGTACCACCAATGAATGAGCTGTGGAATTGAATCGGGAATGTGAGATGTTTCTGTTCTTGGTGTGGTTTACTTATAAACGTGGCTTTCCTCTTGTGTGTAAGATTTACTCTATGAGAGGCCGGGCCAGAGAAGATGTAAGAAATGAGAACAATCAAGAGATGATGAAAGTGAAGTTACATCTCCTACTGAACTAAGAGCAACAAGCCTTACGAGACAAACAAAGGCTGATAACCAGCTAATATGAGTCTTAGTCATTCTGCATATTGCCAAGCAATGACTCTACCGGCCAATATATTCACTAGTGGAAACAACTGCAGAAGGTAGCCACTGCAGCTCTCCTCATGCCATACCTCCACAGCTGAAAAGCTGTCACTTTTTTGCTGAAAAGCTGCCACTGAAATACTCTGCATTTTGTGCAGTCCTGAGCTTGTGGAAACGGCTTCATCACATACAGGAAAGGCTGCAGACGCCAGTCCCCAGGGTACACTGTAGGCCACCTCTCCTCTCCTAAGTCTTCAGAGGACAGCTGCAAATGTTTATGAAGCTGGAAGCCAGGAGACCAGACAGATGCCCAGAAAATGTTACCTACACTGACACAGAGGGTTATGCAAATGGAAGACAATGTAATGCATCACAGGTTTCCCAGACGGCGATATGCTTTGGCTGAAGGTAGCAGTTGGCATTTCTTAATGTTTTCTTAAATAAATTAACCCAAACGAGACTTTCAGTCCTAGAGGCTTTATTTTATTAAAATTTCGAAAAAGATGATTATTAACGGTCCAAATTTTTTCTCTCAAAGCAACTTCCAGCAATGTGAAATTTCTCTAAAACAAAACCTAGGCCAAACTTCCATGGTGCTTTGGAAATCAATAAAACTCCATGCCCTCTCTCTGCAATTCAGTAAATAACGGAGTTCTGGTTTGAAGTTGTGCCTTATTTTGCCTCTTCCTGTATTTCTAGACAAAACTATTGCCTTTACTCCTTTATCTTTTCTTTTTTGATCACTGCCAAAATAGACAATTTGGGTTTGGTCTCATTTTTAGGGCAAGTGGCCACTGTAAACAGAAAAGTTGACAAATTGTCCACCTTCCTTTAGCTTTGGGCACATCCCCAAACACAGTATTTAAACAGGTAGGTCAGGAAGTGGAGAGAGGAGGAAACAGAAGACAGGTGTGGGAAAATAAATGCAACAGCTCGCACTCATCGTGCAATGTCAGATGAGCAGATGAGGGCGGTGCATCACCCAAGGGGCAGGAACAGCTCCACACAGTGAAAATCCAGGCCAGAATGCAAATGGAATGGGACAGAGTTGCAAGCAGAATTTGTCAGAAAGAGAATCTGAGATGATCCCAGCAGGCAAGTCTGACAAGTTGCTGTGAACATTCAGAGTCCATGTGCTCTCCTACAGCGCGTTGGATGAGCCACACTACTCCTCTCTGACCCCATCTCTCTGAGCCCAAGGACATTTACCTATATTTGGATGCTTTAGAAGTCGGCAGATTCGGGCTTCTCGTTCCAGTTTCTGGTGATCTGAAAGAGAAGAAAAAAAAAGCATTAAGCACCACATCTCTGAGCTAAGCTCATATTCATCAGAGAAAGGAACACAGTGACCCAGCAGACATGCAGAGGGCTGGGAACTGCTGGAAAACGCCTGTCTCACCAGACCTCCCAGACGGTTCAGGCAAGGGCCGTGCAGTCAAGGATGCAAAAGGACCCTCGCTCCCACCATAGAGCAAGCACTAAACTGATATTCCCTTCTCAGATTCAAAGAGAGCAGCAAAGACATTGCTCTTCCATCAGCCTCAAGAACATGCAAAGCCATTTCCAGAGACATCCCCCTGAAACTTACCCCCTTCTCCAAGGCTGGAGAGGAGGACAAGAGGTCTCTGAAGAAATAGCCCACAAGAAACGGGACAAGGAGCAAGCTCCACTCCAGAGAAACACAGGGGAAGCAGGGCAGAGCAGGAAGGAGATACATGCAGCGCCTACTGGGGCAGAGCCAACACGTGCAGTTGGGAGCTCTGCCAGCTCCACTGAACCGTAAAGGTAACCGTACTGCAGTGCACACAGACAGGCGCGCTGGGCAAATGCTGACCAAGCACCTCCACAGCTCCAGGCGAGAAGTTCTGCCCAAATGCTACATGTGCTTATTCCAGCCCGAAGGCAACAGCCATTCAAGCACAACTGTCATCTGGGTCAAGGAAAAGAATATCCAGGAGAGGAAAAAATGGTCTCTCCTCCCTAGAATTGCAACATGAGTGAATGGAAAGGAGAGGGAGTGAGAGCAACTCTGCCCATTGCAGCTGAGAAGCAGGGGCCTGTCAACCACAGAGGCTCAGACAAGAGAGTCTTCACAAAGGCTGAGTCTTGGCCTTCCCCTACATCCTCTCAAGTCAAATGCGCACACTGAACAAGCATAGGTTCACTGTGGGAGGCAAAGCCTTCAGGCAGCCCTGGTAGCTGCTGAATTTCTGTGGTAAGAGACAGCCCTTCCTCCCAAATCCAGCCACCAAAAGAACACAGCAAGGGCAAGCAGCAGTCCTGCCTGCTCCTGACATTTCTTCTGTAGCAGATCTGCAGCACAGAGGCTTCAAAACAAACACATCTTCTCTGCATCCCCTGTGAGACGAGCCTTCTCCATGGGAGCAAGCAGGACCCTTGGCTGGCTGGGCTGCTCAATAGATCACATGCAGGAATGTAGCATCAGTGGTGGGAATGCAGAATCTGATTAACTGGAAACCCACTCCAACAGAGCATACTGGACTGTCCCGAGTAGCCTGCATAGCTCCATAGTCTCTCCCAAGGTCTTCCCTTCCCTTTTGAAAGCAAGGCTTCAGGTAACTGTTTTCTTCCCTGTGAGCAGTTGCATTGTTTAGGTTGGAAAAGACCTTTAAAGCCATTGAGTCCAATCCTTAACCTAAAACTGCCAAGTCCACCACTGACCGACACCCCGAACTGCCATATCCACATGGCTTTTAAACGCCTCCAGGGATGGAGACCCCATCACTGCCCTGGGCAGCCTCTGCCAGTGCTTCACAACCCCTTCTGTGAAGAGTTTTCTCCTACTATCCAACCTGAACCTCCTCTGGTGCAGCTTGAGGATGTTTCCTCTCATCCTATTGCTTCTTACTTGGAAGAAGAACCCAAGACCCACCTCACCACAATCTCCTTTCAGCAGCTGCAGAGAGCGATAAGGTTGTCCCTCAGCCTCTTCTCCAGGATAAACAGCCCCAGGGCCCTCAGAACACCTGGGCTACAGCCTCTTCCCCAGTTCCATTCCCCTTCTCCTGATGCACTCCAGTCCCTCAAGGTCTCTCTTGGAGTAAGGAGCCCAGAACTGAACCCACGGGAAGACGATCCTGTCCTTGCCCTTGCTGGCCACCCCATTCCTGACAGAATTCTGAAGACCTCGGCTCCGAACAATTTTCTCTCTTGGGCCAGGACCAGCAGCTCAGGGTTCTGCAGAGTTTCTTGTCTTCTTTCTCCCCGTTGAACTTGAGAATCTGTCCCAATTAGTATTTTATAGGGCTGAGCTGTGCTTACACCCTCATCGGCTGCTGCTCAGGGAGGGGAAAGGTAAATCACTCCTTTCATCTCCTCTTCCTTCTCAATCCTGGCAATTGTTGGTGCACACATTTCACAGTCCTGTGCCAGAACCGCTCTCCAATAAAGCAGGAGGCAGGGAGGGAGCCTGGAGAGCTTCCACGCTCCCGTGGCCTCGCTGCAACGCAAGTGCTTCCTTGCCCGCATTGCCGAGGAGGGGGGGCCTCAGCTTCCCCATTAGTGTTGCTCACAAACGAAGTTTTGAAAGGAAATAGGGCTGTGCTGCTCACCCTGCACCCAGGCTGGGTCTCACACCAGGACAAGCGTTGGGGACAAACAACCCCTAGCCCGCTCACATTCCCTGATCACCCTCCCAGCTCTGCTTGGAACTGCAGAAGGGGATCCTTCACCTACCCGGATCATGTTGCCCTCGTGAGCAGTGACACTTGCTGGGAATCCATTCCCAAGCGCAATGACATGGGAAAGTGGGCAGTGAAAACAGTGGAGCTAAGGGGAAGGAGAGGTAAGAGCCCACCACATGCTGCTCAGCCACAGAGCCCTGTTGGCCAGGACAGACAGCTGACAGCAGCAAGGTCCAAGCAAAATGACATAACCATCCAAATGCCACGGGAGACGTAAATCAGCAGCAATTGCTCCCCTGAAACCCTACACCCGCGCGCAGAGCAGCTCGCAGCCACCACACCAGAGCTTGTGACGAGAGGTCAGCACCCCGCAGCCCGTCCCTCGTGCACCATGGCCTGGCTGGAGACCAGAGGGAGCATGGTGCTCTGGTCACAAGGTACAAGAAACTATTTCTGGTGGTGGGGAAAGCATACCGCGCTCCACTGTCACCAGGGCAACAAAACAGGCCGACTCAAGCACAACTTGGGGAGAACACAAACGGGAGCACTGGTCCAAAGCAGCCACCACCCCAGCCCCGAGCACTGAAAGGTCAGCCTGGGAGGGTTTCCTGCCACAGGTCCCGCAGGATCACAGATCCCACTCTGGCAGGATCACAGAATCATGGAATGGTTTAGGTTGGAAGGGACCTCTCCCGTCCAGTCCCATGCCTCTGACATGGGCAGGGACACCTCCCACTGGATCAGGGTGCTCCAAGCCTCATCCAACCTGGCCTTGAACACCTCCAGGGATGGGGTAGCCACCACTTCTCTGGGCAACCTGTGCCAGGGCCTCCCCAACCTCACAGGAAAACATTTCTTCCTAAGATCTCATCTCAATCTCCACTCTTTCAGCTTAAAATCATTCCCCCTCATTGTATCCCTGCATTCCCTGATCAAGAGCCCCTCCCCAACTTTCCTGGGGCCTCTTTCAGTACTGGGAGGCTGCTCTGAGGCCTCCTCGCAGCCTTCTCTTCTCCAGGCTGAACAACCCCAACTCTCCCAGCCTCTCCTCATAAGGGAGGTGCTCCAGCCCTCAGATCATCTCCATGGCCTCCTCTGGACTTGCTCCAACAGATCCACATCCTTCCTATGCTGAGGACTCCAGAAATGGGTGCAGGGCTTCAGGTGGGGTCTCACAAGACCAGAGGATCACCTCTCTCGTTGCAGATAGCACAAGAACACAGCCCACCCTGTGACGTGAAGAGAACCACTCCACCCCACATCCAAAGAGAGCCCCTTTTTGGATCTTTCTCCATCACTCAGTGGCCCCGGCACAGCATAGGTATTTGATCCTCGCTCCAGGCATCAGTGGCAGAGTTGGTTTGGTACTTGTGGAGAACAATCTGGTACCTATAAATGCATACGGAATGAACATGGAGCTGCAATCTTTATGCCCTTCTCTGGTCTAACAACGGTTATTCCCAATTGGAGACAGAAAACACAAAATCCTCCAGTACAGCAGTCCAAGGCTGGGATTTAACACAACTCTTAGACGTATTCTTACTGAACCTTAAAAATGCAAGTATTCTTAACTGCGTTAGAATAATGATGAAAAGAACCCGGGGTCAGATCCTGCCTTAACAAGGGCTTGCAAAGCAAATAATTTCTCCTCCTTCTACCCAGAAGATCGGACTTGTTTCTGCCAGCACTTTGTGGAGTGAGAGTGTTTGTTTCTAAAGCACAGTGTCTGTACACTGCCTGACTAACATACACAGTAACACATCTTGCCCACCTTATGGTATCCCTGGACCAGGATGCCCATTTCATACCTTTCACAAGCTACGAAACTCAATCAGCAATTTTCCTAACTCATCTAAAACACAGCACATCCTTTAGAAAACATAAGGGTTTGTATTCAAGACTTGAAGTGATAAATAAAGCTGTACATCCACAGAAGTTACTCCAAATTTTGGTTATCCTTCCTGTTAAAATTCAGCACTGCTGTTCCAAGTCTGAATTCATCTGCCTCCAAATATTGGATTTCATTAAGCTCTTTTCCTGCTACGCTACAGAGCTGTCTAGCCCTGAACAATAGCTGATGCTTAAAACTTAAGTACAGGATATTACAAACACTCATCTAATATTCATTTACTGTTTGTCAGTCAAAAGGAGAGATTCTTGCTATTTGGACAATTCTATCCACACTCTGAAGCAATGAGCATCACACAGATGGAGAAGTGCAGTCTGTGCAGCTTTTCAATACCACGATTTAAGATACAAGTGCTTAAGGAGATGGTGCTTAAAAACAGTAGGAAAAACCTTTCTCATGTTTGATACACAAAGCAGGGTGTGAATAACTTTCTCTTTCTTAGCCCTTCATATAATGCACTCTCTGCATCTTGGCTCAGCACGTGGGATGACATTTAGCCCCAGTACCTCTAACATCACTGCTCTGCAAATATTGCACCAAGGGTCTTTCTAGCAACTTTCACACTAGGTTTCTTCAGAACAGACCTGATCAGAAACTGCCTGCTCAGAGAACCAGTATTTCCGAGTTGCGTTTTGATTTGTCAAGGGATTTATTTTAATAGGAAACAAGAATAATCATGTCAGTATCATCTGTGAGACTTACGGACCCGCAATAATGAAATAGCTTCAGTCTATCCAGAGACACAGCCCACTGACTGGGACAGGGCTCCTCAAACACAATGGATGTGCAGAAGTGGCGGTGCACAATCCATAATATCACGGTTATAGAGGCTCCAACTGAGGAGGTTAAAACAAAACCACCCTTGCCAAACCCAAAATGTGAGAGTTTGGGCCATATGCCCTGAGCCCATCAGGCTTCAGAAGATAAAGAGGACAACACAACGTAAAAGAAAGGGGTACCCAATAGAAACAAAAACCAAAGTGTAGACAGCTTCACTTCACAATGGCCTGGCATCTCCAGCAGGGTTGGAATTGACTTAGTTTATATCAATATGCGTTTCTCACTCCTTTGTAAGAAACCCTTTCATTGTCTGACCCCTTCTGTCTGCTACCCCAGAAATGCTGTGGCAGACAGAAAGATAAGGTGAGACACAGCAGCATTCCAAATGGTTCCACATGCACAGGAGTGCATACACTGCCACGTTTCCTGGCTTTACCAATCTGCAGCTATCCTGAGGCCTGGGGGCTCAAGATCAAGTCTTTACTCAGAACACCTGCCTTAAGGGAAAAAAAAGGGGAGGGAGCAATAGGAAGGTAGATTCTTCCCTAAATGCAGTAAAAAGAAGCAGCAACAAAACTAACACACACTTGTGAATCATCTCTGATGAGTAACTGTATCATGAAAGAAAAAAGCCTTGCTCCTCCCATTACCAACACATCATCTTCCTGCTCCCAAATGGAATACACAATTTGGCTGCTCAGTGCCACAGCTCACATGCCTGGATCGTGCTCCATCACCGCTATTATGGGAAGTCTGTGGGAGCACATCTAGACTGCATTTCTGAGAATGGGAAGAGTCCGGAAGAGGAATCAAACCCAGAGCAATAAATCCCATCTGACTGCTGTCATCGTGCCAATTCCAGGAGACAGTCAATGGGTGCCAGCTCCTGAGACACCATTTGAGCTGCTTCAAGACAAATCGAATTTGCATCAAACACATTTTGTAGCATGAGACCAGTTCAAACCTTCAGTTTCCTTCACACTTGGCCTTGCTTGTTTAAATTTGAACTTCCTCTCCAAGACATTCCCAGCAGAAAAGAGCCAGCTCCCTAGCCCACTATTCAAGCCACAGATTTTCCCCATATGCCCCTGGTATCCCAACAAGACTGCACTACAGACCAGCGGGATCCCCTTGCAATGGGGTGGCACAGGATAGCATGCTGGGCCTCCCCACCACTGAACACGAGCACCAGCCAGCCTCGAAGCACACCATTTCCCCTTCCGCAGAGTTAGGGAGAAGCAAAACATCATCCTAGGCTCTAAGAGTAACCAGGGGCTCCTGTGGGTTCAGCACATTCTTTCCGACAAGACTCAACAGCAGATGCCTCAAGAAAAATAGAAAGAAAAGGAGCAGACAGTGACCTTTCCCAAACACCCTCCTTCCCTCTCTCCAGCTGTTTGCAGCTCAGGACTCCGACATTTCCATTTCAGCACTCCAGCATTGCTGTTTCAAAGACCAGCCTGAACTAATAAATGTGTAACAGCATCCTGCCTGCACTTCAGGTGACATTTGGGAAAGCAGAAGCCTGTTATCCATCCCCTGGTGCAAAGCAATGCCAGTGGCACGATGTGCCAGGCGCAAGGGCAGAGGGGCACCTACTCCCTACCACCACCACCAACTGTGCAAGAGCCATGAAGTCACCAAGGCGAAGGCAGGGCTGGAGCCAGCAAGTGGAGATGAAACAGCGAAGCTCCGCTTTTCTCACCCAGTGAAAGCTAGAGAAACAAGAGGGTGGTTAAATCCTCACCACTTGCCTTCAACTATGACAGAGGAGGAGGTTCAGCTGCCAACAGGATACAAAACCAGAGACTTCTCTCAAGCAATGCTGGCAGCTGTACTTTCTGATACAGCCATTCTACCGAACCCACCTTGCACCAGTCCTTCCCCATGCTCTCCCAACCAAACAACTCCATGCACAGAGGTGTAACACTGCCACTAAAAGCACACACGCAGACACGTGGATTTCTAGGACAGGCAGAAAGCTCACACAGCTAGGAACCTGTGATTACACACACACTGGTATCTGTGAGCCCCTTGGTACGACTGTAATGAAAAAACAAAATAAACAAAATAAAAGGAGTGACCTACACTAAAAGTTTCCACTTTCTGGTTCAATTACTGCAGAAACCAGACCATTAACATCATAGAGAGAAAGCCAAGCTGGCTGCAGTAATTGCATTTGTGTCTCCCAAGATCACCCTGAGAGAGGGCCAGGGGAATTGGTCCTCTTTTCCAGTATTCCGTCACCTTGTACTTGCTTTGCAGATATCGAACTGACAGTAGATAGGAATGTGTGTACAGCAGGGGCAAAATAAATGATGGTATTAGAAATACCTAAAAGAGAGGGGTCTTTTACAAAGTGTTACCATGTGCATCTTTGTCAGTGCAGTTTCAAACCTGCTTTCATTGTCACATGCATATTTTCAGTTTGTCAGCAAACACCTCAACCCATTTCTTTCCTTGGGTTATCCCACAGGTGGACCTGGTATGGGAAGGAGAATTCCTGTCCCCTTGCTTCCAGTAGGAATGCTGACTCCGAATGTTACCTACCACACACAACACAAAGCCAAGGAAAAGCAACGTGACGTGCACAGGAAGAGGAAGCGGGAGCCTGGGCTCTCGCAGTCTCCAGCAACTTTCCAGGAACTTCAAGAGTCAAAGGAGGTCAAATTACTGAATCAGTGCAGACTCAGCGAGAGTCATCTCCATCACAGTTAACCATGTGAACACACGGAGTTACACGTGTTCGAGCCTGTTGTGCCATTCCTGCCCTACAAAGGCACAGATAAAGCCAAACTGGGCGTTTTCTCTCTCCCACCATTCATCTGAGGTTCTTGCCCACAGCAGATCCCATGGTTTGACCCAAGACAGCACTGCAAGGAAACTGAAATGTGAATGTTTGTGCATGCAGCAGCAGAGAAAGGGAAGGAGCTGTAGGCATGGTCCTTGGCTTCACATCTGAGATCAACCAGAATGTGGGCAAGGCCCCTCCTTCTGAGCTTGCTGCAGCACTCAGAGCAGTTTTGTATGCCTCTTGACGAGACATCCCTCCCCAGTATCAGCTGCCCCCTCCCACCTGACCCCCACTTCTCCACAACCCCACAGCCACTGCTGTCCAGGCTGTCTCAAGAGCCGTTTCCAGTGTCATTCAGCCAAAAGGAAGGGGCCAAGTAGAGCGCCAGAGATTCAGCCTGAAGCCTTGGTGTCAGCGCAGGCACTGACAGACAAGCCAGAACAACTGCATTAGGAGGATGGAAGATGGAGATTTGCCTCCAGAGCAACTGAACACAGGCCTAAGCACCATTCAGACTCCTACCAGGGTCTTCGGTAAGGTTGGATGTGACACACATGCCATCCTTCACAAGCCCTGCTTCTGGTCCACATCACGTTCCAGGGCATATTAGCTCCTCTTGCTGGCAAGAGCAACGTCTTCATCTCCCCAGAACACACAATGCCTGTGCCAACTCTGCTTTATTCTGTGCTTGCTTTTCCTATCAACTAATTACTTTAGTTACTAAAAAACAATTAAGATTTCCAGGAGTCTCTGTTCTGAATCTCATTCCTTATTTCTTGCTTGCCATCAGGTTATTTCATGCCTTGGTGATGGAGGCAAGTCATGGAGGGAACAACCCTGCAGTTTTGGTGGTGAATGGGTAGGAGGGAGACATTTCACCACTGACATTCCCTTCTAAACCACGTGCTAGGTAACATCTACAACCACAGACATAGGTACCTCCAGTCTGCTGCCGTGATCAAGAGTTCTACCAACTGACCATTCAAACTTCACCAACTCCACCTGCTCCCCTGGCTACCGCAGAGAGGGCTATTTCTGGGTTCTTGTGTTTCATCCACCCTAAGCAAGGGCCAGTGCTGCAGTGGAAGGCTCTGGGAACCATCTCCATAGCAGCACACTGTAGCTCCCCTCTAGAGCAAAGCATCCTCCAGCTGACACCAACACAAACACAGCCACCTTCCCCCTAACCTGCAGCAGGGATACTGACAATCGCAAACAAGGACAGGCAGATACGAGCACAGCAAAGGGCAGGAATTCTTCTGTCTTGTTTTATCTGCTGCGGCAATAACTGCATCCACTATGGTCCCAACACAGGGAGAAATGGATAACTGCCCTCCCCCTAAGGTTGGGGCAGCTACCGAGTGGTCCAGCCTGGCACGGAGTTTGAAGCTTCTGTTCAGGTTCGTGGTTTCTGTAATAGTGTTATTTTAGCTCTCCTTGGTGTTATTTCAAAAGCTCAGGAGAGCCTACATCCCAGAGAAAGGAAGAACTGTGGGATATGAACCCAACTAGCAAAAGAAATGACGTTTCCAAGCCCAAAGATGTTGAGCTCCACAGCTTCCCTTTCTTGCACCAAAACAGAGCAAAAATTGTTACAGCCCTGCAAGACTTTCAGTTGAGAGCACTTGACTCGCTTTGCTCTGAAAGAACAGCCCCCATCCCACCTGCATCCAGCCCTCCCGTTCCTACCCCTGCCCCACACACAGTACCCCACGGGTCCCCTCCATTTCTCCTTCAGCAGCTGGTGCTCCCCTCTGCAGCCCCACATCCTGCAGCTCATGCTCCCCAAGCCCAGGTCCTGCAGCACTACCATCCTGCAGCCTCCTGCCCTGCCAGCACACTGCCCAGCCCTGCCTTCCCATCGGCAATGGCACCAGGCTTTTTTAAACTGCCTTTTACAAGTAAATCACACGCTCGGCTGCCGGTTTGGGTGCAGAGCCAAGAAAGACTCCAGTGCCTGGGGGAGAGGATTGATGGAGTTTTTGTTTCATGTGACAGCTTACCAGCAGCTTCACTGATACCCCTTCCTTCCCCACTAACCCCTTCCTCAGATGCTCTCCCAGTGGAAATGTGGAGCAGACACCCCATAGGAGAGTCTGGCATCACATGTGACTGCAGCCAGCCCTGAAGTCAGAGGAGAGGAGACACCAGCCCCACATCCCAGCTGATCCTCTGAAGGCTATTAACTTGTCAGGAGCTGATCCCGTCTGTTAAACAGTGATAGGTTATAGAAAACTGATAGTGGAAAAGATTAAAACATTAAACCCATACAGCATTGCAGGCAGGAGTGGGCTCGGTTCTGGGGTGGCTCCTCCTGCCCCCTGGAAGCAGGAGAGCCCCAAGAAATGCTGCTGTGCAAGGGACTTCCGTCCCACCGCAGCAGCTCAAGAGCATGAGCGGTGTCACAGCATGCAGAGCAAGGCAGAAGCTGTGGGTTTGGGGACTGAGAGGCCGGCGGCTGCAGTTACAGTGCTGCCTTCCACACAAGCATAACCCCGCTCTCTTTGGTCGGGAAGCTGCGGGGGAGGCAGTGTTTCAGACCTGAGAGGCTGCAGAGCGTGTGTTTAAATAAACAGCAGCCCAGCACACTGTCACAGAGATTAAGGAGGGATGAGTGACTTCAGAAACAAACACACAGTCCTTTAGAGGGGTTCCGCATGCTCTCTGCAACGGGATGGGCAGGATGATATGCATGGTGCCTTGTGCCTCCCAGCTTGCACACAGCTGTGCAGTAATCCTTTCTCAGGTGGCCTTTTGCAGAGCTCTCTTTGATTGTTCCTAGACCTGCAGTCCAACAGCAGAGATTTGGAAAAACTAGAAATTCTGGCAAATTTCTAGAAAAGACACTTAAACGGGGGAGGAGGGTGGGGGTGGAGGGAAAATCATGTTAGAAAACAGACAAAACCCCCCACAGAAGAACAACTATTTCCACAGCACCTTCGGCTGGAGAATCTCCAGCTGTGTGACAAACATTTACTGTGCACCCTAAAACCCCTGATCTCAAAGGGTTTTCCTTACTTTTAAAGAGATAGAGGAGAAAAGCAGAGATCCTGAAACCAGAGCCTGTGTCAATCTGTGAGCAAACTCAGAGCTCTGGAACCCGAGCTACACGCCAACAGGTCTGTCACCGCTCTGCAGCAAGAGAAATGAAGACAGAAATTGCGCAGTTCAAATCTAATGGGTTTGGAGTCTCTTGAGGCAAAAACCGACTGGGGCAGCCCTAGTGACAGCACATCTCACTCTAGGAAGTATGAACTCCTACCTCAATGCCATACTAGGATCGAACAAATTTTTATTATAAACTCCAGTTCAAAAGTGAAACAAAAAATTACAAATTTTCAGAATTAACATTCAGGCTGTTTGGGTGGAACTGCCACCTGATGGAGCCTGCACTGTGCTTGACACGAGCACAGCCTCAACACAGCTTCTTTCACGTGGAAGCTTGAGACCTGGCGGTCTGGTGGGCACAGCAGCTTGAAAGCAGTCGCCCTGCCCCAGCACCAAGCCTGCTTTCAGATCTCCAGGAAAGGGGTTTTCACTTGCACCTTTCCAAAGAGCAGCTGTTGTGCAACAGTTCTAATTTATTCTCTGGTTAAGTTTATTTCTTGTTCTGATGAATGCTTAATGCTCCTGGCTAGAACAGTTTAGATCTTATTTGCCTGGGGCATTTAATGCTGCTACATTACCAAAACGCTAATTCTAAGGCCATCTACAGCTTTCTTCCCTCCACACAAGTCTTTTGTTATTGCTTGGATCTAAATTCTGTGGTGTATTTTGGCACTGAATTCCACAGCACCATCACAAGACGACAGATGCCTAAACTCGAGAGATGGCCGGGTTTGCTGATGAACACAGAACACACTGGGAGCAGCAATCCTCACTGATAAAGTCCCTTCATACACTGACTGACAAACAAAGAGGCTGAAACTGCAGCTCAGATCCGTAAACTGCTGCCTATCCCAAGGCAAAACGGTGAGGGAAAAGGAAGTGTGTCAGAAGGAGAAAGAAAAGGCAGTGAACCTAACACCGGTATCTAGACAGCAACTTTCTCTGCTTAGGCTGGGTTTTAGCAGGGTGGTGGTTAAGAAGTCGAGCCAACAGCCTTAAAGGCTAAACCCTCCTTTTTCTACAGAATGCACAAAAGAGGAATAAGGGCAGAGAAAGCTTCTCCCACGCTACCCACCAGCATCAGCTCTGACCTAGAGGATCACTTCCACCCTACTGATGTTACTTTTACCACATAAATTGAATCTCAAACTACTACGACCAGTGCCTGAGGAGCCTCCCCAGCCCCATATGAGCTCCATGGAGCACAAAGCTGAGATCCAAGCTGCAGCATCCCTGTTAAACCAGGTTCCCCTTCAGCCACCATTCCCAGCAGACGGCATGGTAAGAAAAGTCTCCTTACACTTCCCTTTGCCATCTCTACCCAGGCAGCCGATCCAGTATCATAGTATCACAGTATCACAGTATCACAAGGTTAGAAAGGACCTCTGAGATCATCAAGTCCAACCTATAACCCAACGCTAACACCAACACTAACACCAACCATCATCTAAACCATGGCACTCAGTGCCTCATCCAATCTCCCCTTAAACACCTCCAGGGTCGGCGACTCCACCACCTCCCTGGGCAGCGCATTCCAATGGCCGATCACCCTTTCAGTGAAGAACTTCTTCCTCACATCAAGCCTAAACTTTCCCTGACGAAGCTTGAGTCCATGCCCTCTAGTTCTGTCACTGGTCACCTGAGAGAAGAGACCAACCCCTGCCCGACTACAACCTCCTTTTAGGTAGTTGTAGAGAGCAATGAGGTCTCCCCTGAGCCTCCTCTTCTTTAGATTAAACAGCCCCAACTCCCTCAGTCGCTCCTCATAGGGCCTATGCTCAAGCCCCTTCACCATCTTCGTTGCCCTCCTCTGAACACATTCCAGTATCCTAACATCTTTCCCAAACTGGGGGGCCCAGAACTGTACACAATATTCAAGATGAGGCCTGACCAGTGCCGAGTACAGGGGGACAATAACTTCTCTGGTCCTGCTCACACTATTCCTGATGCAGGCCAGAATGCCATTGGCCTTCTTGGCCACCTGGGCACACTGCTGCCTCATGTTGAGCTTCCTGTCAACCAGCACTCCCAGGTCCTTTTCTGCCTGACTACTCTCCAGCCACTCTGTCCCCAGTCTGTAGCTCTGCATGGGACTGTTGTGTCCAAAATGAAGTACCCGACATTTGGACTTATTAAACATCATCCCATTAGAATCAGCCCATCTCTCCAATCTGTCCAGGTCCCTCTGTAGGGCCATCTTACCCTCTAACAGATCAACCCTTCCTCCCAGCTCACCCTGTCACCAAAACTGTGATCTCCATTTTGAGGTAAATGCTAGCAAAAGGGATCCCTGCTCCTTCTTCAGCCTCTCTCCTCCAGTTCTCCTGTGTATCCAAACACTGCAGTCCTTCAGCATGACAGGCAGAGGACAACAACAGAGGTCTGAACGTGGTACGCTGAGAAGACATTTCTGCAGCCTCAGCACTGTAGAGCTCACACAGCTCACTGGAAAGCTGAGAAGATGGAAAAACAGAAGAACAGCCCTTTACCTAATGTAAAGAAAACAGACTTCTGTGCTGTAGGACTGGTCTCTGCAGCGAGGAGAGGCTCCCCAGGCCCAGGATCCAGCAGGGCAGGGGGGCCGTGGCAGGGCAGGCTACACTGCCCAGAGCTTAGGGACAGTGAGTCTCCCAAGCTGTTTATGTCCAACACAGCAGGGCTCCAGAGCGACAGTCGCCTGCAGGCAGGGAGGCCTAGAAAGCACGTCCTCCAGGCCCTAGGAAACACAGGCATAAAATGTGCTGCTAAAGGAAAAACAACAACAGCACTTGCAGCCAGAAACACAGCAGACAAAGATGACTCAAGAAATGTTCAGAGGGAAAGCAAAGCCACGAGAGAAAGCACGAAGCGTGGGAAGGACAGAGCGCCCATCAAAAAGAGCAGCACAAGGGAAAGCCCAGCTCAGAGATGAGACTCGTTGGCTTTAAACTGAAAGAGGGAAGACTGAGACGAGAACTTGGGAAGAAATGTTTTCCTGTGAGGGTGGGGAGGCACTGCCACAGGTTGCCCAGAGACGTAGTGGCTGCCTCATCCCTGGAGGTGTTCAAGGCCAGGTTGGATAAGGCTTTGAGACCCTGATCCAGTGGGAGGTGTCCCTGCCCATGTCAGGGGCATGGGACTGGATAGGGTTTGAGGTCCCTTCCAACTCAAACCATTCCATGATTCTGCGAGTCCATGACAGCATGGTAGCTGCCCAGGGCAGGCCACTCTCCTTTGCTGGCCACAGCCTCAGCAGCCTGAAGCACTGTTGACCCTGTCACCCACAGTGCAACAAAGCCTGGTAACTTCTGACTAGTTTACCAACTGTTGTTATCAAACTCATCAGTTTCCCATTTCATCATTATTTAAAGAATTCACTGCACTTCACATTATCCCACTTTTGTTCTTCCCTTACGCCATGAAACATGTTTCTCTGTTCATGTGGGGCAAAGTCACCAGTCCCTCCAGTCCCCACAGCCATGGTGATGCCCTGAGAGGTCATTCAGCCTGACATCAGCCACCATCCCAAGCAGCGACCATGCTGCTGGCTGGTCAGCTTTGGAAGGGTTTGCCTCCAGTGCTCCTGCTTGTTCTCACCTCCTCAGCCAAGCCCAGTGCCAGACCAGCTGTCTGTGTTGCAGCCCTATGGGCAGGGAAGGAGAAGAGAGTCAGAAAAGGCAATTTTCAATCTACTCTGAAGTCACTGGAGCTTCCAAGGCAGTCGATAAAATTAACAACCTTAACAGAAACTGCCCACTGCAAACAGCAACCAAATAAAGTTGCTGGATCCCGACTGGCTGATGACCAAGCCATAGCTGCGGGGGGAGGGGGGGGGGGGGGAAGGAGGAGACACGGGGGGGCGGGGAAGAGAAGGGAGCCCGCCCAAAGCCTTGAGTGAGTCGCTCACTCCCTGCATCCCCGCTGGCCTAGATAAAGGCTGTTGCCAGCTAGGGATGGGTCCTGCACACCAGCCTTTCAGCCCACAGCCTTCCTGCTGCTCAGCCCCTGGTGGGCACAGAACCTGCCCCGAGCAACGCATTCTCTGTGTAGGGGTGCAGGCAGGAGAGGCGGGCACAACAGCCACAAGGTTCCCATATGGCTCCAACAGATTTGCATCTCCTCTTGTCTTTGCTCCCGCTTTCAGAAGTGCCCCTCAAGGCCTGGGGTCCAAGACAGGTAAAGATGCAACACAAAGCTTCCTCTTTTATGAGGAAAAGACAGAAAATATGTGAAAGCAAACAGATAATAAACCAATACAGAAGTCACAGTATAGGAAGTCGCTCCTCATCCCTGTTCTGGTACTGGTGTGCTCACAGTGCTGGCTGCTCACCTGTCCCATCCAAGCAGTGGGCTCTGGTGGATCACAGCAGGACTGCTTCATCCCATGCTGAGATTCAGGGGGGAGGCAACGGTCAGCCCACTAACACCCAGAGCACAAATGCACTGGAACAAAGAGTCAGCCATATCAAGTCTAAAGCTGTAACGCCTCCCCTGCAGATACACCAAGGACAAGGACCGAGTTTAAGACACTCCAGCTAGTCAGATCACTACAATACAGAAGAACGCTTCAAGTGCTGTGACACAGAGCCACCCCAGATGCAAATCCCACAGGAAAGTCATTCTGGGTTTAAGAACGGAGGAGTTTAAGTCAGTCCTGTAGTGCCAAATACAATCCCTACAGGAGAGCTATTAACACTTTAGCTGTTCTCTCCCATTGAATACCTGACAGAGTTCCCCTAGCTTTATCAGTGCACAAACACACCAAAAGGAATTAGGAGAGAGAAGGAAAAGAACCTTGAAGGGACAGAGGAAGTCTCCATTTTCTGCACCTGCAGTGCTGGCATCCATGCTGGATGCTGAGGAGTCCAGCAGCAGAAGCTGCCTGACTAATGTTCACAAGAAAGAAGGGTCAAGCCACAAACTACATTTCAAGCTAACAATATTGAATTTTGTATTCTGTAAATCCCATCTTCTACAACACACAGCTCTGAAAACTTCCCCTGTAAATGTGAAGTGACAAAACATGCAGGACCCTGGGTAAAAAACATGGTTGTCCTCACAGTTACAACTGCCCAGGACTAGCACTGGCTTCTCCTCCAAACTGTTACTGTAAGTAGTTATGGAATGCAAAGAAATAAGAGAACTGCTTTTCCTTTGCCTAATCCATCCATTCCTTTGGCTGAAAATGTGTCTTACAGTGGGTTTCCTACTCCCGACCACAAAACCCCATCATGTCAGATGCACCTGCAAAGCTCCCTCATCTATCACTTTTCAGCCCTGAGCTGGAAGGCTCACCGTGCTGTCACCCATGGCTAAAGCAGGGCACATGTTCAGAGGAGAGCAGCACAAGACAGACAGGAAAATCTGCCCAGAGCACCATCTCAACCCGGAACAGGGAACAGCAAATCCTACCACGCACATGCACACGCAATACAGGGTCATGGGTAGAACTGACTATCGAGGAAAGATCATGGACAGACAGGATTGCTGGAATGCTTGGATGCCAGGTTCCCCTAAGGAAATCACAGCCAAAACAAGCATATCTGAACTCATTCCCTTCAACACTAACAACACTCTTGCTTTCAGACCAACATAGCTCACACTGAGAAATGGAGCAAGAGAATGACTAAAACAGAGCGATCAAGACATGAAGTACTGTCCACCCTGCTCTAACCACAGGCAAAGCAAACTGACCATGTTGGTCACCAGAGCACTCTAACTCTAAAGACCATCCAGTTCCAGCCCCTGCCAGGGGCAGGGACACCTTCCACCAGACCAGGCTGCTCAAGACCCCATCCAACCTGGCCTTGAACACCTCCTGGCAGAGGGCAGTAAAAACTTCTCTGGGTACCCAGTGCCAGTGCCACCACCCTCATGGTGAAGAATTTCCTCCTAATGTGCAATCTAAATCTTCCCCCTTCCACTTTAAAGCCACTCCCCCTCATCTCGTTACTATAGGTCCTTGTAAAAAGCTCCTCCCCAGCTTTCTTGTAGGCCCCCTTCAAGTTACAGGAAGCTGCTCTAAGGTCTCCCCAGAGCCTTTTCTTCTTCAGACTGAACAAGCCCAACTCTCTCAGTCTGTCCTCATAGCAGAGGTGCTACAGACTTTGATCATCTTTGTAGCCTCCTCTGGACCCGTTCCAACGGCTCCCAGATGGGCACTTCAACTCAGTGACTCTCTCAAAGCACCCGATGTCACTACCCCCTCCAAGCAACCATCTGGCCAGCTGTGCCCACATGCCAAAGCCCAGGCTAGCCCAGGACATGATGTGTTCATGAGGCCTCTAAGGGCTCCTCACAATGCAAAGCTGTCTTGCATGCTGTAAGAGACAGTGGTCCCGAGACTAAAGGAACTCTGGAGAGCCAGGGGCATGCAGCTGCATGTTCCACTGTGCTTCAAAATACCACGGAGAAACACTGCAATGGACAACTCAGTGGGCTTGGAGACCTGGGAAGACTTCTTTGATTTCTCCTGTCGGTCAACTTTGTTCATCCAACACAACCCCAGTGTAATCTCTGCTTAGCTGCCAGGAGCATCTGGCTCCTGAGCACGGAACATACGTCACACCCCAGTGTTTATAGACACCCACGCTAGCGGCAGATTTACATGGACTGGCTTGGGTCCCGCTGGTGCCACTGTCAGATTTGAAAGGGGAATTTCCTTAGCCAGACTCGGGGACCCGAGGCAAGAGACTCCTCACTGAGCTGTCAGGGAGCCCCAGAACTCAGAGATCAAAGGGCCCTAGGAGGAGGGAGTCACTAGGATTGCTGAGTCCATCTGGAACAGAGAAGAGATCTGTGCTCTTTGGAGAAAGAAACCTTTTTAGGAGGAACAGCTTAATGCTGTTCTGCTACCAGCAATTTTGCCAGGTTTTAAACAGCAAATATGTTTTCTTTTAGTGACCAGAGTTTGATTTAACATCTGATTCCAGCACAGATTGCTTGCTTTTGAACTCCAAGTCTCCTTTGTACACTCCTCTCATCTTACTCTACTTGTGGACTTCTTCCTTATTTCATGTTTTAATGAGTAGATCGGTGCTTTTAAACGAAACCATTTTCCATTTTGAAACACAACCAACCAGCTGAGGAAAATGCATGCTTTGGCTCTGTATAGCAAAGTCAGCAAGAAACCTCCTGTAAATCTCAATTCTGAAGGTCCCTGAGAGCCAGCTGGAGGTCACTGTGTTGACCTGTGGAAGTCAAGAGGACACAGGGCACCCAGCTGTCTCCAGTTCTGCAGGCACCCAGAGACCCGTGAGGGCAAGCGTAGGCAAAAGCAAGCAGCCTCCCTGCCACAGGAGCAGCAAGGCCGGCAATAAGCCGGATAGAAAGAGGGCGTGGGGAGAGGCTGCAGGGGAGCCCTGGTGTCATACCAGGACAAGCAGGGAGAGCAAAGAGAGCGGGGTGTGAGCCGGCTGGGGGAGGGCAGAATGGGAGATGCGTAGCAAAGCAGAGAGAACCAGGCCCCCTCCTGCCAGACAAGGGACTAAAAAAGTAAACCAGACAATTTCTTGAAGATTCTCTTCTGTAACACTCCCGTGACACGTACTCCAGCAGCCATAGAAATACTAGATGAACACAAGAGGGTGGTTTGCAGAGAGGGACAGAAGAAGGCGCACCTGATGGCATTCTCTGAAACAGAAACAGGTTTCACCAGTATGGCTCTATCTCCCTTCAGGAGGCTCACAGCGCATAGTGAGTAGGGCGGCACTTGATGGCAGTGAGAAACCCTTTCTGGCTTGGAAACAACAATATATTTGAGGTGCAAACCAAATAGGGAAAGCTTAGAAGTAGTTCTGAGATTTCTTTTCAGAAGGTCACAAGCTCGAACAGGCTTTTGTGGAATCTGCTTGCCAAATCCAAGACAGCTCTCAAGAGCATTCTTGAGTCCCTCATAGACCAGTCTCTGATGATGAATAACCTTTGGGATCATGGCAGCAATTCACAGAGCGGGGTTCAGAGAACTTCTGCCTTACAATTTTTCTGTTTGAAACATGATTTCCATCTAAAACTTAGCTTTCTATTGAATTACAAGGACTGCTTTTTCGTAACTCACCAAACAGATGAGTAGTATCTCCTTACACAACATGGTGGATATTGTTTCTGGTTCTTGTGGATAGCTCACTAGCACACTGTGCATATCTGCAAGGGCCAGACAGCATGGCACTAGGACAAAAAGCTTTCTCCGAGAACTTTTAGCAAGGCCACAAGCTTCCTACCCCACAGGCTGGAAGCTGTCTGTTGGGTGAGTGCCAAGAGAACAATGGGATACCCCTTTGCAAGGACCAACCACACCATGAGGAGCAAACACCTGAGCATGGTCCAGATGCACAAAACCAATGGCAGGCTGCCTAAGGTCTTATCAAAGTTCAAGCGAGGTCTGATTCTCCTGCACTGAGGACGCGATACGGGTTCTGGTATGGGAAGCAAAGATCAGCGTATGGAACAGAACACTGCTTAAGGAGCATGCTGGGACCCTAACAAAAATTAATACATAAATTACCATCTCACACAAGGCAAAGGGGCAACAAGCTGCCTTCTGTAACAGCCCTGAACCCCCTGCTATCGCACCGATACACCAGAACAGAGAGATCCCGTCAGCAGTCTTACTTTGAGCAACCACTTGTTTTAGTGAGATGGAAGAGGAAGGGAAAGAAAAGCTTTCCTTAGACACTGATATTGTATTTACAATACAATACAAGTTGTATTTACAAAGAGTGCATTGGTCATGCCCTACTTTTGTTCCGGAGGGAGCGGAGTAGGGCTCTGCCTTCCTGGCCTCCATGCCCGA
This sequence comes from Dromococcyx pavoninus, assembly GCA_033558185.1. Classification (NCBI taxonomy): domain Eukaryota; kingdom Metazoa; phylum Chordata; class Aves; order Cuculiformes; family Neomorphidae; genus Dromococcyx; species Dromococcyx pavoninus. The sequence goes on along the minus strand of JAUMJL010001208.1, from coordinate 152,303 downwards.
CAGCACAGCGGCTGCACCCTCCTTTCCAGAAAGTGCTCGTGACGGCATAAGGTCCCCGCATCCCTCTACCCGGGTGCTGCCTTCTGCTCACTGCCAGACACTGGCTGGGAAGACGCAGGTAGAAAACAGATCCTTCCAATTAGCTCTGGCCCATGCTGCTGCTCAGGGCTTGCTCAATTAACCACACTCCAAAACAGCCCCACCAGCTCTGTGAGAGGAGGACACAGGAAAGCACTGAGGCTGCAGCATCGCAAGGAGCTGTCACTGTGCACATGAAAGCTCATCCACCAAGGGAGAGGAGAGTGCAAGGCCAGCAATTCAGAGGTGTTGCAAAGCCAGCCGCTCCTGTTCCCCTCCCTGAAGTCACAGTGTGCTGCAGGAAGCCTAAAACACAGAGAGACTCTCCCCTGGTCAGGGCAGTGCAATGTGTCTATGGCACAGTGCACCCTGCACAGCTTCGGTGCGTGCCCTAGCCCTCCAAGCACAGCTCATCCCCGCAGGCTGACAGCACTTGTCTCTTCTCCCACTCCTCCCCGCCGTGTGCCGGCTGCAGCCATTGGGAAAAGCTGCAGCAGAAGGACCTCTGCATGGAGGGAGCACTGGGAAAGGCAGTGGCTGCATTTCTGTCGGCATCTGCAGAGAGGTTCACACGCCAGGGAGCTGGAGGGTCAGGGAGGCTGCGGAATGAGAGGCTTGTCACAGAATAAATACACTGTCCCTTCAAATGCTGAGCTGTTATCTCTTTAAGAGCCTCTGAGCTGTGGGGATCTGCCTCCGGTTCATGTGAGAAATCCTGCAAGGTTCTCCGACCCCTAAGAAGAGGGCTGCCAGCTTAGTACATGTTTTACTGCTGCTGTCCTACAAATCTACCCATTCCTCTTAAGAAAATAAATGAAAATACGACCTGTAGTCACACTTAGGCCTGCCCTGCTAACAGTGATTCTGCCTCCCCCCGTGCACAGCTACTCATTCATCTCCAAACAAAATAACAGAGGGATTACGGGGATGTTGCTTTGCTGTCCTGACCTTCTTAACCCATGCCCACGTGTCATCAGTGATGCAGTGTGCTCAGTGCCCCACCATCCACACATCAGAAGATAACGCCCTTCTGCCACAGCCCCAGTCAGGAGTCAGGTAGCAATTCCCAGCCCCTGCTCCACAGCCTCACTGGAGCTGGCCTCTTCGAACCCAAATCTCCCCCCCTAAAAAACATAGTTCAGCTGCTGGGACTCACAAACCAACACAGCCAACAGGTCCCAGAGGGTTCCCGGGTTTGTAACTGTGGAGACAAACACAGCTGCCACAGCTGCACTTCATTCTGTTGGCAGGAAAGGTGCGGAGGAACAGAGCAGAGCCTGCTGCAGCGCACAGGGGTTACTGTGCTTTTGGGGCACTTCCCCAGTGTTTAGATCCCTTTTCACCTTTCAGAAGCCATGAAAGGCACAGCAATTTCCCAGGCACAGCACAGCCACAGTATGAACTTTCTTGCCCTCTGGGGTACTAAGAAACCCAGCATCTCAGCAGCACCAGTTAAGTACAGATGCAGACTTCCCACTGCCCTCTCTTTGCTGCTCGTCCCTCAGCGGACAGAGGGGTGGTTCTCACCAGCATCCCCCATCCACATATCCCCTCACCTCAACTGAAGGGGACAGAAATTGCTCTTCCCTAGGGTCCGATGGTGACACTTCCAGCACTGCAGACAGGCTCTCACCCATAAGGACTCAACTGGTCACAGAGGTTTTCCTCCCTAGAGTTCGTGACTGGAGGGGTTCTGGAAGGCTGGGCTTCAGTGCACAAGACCCTGTGCAAGGGGATACCATAAGCAGCTGCTTCCTGGGAAGCCAAGACCTTCGCTTAATGAGTGCAGCAGTGAAGTACAACCTGGAGTCAAACTGAAGGGATAAGCAAACTGCACCACAATTTCCTCTGGAACTGGCGCTCACAGCAGGGACAGACACCCAGCTGCTGGTATGGGTCCTGCTGGGCACCTTATGTCCCTGCCGAAGAGCCTCACAGCTTTATGGAAATGTCTGCTCTGCAGCCAAAGGTTTAATCGCAGCACAAACAGACGCTCTGTACTCCCCAGCAGGAGCAGCAACAGCAGCATCTAGGTGCTTTAACAGAAACTGTACAGCCCTGCTGGGCACCTGCATGTGTGCCCAAAGTGCCAGCCCACACTGAAAGCCACACCACTGGCTGCAATGCTGTTATCTCCCACTGCTCAGAACAAAGTTAGCGAAGTGTGTCCTCACACTGTATCATACCTTCTGCTATACCAGCAGAGACCGACCACCCTCCTCACCAGCTTCAGACACTCAGAACTTGCACACAGACTCAGAGAACTGGGGAAAGAGGAACAGAGAGAAAGAGGAAAAGATACAGACATGCAGTGAGATTTCTAATTATGCTTTGTGTGCCCAGTCCTGCACATTTTCCCACTCAAGCACTGAACACATCCAGAGAGAAGTTCTACATTAATATTAAAAAATAATGACAGAAAGACCTATTGAAAGGGAGAGGGACATGAAGAGCAGCTCCAGGAACTAACGGCACACGTGGGTGAAGTGATTCTGTTTCCTGTCTCACAACTGCACTGCCCACAGCCAATTCCATTTTCACAGCAAGAAGCAAGCAGCCTCAAGTGCTGATTTCCGGCTCACTGGGAGCAGTGATCTACAAATGCCCACTCAGTAGCACCCATTGCAGTGGTCTCAGCGCCAGCTCCTGGCATCCATGGGTGCCCTGCTCTCCCACACCAGCTCTGCATTTCAAAACCAGCACTACGGCAAAGGAAACAAACCAGCGCCAGCTTGGCATTAGTTTCAGAACCTCCAGAGAAGACCCTATGAAGCCTGGTCACACACAGAACTGCCTTTTTCCCCACAGGGCTGGTCCCCACCATGGCACGCTGGCAGCCCCACCTCTACATTCAAACCTGCGGCCATCCCCTTTAGCTGCCTTTTTACATCACATCCCCAGCTGATGGGACAACGCTGGGAGTTACTTTGCTCACCTTACGACTCAGCTCTCCACTTGAGCTTGCAGTCCCTAGGTTGAGTTAGCATTCTCCCAAATTTGACAATCAGAAGTGCTTTCAGACATTACCAGAGAAGAGATTGCCAAGAAAAACAGGAGGCCTCCAACAGCCAGGGCTTCATCTTTTACTCTCCAACAGCAAGGATCAGAAAAAAAAGAGGGTTTCAAATCTGTTTCTGAACTTTGTAAAGATTGGGCCACCCTAAAGGCACATGTGTGGAAATAAAAAAAAGGGCTCAGGACTGCAAGAGGCTTTGAACCAAGGAAGTCAGAAGAATGACACCAGCTGAGCCGTAATGGGACTGATCTCCATTCGAGTCAACATGTGCTTGTTGCATCACCATAACACTGCCAGGAGCTTGGGAGCCTGAGCTGTACTCAAATTCCAAGCTATGGATGGCTATCTGAGGCCACTGAGCCAAGGAAACTGAGAAGCAGATAGGTCATAATCACTCAGTGCTACCAGCTCTGGATGTGTGTTTTGGGACTTCCGGAACAATGAGGTCCACAAGGGCTCTGCTGTACTGGAAGAAGAGCAAACCCCTACCAGTTGACAGTCTTTCCTTCATTTCTCTTTCACAAGCAACACCTTCAAGATAGATGTTTTTAAAAAAACCCTACCCTGTTAACAAAAACAAAGAGCAACTGAGCATGCTTCTTTCTTCCTTTAAAATTCACATGGTGTAGATCTGTGCGAGAGAATCCCTGAAGTTGGAGACACCCATGCTGACAGAAAAAGCACAGAAAACAGAGAGCTGGAACCCTGGGATCAGTAAACTGGCTCATGTTGAGGGACTGGAGGTAGCTCTGAAGGAGGATGTGAGAAGAAAGCAGCAGCAGAACATCGCCTGTTCATTCTGCAGCACCATCAGCCCAGCACTGGGCACATCAGCACTCCCCAGAGCTCCCACATCCGCAGTTGTGCTGTGTCAGGGGAACAAGTGAAAAAGGAAGCCCAAGAATGAATGCACAGACTGATACTGGAGTCCTGCAGTAGAACCGAGAGAGGCCCGAGACCCCACCTGAGATCAACAGGGTGCTTTCAAAGCTCACCAAAGGGCACAGGCTTCCTTACATAAAATAATCCTGCTAGTTGGTTTCAGGACTCTTCCTGCAGGAGCAGAGATAAAGGTGCCGTGGTGACAGGACTCGAGAAAAGAGTGGCTGTTCCCCGAAAAGCCCTGATGCAAAGGAGCCGGAGTGGAGAGAACAACCTGCCCAGCTCGCCTTGATGGCAGAGTGCGTGCTGTGCTGCCTGCATGTGCAAAGCCATGTGGGCAGAGGGCATTCCTCCCTGCTCTGGCACTTCATAGTGAGAAGGTCTGAATGACATCCCATAAGGGACATCCTTCTGCCTGATGGGCCAGGAAAAGCTGCATCTTGAGATGCGCAACAGCACAGAGGCAGCAGCTGAGGGGGGAGGGCTAGGCAGATTAACGTGTTTATCTCCTCGCTTAAGTCGCTTACTGGCCAAGGGTTTCAGTCCAGTGGCAGCAACAGGACTAATAATAAGAACTTGGGCATTACCAGTGACTCACCGCGTGGGCAATGATAGCGTGAGGGATCACGGAGAAATCCACTCCCACCCCTGCAGCCCATCTCTCACATTGTAGGAAACGACTTCCCAAAGAGAGGAGGGAGACACAACGTGGAGATATCTTTGTTCAAGCAATCTCAAGGCTGTGTGACATTCTCTTCTACTGTGCAGTCACTTTAAATAATCAGAGCAGCCTCAAACTGAAATTTTGGGTTGAGTACCTGTGCTCAAAGAGTGGAACTGAGGGGGCAAACATCACATCAAACCCACACTTTCAGAACACCAAAAATCCCTGCTAGATGCAATGCCAGCCATTACTGGTCGTCACATCCATCTGGATACTGCCTACCAGGGAGCACATTCCACAGGCACAGCAATTCCTGATGTTGCATTAGGAGAGTTCCCAAGGCAAGAAACAGGTGCACACCAGCGAAGCCAGGACCACAGCGAGGCACTACTTAAACTGAAACAGCTCCTGCTCCCTTCAAGCACTCATCTGCTCTTCACAAGGTATTTTAGTAACTCAGCTGTACAGAGATGCTGTGGCATCTCCAATTCCTTGGCTAAGCTACTGGAATTGAAGATTCCAGCAGTGCAGCTGCCTGAGCTAAAGGTCCCACCACAGCACTGATTCCCTTCACCTTTTTCCCCAAACAGGTAAGATAAAAGCCAGATCTTTTGGACCATCTCTAGGAAGAACAAGATCACTCTTCTGGCACAGCCTGCTTTGCAGATTTGTCCCACAGCAGGTGCCTTTGCTGTAACGCTGGCACTGCAGTCGCATCCCTCCTCTGCCTGCTTCCCAACAGCCCTGCATCCTCTTTGCTGCTGACGCTGGCGTGTTTGTGCAGCAGTGCACGGAACTGTAGAGCTGAACTGATCCATCATTAACCTGGTTCATCACGGTGCTATATAAGGAATCTGGGCTGGGGCAAGGAGGGAACACAAACAGCCAGAGGAAAGGCTGCCGCTTTGTGCAGCAGCACACAGATCACCCTGGCTGCGCCTGCTCCCGAAGCTACTGGTACAATTCCACTGTCCTTTGCTAAGATACTCCAGAAATCTGCACCCATGAGTGGTTTATGTCACTGTGTGATGTTCTGGTCTTCTGAGTGAATTAGTCTACGCCTAATTCCTAATCCATCACAGGAGACATCGCTCACCCTCTTGGACTCCTGGCACTCATAGAAGAGCTCATCATTTTCACAAGTACAGAATGCAATCCCCTAATCACATATTGAGGAAAACCACGCAGTTTCGCAGATTAAAAAAGGTAGAGTGAGACTTTCACACTGCATGTGAAAATCACAAGGAATCAGTAGTACAGGCAGGACCTGTGGAGCCCCAGATTCTGCACTTAAAAGAGAGAAAAACCCAAGTCATGTAACAGCAGGAGGTTGTGTGACATCTGGATAAGAGCGAGGCAGATGTGACATTGCTGTCGAGACAGCAGCTTTAGGGCAGGCTGTTCCGCAGCCCGTGGAGCACACCAACTTCCCAAGCAGCAGTTACGCACTTCGCTCCTTATGGCCAGAACTGAGGACCACATTGACAAGAACAAAGTGTCTGACACTCAATGGGGGACCTACTGTTCTCTCACAGAGACAGCTAAAAACCAAGTGGATCGACTCCCAGAGTGACACAGCTCCCGTCCATTCCTTACACTGGAAAATCTGCAGTGAGTAACATCTCCTGTGCCTCTGAGCACACAGAACTGTCTTCCCTTCAGCTCCAGATGATCAGGAAACAGCCCAGAGCCCTGAGGAATTACCATCATCTGAGGGTAAAGCTGGAGACTGTTAAAGCTCCCAGTTGGCCCTACAAGGACAGAATGGGGAGCACATATCAAGAATTATTCAAGTATTAGAATGCTAGAATGTCACTGGGTGACTCAAGGAAATGGAAGCTTTGAGGGGTAAATAAGTCAGCAGCATCTCCAGAAAAGCACATCACTGACCACTACAGGAGGAACCTATCGATCGCAGCCCATCCATAACCCCACACTCCACCAGAAACATCACAAAGGTACTACTGGGGGCCGAGAAAAACCCAGCTTGGCCTCGAGGGTCAGCATCATGGGGCAAACAAGATAAGCATTCAGTCCAGGCAGGGAAAACACCCAGATTATAAGGAAAAGGGGGATTTTGAAGAATTTGTTTTGTTTTCCAAACAAGCAGGTTCCCCATGAAGGAGGACCTGGGACAGGTCTCTCTTGAAAGTCAGAAAAGTGCATCCCAAAGCCAAACATCAACAGCTCTAAGGTGTTTACCAGCCTTCTCTGCCTCCTGCCAAGTTCAAACATGTTTCACCTGTCCAAGGCAGTTGTTCCAACAAGAGGCTGTCCTTAGGGACTGCTGGTTTGCCTTCATGATACCAAGGCACACCATTGAGTCTTAAGCACTGGGTAAAATCAATTTGTAACTTGGTGATGACCAGGTACTCCCAGGAATATAATTCAGACAAGAGAAATGACGAGCCATATCTTGGCAGAAATACTGCATAGATTAAAGATACTTATTTTGCATCTTCCCATGTCCACCAGCACAAGTTAAACCTGGCTGCTTTCCTTTGCTCCTCACACTTTTGAAAGCACAATAACCACCACCCCAAAATATAGTTTTATTATTTCTTCTGATTTTATGCTGGAATATCACACTCCCAACATGTCAGCTGTTTCCATGATGTCTGGGTTACTCAAGAGGACATTTGGGTTCACCTCCAGGGATGGGGCAGCCACCACTTCTCTGGGCAACCTGAGTCAGTGCCTCCCCACCCTCACAGAAAAACATTTCTTCCTAAGATCTCATCTCAATCTCCCCTCTTTCAGCTGAAAACCATTCCTCTAGCAGGTTCACGTCACTTTTCAGGATGTTGTGTCCTCACCCATCTACTCTTGGTGGAGGAGGAGGGTTGGAGTGCTCACCACTGAGCACTCAAGCCCTACTGCACGGACAGTGGGAGAGACTGAGTTGTTTGAAAAGAAAAGGGGCTTCTGAAGCTGGTTTTGTATGGAGATCAGGAATTGGTGCCTAGGGCAAGCACTAGCATTGGCAGCAGCATCAGAAAGGAGACGAGAAGCATGTGGCAGCTCGGCACACAGGATCTCTGGTGGAGGAGGAAGCAGGCCGGTATGTGGAGAAGGAAGTAGCAACACAGTGAGCAGGGCAGTTACGGGCTGTCCAGAGCACTGCCAGGCAGGCAAGAGGAGAACTCGCTCTGGGGGCAGAACGGTCTGTGGCCCAGTGGCCAAAACCACTCAGCACTGCCAGGTTGTGTGCATGTGGTTTGGGCAGGTTTTCTTTCCCAGGTCTTGTTCTCCTGCTGCCACAAGACCAGGATTTGTGAGTTTGACCCAGAATTGCCAGGACGTCCCTGCGCTCTGTTTTCTTGGACTGCTGCGTTCAAAAACACTGAACTTCTTTACTAAAAACTGAGAAAATTCCCCTAGGCTTTAATATGTTCTGATAAGGGAGAGGACAAAGCCATTGCAAAGCTCAACATCATGATGTAAGGTTGTGCTAACTTAGACCTTATTAGGCCACTTGCCCTCCTTAGCTTGTCTGCTTCAGGACTGGAAGCACTGAGTACCTCTGTTTCTGCTGGGCATGATTTACCTTGGCATGCCCCATATTGCTGAAAATCAAATTGTTTGGTGTTCCTTGGAATCAGACATTTAATTGTATTCTGTAATCACACCTGTGATGTGGCCTCACTATCAATTTGCATAGGCAATATTAATTCTGCCAGTTTTTAAACTTCCAGGTCTTTGTAAGACAGGTTTGGATTTTTTTGCAAGAGAATGTAAGTATTATCCTTTTTTTATGTGTAATTCCAACTGAGTGTAGAGAAATACTTTTCCTCTTTCTCCTCGCTGGGTTGGCGATTCATTGCTGCAGCCCAGAGGGTTATTACTCACACTCCTGGGTTACCTGTTGGCTGGCAGAGCAGGTGTTCAAGGCCAGGTTGGATGGGGCTTTGAGCACCCTGATCCAGTGGAAGATGGGGGAAAGCTATTTCAAGCCTGCAGAGCAGCACAACAGGCTGTCCTATCCCAGAGGGAAACCATTAGGATGGACACGTGAGTACAGTACCAAGCGAGAGAACACCAAGGGATAAAGGAAGTTTCCACTTCTCCAGACTTTCCCTGTAATGCCTTACTACTGACTCGAATGAACAGATATTATCCATGCAGCCTTCTCGAGCCAGCTCCTAAGCAGGAATGTGGGGCTTCGTATCTCAAATCCAACCGAGTTGCTGCCAAAGCTCCCCTTTCCTTAAGCAGAGCTATTTCTGTATTGAAAAGCAAAGTGTATCCTTCCCAACTAAAACAGCACATGACGCAGAGGTGGCAACACACTGAAACACACACACAGAGCCAGTTGAATAATTACGTTCAAACCTCACTTTCCTGCCCCCCGCAACTGCTCTGCCTTGCTGACTCAGATGCGTTCATTCCAGCAGACAAAAGTTGCGTTTTACTACTGCTGCTCCTGCTGAGGCTGGGGAAAGCAAAGCCAAGCCTATGCCAGTCCCAGCTAGGCTCAGCCTGGGAAGCTATTCAGCGCCAGAAGCCCCAGCCCTGCAAATCCCCAGCGGGAGCTGCAGACCATTGGGCACTTCTGTAAGAGAATAATGAGTTTCAGAGCCAAGACTGCGCTCCTCCCCCCCTCTAAATTAAATAAGCCAAGCAATAGTACGCAGCCATCCAGTCATTCCTGGAGAATCATTTTTCTGACTAGGTCTGCACTTTAAAGATGCCATTTTTCATTATTGTTAATACATCTCATTAACTAGAAGCTCTTAGGCACAAGCCCATTATTAAGTGCAGTTTACATTATACAAAAGCAATGCCCTTGTTGCGGCAAGGGCACAAGGGAAGGTAACAATAATACACCGATAATTCACCAAACACTAATACACCAAAATAAACACCGGTAATTCAAACCCAAGTACTACTTGCCCTTCATTTGGGCTCAGTTACTCCAAATGAACTGACGCTTTAGAGAAGGGTGGCTTTAATGATCTCCAGTTTGCAAGTAAGTTACATCCCATGACGTAAAACCTAACACCAGTTCATTTGAAAACACATGAATTCTGGGGAAAAAAAGCCTCCTATTTTTTACTTAGGAAAACTTTCAGAGCTTTTTGGGATTAGAAATCACATCATCGATTTACAAAGATATACATCCATACCCTTACACTTCAGGCACATAAGCAACTTAAAGGAATAAATACATATATTTTTCCCACTCAAATAGCCAGACTCCAGAGTGTGAACTCTCACTTAAGCTGAAAGCCGGAACTGATGTGTGTCCTTGGGAGCCTAGAAGAGATGTCTGCACGGGAATGTCACTTTTCTGAAGGGAACGAGCTGCTGAGCACAAGAGCTAGCCCAGGCAGTAGTTAAACCCGCTCTCAGCAGTCAGAGAAGCGCCTACCCCATTTGCTCCAAAGTCTCAGTGCTCCACACACCCTGCAGAACCACCAGGGCTTTCAGGCGACAATACAGCTGATAACCCCACAACCCGCGCATGGAATTGGCTAATAACTTGGATTATCTTTTTCCATGGAAAAGAGGCTGGACACCACACTCGTCGTGCTTTTGATTCAAATATTGCTTAAACCAACCGAATGTCTCGCAATGAAGAGAACCCCTCATTTGTTTGGAGATGACCAGCACATCACTCACAGAGAGCAGCAGAGTAATGCATACAGTTTCAGCGTAAGAAGTGATTTCCAGCCACATGCCATATCCAGGCAGTTCATGAGACAGAGACTGGGAGGGCTGAGGTCCACAACCTCCCTTACAGCATCAACCTTTCTTTGCACAGGACAGAAAAACTGGAAAAACAAATGCTTCCTAAGTGTCTTTTATGCAGACCCTGCACCACACAGAACTACTAAAAACAGCATCATGGGATGTTACATTACTAGTTCTTGAGGTTTTCCCTTTGCTGCCTTCTCACCTGCCCTCAACCCCAAAAAACCCAACAAACCAGTGTTTCCACACTCTTCGCGCCCCAGAGGCTGAAGAGTTATGTGCAGCAGCGCTAGCACAAGTCCCCACACCAGCCCCCCTCCTCAGCAGCATCACACGTTATTCTCACGTGCTAAAGATTAAGTAAACACCACTCAAATGCAAACAAAGACAATTTCCAAAGCGGAGAAAGTCAAGCCACGATGGGCAGTACTGGCAGCTCCTAAATTTAATATACACTCACTGCCAGACCACTTACTCATTTGGTCTTGCTGTCTGTAACCAACTGTGGCTGATATCTGCTAATTCGGGTGGAATAGCATCAACTCTGCTTACAACACACCGGAACATCAGGGCAGTCAGACAGCAGAAAGGACAGACCTAAAAAGGAGAGGGGCTAGATGTCCTCTGTTCGTTTGTTTGGGGTTTTTAAAATGAAGCTATAAGATGGATCATTCCCAGTGCTGGAGTCCAACCTCCACCCCCCCCCTTCCCTCATCTCCCATTCTCCTGCTAGGAGAGGGCAGATCTCCAAACGGAAGGCTCTATTGTTCTCAGGTTATGGAAAAAACAACTGTCAATAATAACAAAAAAAAAAAAGGCATGGATCTATGTTTCAGGACTGTCCCAGTCACCTCATCCAACAGGGAAAAGGGATTGATCTCCCAGTGCTAAACACAAATATCCTGAAGAAATAAGTCTGCAAGCCCTTTACTTTTTTAAAAGTAATTCCTCTCCAAACATGCTAACTTTAATTATACCACCAGTTCCTCATCCTTTTTTCCCATCTATGATATCTGTCTCAAGGCAACAAGCTTGTGATGAATTACTGAGAGGATAAATTTTCAATTCATTGCATAATCACGTTTGTCTCTTCCTATAGAAAGGGCACACCAGAACATCCAACTAGTTTGCACAGCACACTTTAATTAACCTTAATCACATTACACCTCTCCCTAATATTTTCCTTTCCCTTCCACTCCCATCCTTGTATGGATACTCCTTCCAACACCTCTGCTTCATGGTTCCTAACTGCCTGCTAAAGAACACACAAACCACACTGTTTGAAGAGAGAGCAATATCCCTGGTACACACGCAGTTAAGGGCAGAGCAGTGTTCTGGCCATTCCCTCCCATTTTTCAATCCATCTCCTGAAACAACTTTCAGTTAATGACAGCTCTTCAGCTCTGTCCTATAACTTCTCATTACTCCTTCTGACAAGCTCACAGTAATCTGCTTAAATCCATCCAAGATTTTGTTCCTCCCTGGGTGGCAAAGGGTGTTCCCCTCCTGAAGACTTCATAGCAGTTCGCCGTTACGATATGATGAGGAGGGCTCGCAGCAGCAGCACACCTTGTGCCTCTACAGCCATCTCCTTCGAAAAGCCTTCACATGCCTCAACCACACACTAATGTGAATTTTCACAAACGCTCCCAGAGATTGGAATCCTCTGCACAGTTGGCCTTCTGATCAGTTGGCCAAAGAGATACAGCTAGTGGGGAGTGCGAAAGGCTTCCTGACATCATCCCAGGATCTACACTTTCACAACTGATCCAATTACTCAGATCACAAAACGCAGCCAGTTTTGAATTTACCTACATTCCTGTCATAACATTGCTCTTATTCTCACTCTTGGGTTCAGCTGCTGATCCTAGAGATCCAAGGGTTCACGTTTGCTACCCCTGTCCCACCTGCTTCAGAAGGAGACCCACTGTAGACGTTATTGCCCCTGTTCCCAGAGTCTGGCTGACACAAGGGAACAATGCCATATCTAAGTGATCTCCTTTCCTTCTTCTGATTAGTCTACACAAACACCTAAAAACCCATTGTGCTGCTTACTGTCATTGGTGTAAGAGTCATCTGTATCAGCAGCAATCACCTCAAGTGTTCAAACCATCTCTTACCACCTCGGAAAACAATAGAAAGGCAGAGTCTCCAAAGGCAGACCCAACATAACTGTTTAGAGCTGTATTCCACAAACAAGAAGTAAATTGGAGGGAAAAACAGTACAAGGAACACACCAAAATATTACTCCTGTAATCAGCAAACCAGACTACAACTGCTCATAATACCACAAGCTTCAGTCCATGTTCTTTCCCTGCCAAATGCCTACAGCCTTTTTTCTACCTACACTCTTCTTATCACTGTTACAGCAAAGACTACGACTTGGACCAGTTTCCTAACTCATCATGGCTCAGTGCCAGGTGCTCTGGAAAGCACTTCAGAATTCACATCTCTTGGTATTTCCAAGTGTACAACAGAGCTCATACTCCCCTGCACAGTGGTTGCACTGGGAGGATAAAGGATGCTCACTGAAACATAACTGATACATAGCTGATGGGGGGAAAAACACAGCCAGACAGAGGGCACATGGCTAAAAACAAGCTACAGGAATGCTTTCCTGGTGGTGCAGAAGCACAGTGCAGCAGGTAGTGGAAAACAAATCCAGGGAGGTCAAGGGATGGGGGGAATCAAACTCCTGGAGAATAAGACTAAACACTCATCCCTTTCCAGAGGAGAGAGCAAATCCTTACCAACGCATTGGGAAAAACTCTACTTGGAAGTGAAATCCCTGGCCTGGACTCCACCTTTACCAACATATGATCAGAAACCATAAGGCAGTTTGTGCAGGAGGGGCTCCTTCTCATACAGCACTGACACTCCAATTCCACCATCACCGTCAGGGCTGTCCAAGTCTGCAGACCTACTGTATCCAGCCCCCAGTTTTCCAACACATCAGTGTGATGTTTCCCTTGAGTAATGCCCTATGATAATGCAGCCACACAGCTGGGTTCCTTTTGAATGAACCAAGAAAGTCTGTATTTGAATCCCAATGACAGAAGCTCCAGAGGGAAATAACCCCATAGGAATTCTGTGTGCTCTTAACATTGGTATTCGGCAGAAGGCCCTTCACTGCACGAGACGCATTGGGGAGCCTGTATCCACACACCAGCAAGACTATGTTCATTGCTTATTTTCTAGTTATTCCAGCTCCTTTGGAGACAAAAGTGTACTGAAACTGGTGCCCTGATTTGGTATTTGGGGGCATGAACCAGAGGAGAAAAGGGAAAACCTTCTTGGGGGCACAGATGAATGGTTCTGCAACCCAGTGCTGCATGACTTCTCCCCTAAAGAGATAATACCTCTGTCGAAATACACTCATCTGACAGGAAGAAACACGAAGTCTCAGAGGATTAGAGTAATTAAAAAAAGGCCAAAGCATCTATTTTAAAGACTAAGTTCCCCTAGAAAGACCAGGATAACTTTAAATTAAGCAGAGAAAACTGTAAATACAGAGCAGGCTACCACAAAATTCCAGTGAGAGTACACTGGAAATGCACGCAGGCACCACACCAGGTATCACCTCTGGCAGGGCCACCAAATTCCTTCTACACAGAGGGGCAGAATACACGATGCTGCAGTGAGCCCACAAGGTGGGAGGAAGAGACAGGAGGCTGCCTCCAGGTCCTGAAGAGGCCAAAACGCCATTCTCTATACACAAAGTGCTCAGACACTTCTAGATATTGTATAGAAGTGACACAATGAGAAGACATTTTAAGAGGAAAAGTTACCACCTGCTAAAGCAATTTTAAATGGAAGGAATACATAAACAAGCCCACAAACCCGTCTGTAAGCACCGGTAACTCTGAAGATGTTGTCTAGTGAAGAGGAGGAGGAGGTCTCCCAGCCTGTCTGTAGCCAGGCTAACCCTGGGCAGTCGGCACGGCTCTGCATTTCAGAGGCACAGCGCCCACCCACTCAGAACTGCACCCACCATCCCTGAACGACAGTGCCCCGGTCCCAATGGCATCAGGCCTGGAAAGCAAGTTAATGTTCCCTGCTGCCTCGATCCAAAGCCACTCAGGGGGTCTCTGCTCCTCTCGTTCTCTCCCAGGAGCACAATACCAGCATGCAAGAGTTGTCTCCACACTACCCATCTGGTGCACCAACACACCTCTACACAGGCACTTTTCTCAGTCCCAGCCACAGGAGATCCTGGTTCCTGGATCCCACTTCCATGGCTGCTCCAAGAAACCTGTCTGGAAACCAAGTGCCTTACCATCTCCACCACTTCAGTAATTCCTTACTGAATGGCTCTTCTACTCTTGGTTTACTGATCCAAAGGATGAGATAGAAGAGGAAAGAGACCTGCTGTGATACATAGATGGGAAGAGGCATCTCCAGAGCAAGAGGCAGGTGCTCCTGAAGCCAACCCTGGGTCCAGAGTGGATTGTCCACCCATAGCCTCACTCAGCCAGTCTCTGTAATTTGCCCATGCTGCAATCATGCTCCACTACAGCAGCTTTAAAGATCTCTTCCAGGTGTTGCCAGTCGCAGCTTGGGTGGGAGAAGTATTTAACAAGAATATGCACACACCTCCTCTAGCCTAGACCAGGCAGTGACTCTGTGCAACCAAACACATCTAGTACAAAGAGCAAACTGCCTGCTCAGGACAGCCTCGGCACAGAGCCCTGCAGCACCAACCCCCTCCCCACCCCCGGTATAGAAAAGGGCATAAGCAAACCCCAGTGCCACTAAAGATAGGCTTTATTCTCCTTTCCACCTCCTTTCTTATTTCTTTTTTTAGCCTGGGCCAATCCAGCCACAACATAACCCCTCTCCCTGGCAGCTCCATGTGCTTTCCACAGGCGGTCACGCTTCCCAGCCGCTGTGTCTCCAGAAGCAGAGGCAATGCAGCAAAGAGGGACCTGTGTCCCACACAAACACCACTATAACAGACCCATCGAGCACACTAGCAATGAGCTGGGAGTCCTTGCTGCATCCCAGTGACATTTGCATCACCATAAGTGGCCACGGGTAGAATATCCCAGGAAGCAAAGCCTAAAAATAACTTCTTACACCAAGTCAGCAAGTCCCCTGGCAGAGGGGAGGGCACATCACCTACACACGGGCAGCACAACACCATTACTCCAAGGGGCACAGTGAGTGCCTGGGCAGACAGGAGAGGCACAGAGGAAACTGAGCAGGAACAGCAGGTGGGGGTTGACCTCCTGAGGAACTCGAATGTATGTGAGCCTATGGGACGAGGTGCACCCCAGAGCCCTGAGGGAACTGGCTGATGTGGTTGCCAAGCCACTTTCCATGACATCTGAAAAGTCATGGCAGTTGGGGGAAGTCCCTGGTGACTGAGAAAAGGGAACCATCACACCCATTTTTAAAAAGGGTAGAAAGGAGGATCCTAGGAGCTACCAACCCATCAGCCTCATCCCTGTGCCTGGGAAGATCATGGAGCAGACCCTCCTGGAAGCGATGCTAAGGCACATTGTGACTGATTCGAGACAGCCAGCATGGCTCCACCAAGGGCAAGTCCTGCCTGATCAATCCAGTGGCCTTCTATGATTGGCTGACCACATCACTGGACAAGGGAAGAGCTATGGATGTTGCCTACCTTGGAATTCTGTAAGGCGTTTGACATGGTCTCCACAACATCCTTCTCTCGAAATTGAAGAGAGATGGATTTGATGAGTGGACTGTTCGGTGGATGAAGAACTGGTTGCATGGTGGCATCCAGAGGGTAGTGGGCAATGTCTAGATGGAGACGAGTGATGACTGGTGTCCTTCTCAGGTCCGTATTGGGACCAGTACTGTTTAGCATCTTCACCAAAGACAGACAGCAGGATAGAGTGCACACTCAGCAAGTCTGCAGATGCCATGAAGCTGAGTGGTGTGGTTGACGCACCTGAGGAACAGCATATCATCCAGAGGGACATGGACAAGGTGGAAAAGTGTGCCCATATAAGGAAGAAATTTTTTATGAGGATGGTGAAACACTGGCCCAGGTTGCCCAGAGAGGTGGTCAATGCCCCATCCCTGGAAATATTCCAGACTAGGTTGGATGGGGATCTGAGCAACCTAATGGAGCTGAAGATGTCCCTGGCCACTTCAGGGGGGTTGGAGTGGACGGCCTTTAAAGGTCCCTTCCAGCTCAAACCATTCTATGATTCCAATCACACATAATTTCCCCGCATCACCAGTGACTGTGAACAGGAGATGATTTCCCAAGTGGAAAAAAGAAATCAGAGTAGAAACCCAGAACCACTTTGGCCCAGAACACTTTTGAATGCAGTGAAGGAGGGAGCCTTGCCTGCTAAGCACCAGAGTGAAGAGGAGCATGCACTCTCCCCAATTGCAGTCACCTTGAAGGAAGGTCCAGTGGGGCCCTCTCCAGCTCTGGCCCATGGAGCCCCAGGTATCCCTGTGTGAAGGCATCGTGCTTCTCAGATACTTAACCGTAGGAACCACGAAGGACTTCCCCAGGATATACTCAGAAGCTTGTGGCTGGGGAACCAGCAAGCTCCCAGGCATGGCCAATGCCCTTCAAAAGGCTGCCTGGGTTTCCTGCTCCCCTGAGAAGCAGAGGGGCAGGGAAAGAGCAGAGCAGCCAACCACCTGCTCCCCAGTCACGTGCTCCCGACAGCCTCCCAGGCTGCAGCCCTCACAGAGCTCCCCTCAGAAAGCATGTCTGCCCTGCGTGCAGCAGGGCTACTGCAGCAGAGACCCTGCTCTTCCTCATACCATCCCAGTACCAGTGCACCCAGTACCCGGGTGCAGCACCTCCACAGCCCTGATACTTCAGCTGACCATCCGTGGGCTTCTTCTCTTCCCTGGCACCACAGCAACCCCACAGGCCATCACCACCATCCCCACATACCTACAGCCCATGCAGCGGAGGAGGGCACAGTAATGAACCTGCAACTCGTGCGGCCTCTGTGCATTCGTGTCACATGCAGAAGCTCACCGGCTCTGAATTGTGACAGGATATCCTGTGTGAGGCAACCTGCAATACAGACACTCTGATAGGTTTGGCCCCAAGCAAATACCAGCTTTAACTCTGGGGTGGAGGAGTGAGCAGGGGAAAGCAAAGTAGGGTTTTCCAGCTCCAGCACTGCTGCCCATTGCACTTTTCCACACGTTTTCCAGCTCTTGAACAGCTGGTGCAGACAACCAGCACAGGCACAGAAAGGGGGTGCTCCTGGCATCAGCACTGCCATCCCCTTCTCCTCCTCCTCCTGCAAAGTCTTCCTGGACAAGTTTTCCAGTGCTGCGGGGAGGACCCAGCCGCAACAGCAGACACTGGGCTCACCGCACTTGCTCTCTCTTGATTTACAGAGCTTCCCCACCAGCAGCTGCATTGCAGATGAACCCTCTTAAAGTGGACATGCAGCAAGTGAGACAGCAGGGAACGGAGCTACTCTGGAGGCGACGCAGCTACACCAGCAGCCTCCCCGCCACACACACCGACTGCAGCCCGTGCAGAACTCCAGCAGCTCCATCCTGATCCCACTATGCATACAGGTCCTGAAAGACATAGCTTAGTAAAGAGAAATCCCACCAAGTGAGCTCAGTTCTGGACACAAGCTCCTCTCTTCTCCCCACCAGCTGATCCCACCAGGTGCCGGTGGGGTTGGATGATCTGGCAGAATGAATATGAGGTTAGCAGAGGAGGCAGGTCCCAGCAGCGCCAAGCGTCTGCAGTGCAGGATCCAGGAATCCAGAGGCACAGAGGGAAGAATATACATTCCTCTGGCCCAGTGGAGCTGCGTTTCCTTGTATCCTTAAGAGCCCACCCAGATACACACACCGCACCCATGAGACCTGAGCTTTGTTTCCAAGATGAGGAAGGAGTTTTAACCTCATTTTTCAAATGTGAAAGAACTTTAGCAGTCATCATTTCATGCTTCAGCAGGGAGATGAGCACAGGAAAGCCAAGAAACATCTTGACCACTTGTGAGGTGGTGGGAGGGAAGGGTTTTTAAGCTAGTTTTAGGATTACTGAAGAAACTACAGAGCCACAAAGAGTTAAGAAAGCACAATGCTTTTCCTCAAAGCTGGGTAACCTGCTCTGCAGCAGCACTCTGCTGGCGGCAGAGTCACCTGGACTTGTCAGCAGTATTTGATAACGGTTATCAGAAAAAGCAAACTACCTTGATCCTCTTTTTCACATCTCTGATACTGAACTTGGCTGTCTGAAGAAGACAAATAAGCACCGTTATGAACGCCTGACTCTCAGTCTGCTGCTGCAGAAGTCCTTTCACACAAAGGACAAGCTGATCGACACTTCACTCTTCTACATCACCCCTATTACATGCAAGAGCAACCCAGACAGGCAGAGAAGGCTGGGGATCACCGCTCTGCACTGAGCAGGTAGCACTGAATATTTGAATCCAGGCAACTTCATAACCAGCAGCAGATGCAACACAATATCCTAATCTGCAGCGCCGGCAGATTTTAGGCTAGATGACACACAAGGCAAACAAAAATGGGCAGAGCTGGAATCCACTTTTCACTCCTGCAGTCCAAAATCAGGAATATTTAAAGTAACACAAGAGCTATGAATCATTACTTTAACTTGCACTGAAGACACACATCCGTCACGATGGAGCTTTGTCTCTGCACTGGCACCAGTTATAAAACAAAGCTGCGCAACTTCAGCTCTTCTCATCTCTCCAACACAATCTTGACAGAGAACATTTGATACTCAAAGCTCATGTGGAGAGGCCCTGAACAGGCAAATTTAAACTTAACAGCTTACCAGCTCTTTTGGCAAACAACAGCAACGGCTCCTGCCTGGCATCACCAGGTTATTCTCTCTGTTGACCTCCAGGAACCACCTTCCAGAAGCCCTCATGAGCTACAGGGTGCACTGAACGGGGCTTCTTACACATCTGTTTTTGCCCTCAGCTACCCTGGGTGATTTCTTGGCCCACCACCCATGACACATTACATGTTTGAACACAAGATGAAAAAGGTCGCAGATAGACATGGACCTTTTCAGAATGGCAGCTGCTCCACTAGGGTAGAAATGCAAAGTGCATTTGGCAGGCATTAGAGACCGATACAAGAAGAGGTTTAACAAGCTCTTTTCCTTGTAGAAGCTTCCAGGGCACCCATGCTATCAGAAATGTGCATCCAGTAAGTGCACTCCAGAGAAAGCACTGCACTGTCCCCTCTGAAGTCACATTTCGAGTCAGGTGTGTGACAACAGGTCTCCAGCAGCCAGCACCGCAGTGGGATCAGCACACACATCTCCTCTCCAGAGCTGTGGGGAGCTTCACACACAGACTACAATCTGCTGCGCACACAGGAAAACCCTCACTCAGGAGCAAGACCACCAGCTACAGAGCCCTCTGGAACATATGGCAGATTTGGGACAAAGCAACAGGTTTAGGAAATAATCTCCTTCAAGAGAGGAGTCCAGGTGAAACCCATCTTCCTGAGCTCAGTTCCACCCATAAAAGAAAAACAGTGCACTTAGCACAAAGATTTATAGTTCTTCTCCCTCCTTCTTTCCCCTCACACTCCAGGCTGTGTCAGACCCCTTCTCATCTTCTCACTGCTCCCCTGCGACTGAGGAAACCTCCTCTTTCAAAGCAGAGTTGTCTTCAACACCAGCCATGACATCTCTCACCCCATGGCTATCACTCACTGCAGACCACACCAGCAGACGTATGGAGATGGCACAACAGGAGATAAAGCACGTCCAGGCCCAGAGTCACCTCAGTAGAGACACTGCAGCCCAGCCCAGCTAACTCCGGCTCCAGGAAGGGGAGGGGAAGTGAGGGTGGGAAAGGAAGAGTCCTTTCCACAAGCTTCCAGGAACTGCCTTTGCAGCGCTAACATCCTTGTTCTCCCTCACAGTCTGTACCCACGGGGACTTCAAAAAGCCCACAGGGGCCTGAGCTAGTGGGAAGACCTGTACCATTAATTTCCATAGATATCAATGTCCCAAAGCCCTTCTAGAAAGGCACTATTTTATTTACCACAACCCTGTCCTGCTCAGTCTGCAGCCAAATGTTTGATTGTGTGGTGCCGCTCAGAGGTGTGCCACACATGACCAGGTAAGCCTTTCCTGAGCAGCCTGCAAAGGGGTACCATGACAACATTGTGCCCTACAAACAACCTACAAACAAGTGGTTCCACCTTTTGGGCTACAGGGCACTGAGGGCAGAGACCCCTTGCTGCTCCTCGCTCCCCAGCCACCTGCAAATCACAAATTCTCCTAGGACCAGTCCTTACAACAGCCAGAGCCCACACAAGAGGCAATGACAGGCCTTCCCTCAGAGCCCGGTGGAGAGAACGCTGCCTGAGCCGAGCCTCCCTCACGCACTGCCTGCCCACACCCGGGCCCTCCCCACCACAACATCAGCTCCGACGCGCAGGGACAATGCTCCAGCTCTGGAAACCGGCAGGGACAACAGCAGCATGCCAGATACAGAACCAGGAGCAGCCCAAAGAGTGCTGGCATGGCTGTGCATGAGCCATTTTCAGTGACAGTGGCTTCGCATTATTGATAACACTCATGCGGGCTGAGGAGCCTCACGTTCAATACTCTGAGACCTGCAGGCAACGCTGACACTTGGCTGTTTGCACCAACTCCAATGCAGCAAAGCTATAGGCAGAAGGCCTGTTTGTGTGTACAGTGAATACAGAAAAGTCCCAAAACACGATTTTTTCCCAGTTCGTATGTTTGATCTACCCAAACAATGCCAATCCCGCTGATGTACCTGGTGAAAGCAGGGGACATTCACCCTCTCTTCAGAAAGGGAATCTGCCAGAAAGTGAATCTGCCTGGAGTCCAGACTGGAGGAGGAATGCCAGCCCACATTCTCCCCTCCAGCCCAGCAGCTATAGGAGCGCAAGCCTGGTATTTCTCATGCTGTCCTTCGTTAATACACCGTCACCTGCCCTCCTCCTCCTCTACTTTCCACCCTATGAGAAACTTTCATCCTTTGGCTCACACATATCTGGTGAGGATTTCAGTGCCCATTTGCCACTCTCATCACGGCCAAAGCCCCCAAGACAACCCAGAGGCTCTGCCACAGCTCTCTGCCTCTCTGCCATTCAGTCATGGGCTTGGGAGCCCTACAAAGGGCTTGTCCTTGCAGGCACCTCCCTCCCCCAGAGATGTGTTTGCATGGGGTTTGTTTTTCTTTTCAGGTAACCATGTCCTCATTCCCACCACGCCTGCTCTTTACCCCGCAACAGCTTCCAGCTGGGTCTCTCATTGAATCACACAATTAGCAGCCCTGCAAAGAGGGCTGCCACCCTTGCTGCCTTGGAAAAACAGGGTCTCATGTTTAACAGCCAAACCCCCTCTGTTTCCACCAAATTGAAGAGGTCCAGCACCCTTCTCGGAAGCACAATAGTAACGCGGATATGTCACGGTCCCACTGCTAAGCAGGCCCCAGCCATGGTAAAGATGACAGCCCGGAGCCGCGAGTGCCTGATGACAGCTAACTTGAGCTGAGAACCTTGGATGGAAGCAGCAGGACAGCAGGTTGCTGCTTGGAGAGTTCTGAAACTCATGCTCAGGAACAGAAGGCCAGAGTGCCGAGAGTACAGTATCACGTCTATATGCACACGCTCACGCGCATTCTCTGAAAGGTCAGCACATCTACTCAACTCTCATCTCACAGACGGGGAATTCTCCTTCTGGCTGTGCCAGGAGCACAGCAAGACTAATCCCGACACCAGGAGCAAAGCCACAGTTATCTCCTCCTCTCCTGACCCTGGCACAGAAAGGTAAGATGCAACATTAACCAGCTCTCCTTACACCTCCAAAATACTCTCAGAGCCACCAGCAATCAGCTACTTGCACCAACCACCATCTTCCCTCACCTGCTCATCTAACAGGAGCAATGGGAATCCTGCAGGAACTGAGGAGGCTGAAGTAGCATTACTACAGGGATACCTGCAATCAAAGCATTATGGAGTAATACAACTACTGATTGAAGCACTTGATCCACGAGAGACAAATGAACACTACATACAAATTCAAAATTAAAACAGAAAGAAAGGGAACTGGAGAGTGGGAAATGCTATGAAGAATCAAAAATCTAACACTAGGAACTACAGCTGGTTAAGTTACAGCTTGACATTTCCTCCAAATACTAAAGAAGTCCAGCAAACACCTCACCATTTCAAGCAGGCATTCGCCCATCAGAAAGCTCTGCTTTCCTAGGATGACTGCTCTGAGCACCAACACCAATTCTGCTCCTGGCAAACACACAGCAAGGTGAAACTTTGGGAGAAACTCCACACTTCTTTTAACAACACTCAAACCTTCTTTCCTACATTGGTGATCCTGGTGCCAGCTGGAACTTCCCTCCCCCGGCCAAGCCAACAGCAGCGGCTCACTCTACAGCCACACATCAGCAAATTAACAGGTTTTGGTGAAATCTGTTATCCTGGTGAAAATTGGTCAGTTTCAATAATAGGGGAAAGAAAAAGAAACACCTGAAACATCAAAACAGGCAGAATTAATGAAAAGGGGGTGATGCCCTGGTGTCCAGATTGTGAAGCAGAGAGATGGTGCTGACAGATGGAGAAAGATTTTTATGCTAGCAGGTAAATCCGGTCTCCACCCACTCTGCAGGGCCTGAAAAAAAAAAGTAAAATACTTACAGGGCACAGAAAGGAACCAATATTGTCACGGCTCTCTCTTAACAGTGGTGTTCACTCACCTTTGGGCAGGGGGGAACACTTTTGAGAAAGGTCTTTGTGATCCACACACAAGTGCTCTGGCAGTGATGGTGTGGGCACTGTCCAGAGAAGGATTAAATTTGGAGGCACTGAAATTTCCACCCCAAAACCAACAAAAAACCCCATAGCTTTTGTCCTGGATCATTCTTAGAAGAAATCCAAGTAGCTTTCCCCGTCCCTAATGTCTGCAGTGTGCTCAGCGTCCTGCTCTTCACTGAGGGACACCTGGAAATTATTTCAGTCATGGCTGGCTGATCAGAGTAAATGCTCCGGAGCCCAGGGCTTTGGGACACGTGCAGTAGTTAGTCTAATGACACCCCTGCCATACACAAATCCAGGTTATATTGGGAAAATAAGAAACCCGACTCTCTCATCAAGCCCCTTTCTCCAACCTCACATGGAGGCAGCAGGAACTCCTGCCCAATCTCTGTGCCCACTGCCCCCCTCCTCATTGTTAATGCCAGAAATTTAATACTCAATGTGACCACTGAGGAGACAGACATGAGCTGAAATCCTGTCCGCTCTGTTCCAGCTCCTTTATAAAATATACAGTGTAAGCTGAGAGGCAACCTGGGGTAACCCCAGCTGTCACGGACACCCACAGTGGGAGGAAGCCAGCTCCTGGCCCACGCAAACCACAGCAGAGGCACAGCTTCCACCACTCACTACCCCGCCAATCTCTGCAGCCCTCACGCCAGGGCACTCTCCTGCCTGCATCAGGGTGCAGGAGCAGCCAAAACACCAGGCTGATCCCAGCAACCCCCCATGCTCCCAGCCTCTCCACAAAGGTCAGGTTCTCGCCTTCCAGTGGGATTTCTCCCAGTGACACGCAGCGGGGGCTGCAGGCAGCGGAGGGAGGCAGAGGACTGCAGGCTCTGACATCAGCAGAGCAGCCCCCCTGCAACCCTGCTGCACACGTGTGCTGCGGTGCAAGCTGAGAATTCAGCTGCTCACCATCCATGCATTCGAAACACTGGCCATTCCTTCCTGCAGTCCCCAGCAACCACCCCATCACACACACTCTCTGCTCCCGACATCCCTTCATGCGCACAAGGACCTCCAACCCCCGCCACCAGACCTCCTATACATGCTCCCTAATCACAGCATCTTTCCATGAGAGAAGAGAAGGGGGAGCTGGGGCACAGGAAAGCTCTTCCCACCCAGCCCAAGGCCCACCCTGAAGGAAGGGCAGCTTCTCCCCCACACCAAGTGACCAGACCTGATTTGGCTGCTCAGTGAGCACTGCTGAGCAGGCACGTGTTTGATTTGCTGTCCTCTGTAAGAAAGGACATTTGTCCCCAGCCTACAAACAGGGGCACAGGCAGAGGACGCCTACTCCAGGACATTTTCACCCGGGCTGGGATTTGCACTTCAGCCATCTGTGAGTGACATGCAGGGCTTTCCCAGCTCTCATGGAGCTGCTTTGCCAGGCTGCAGTGCACCACTGCTGTGCACGGCTCATCCTAGCACGTGTGCCGTAGCCCACATAGCACAAAACCTGGCAGCACAAGAGCAGTCCAAGAGAGCCCAGCTCAAACGCCGGCTCAGAATATCTACATAGCAGACCAAGACAAAGGTCAGGGACTGATGCTGCCCAACTTCCAACGCAGCATTCAAGCTTGGCATTTAAGTGTCCAGGGAAACTATGACTGACACCTCCAACAAAACACCGAAATCAGCAACCATTGTGAAACTGAAAGCAGGACAAGAGAGGTGTATGAAAAACAGCTGAGTTGAAAGTGTAGAGGGAAAGCTTTTCTCCTGTTGGGGTTTGATACACAGAAGTAATTCTCAGCTTGTCCCACAGTCCACATAATCTCCTACAGGAAAAATAATCAAATCACTGGGTAGAATCATAGAATCTTCCAGTTGGAAAAGACCTTTGAGATCATCAAGTCCAACCGCAAATTTTGATCTCATCTACCCATTTGGAAAGACAGAGAGCAGGGAGCGAATTCACCTCTACTTCACAGGCAAGAGCAAAGCCACAGTAAGAGGAAAGTAGTGAAGTAGTTTAACTTCCACGGCAGCTGCTTTTCATTGTTTCATCAAGAGACACCATTTGCAAGAGATGGAAGATACAGATTTTCAGCAGCAAACAAAACTCAACAATAGATGTAATGCACAGAGATTTCTCCCCCTCACCCAAGAAACAAGGACCCAAAATCCTCCACATGGTGGTAGGATCACTGAACACCATCCGGTATAAACAACAGCCCAAAACTTATCAACCAGAGGATAGAGCGCTGCTCACCTCTTTCCGATGCAGGACTACCTCCTAAAGTACACGCTGGAGAGCCAAATTCTGGATATGTCCCTACTGCTACGAAAGTTCCTGCTTCTCTCTTGATCCTTTTGATCACTGCAAGCAATTTCCCTGCTGCCCAGAAACCAAAGCTCTACTTTCTACAAATTTTCACCATCAAAATGTACTCTGGTGACACCCATGAGACAGCTTCCAAAAAATTATAGTTATTAGGTCCCTCTGCCTGTAGCTCTGCTAAAAGCCTGCACACACAATCCCACAGAAATTTCAGATGACTGAAGCATTGTATTTCCCTCGTGTTTAATAACCACCCCTCTTATGTGTCAGCTGAACGCTGACTCAGGTGAAGACTGTCTCCCCTCCCTTTCCACAAGTATTTGGCCCCTATCTAACACTAAAGTACTCTTCTCAGGACAGCTTTAAGCATCAACACAATATGAATCACAGCAAATCCATTCTCAAAGCCAAAATATGAATTTTAATCTAGACCAGCACTTATTGACAAGACTTATTAAAAAAGAGAGAACAGGCATCCAAAACACAAAGACAATAGAGAACTAATTCTCCTCTTCCCATCTAACTTTGTATTCCATAAGGTTACCAGACTCAGGTTGACTGCCCTTCATGAAGACCAGCACTACATTCACTCTCCTTGCTTTCAGAGAAGCCCTGCAGCAGCGCCGTGCCTCTTCAACTCTGTACTTCTTTAACAAAACAGTTTGATAAACACATCAAGTAATACAGAACCTTTTAAACTCACACAATTCACCCTCAAGCGTTCCTCTTCCTCCTTTTCAGCTACGTACACGAGACACTCAGCACACTGCAGTCAGCTACCTAGTGTTTCTTGAAAAATAAAGGTATAAAGGAGCATTGTGGCAGGAGAGCAGCGCTTTGTTACCTCTTCCCTGGACATAATCAGGGGAAGCACTACAGCAGGCCAAACTCCTGGGAAGAAGCAACGGGCTATACACACTTCTCAGCAGCAGCAAGACACTGGCTCTCAGAGCAACAGCTACCACATCAGATACGTGTCTGGATTTAACTCTGATGCAGAAGGCACAAAATGTTAAACATACCTATGCTGACGTTGGAGAGAGGCAGTGTCCCCACACTAGGGAATAGTCTGGCACTGTGACCAAGCTTAGAAGTGAGCCAAGGCGGGAGGCAGGTCAGGAGGGAGGGATAACCTGCACAGGTTAGAAAGGCATGCAGCTGGTACGCAGGAGGCCATGTCTGTCTGTCTGTCCATAATGCCAGGCAGAGACATGGCCTCCCTGAGGAGAAGGGCCAGCTCCAGGAAAGGAAGCATCAGGCAGCACACATCCAGGATACTGCAGAACTAACGCTGTAATTCTCCTCCTGAGGGAGACAGCTTTCCAAAATGCTTTTCCCTGAGACTTTTGTTTTCAGGTTGCTGAATCAAATCTCCCTAATCACTGATTTGCAGCTGCAATGCCTAAACACCACAGACCTTCCCTTCAGTGCTTAAAAACCCTATTCCAAGGTGAATTCACTAAGTTCCCATCAAAACCTTTGGTTCCTTTTCATACCAATCACCGGGGCTATCAGCAAATGCAGCTAGAATAACAGAGGAAGCTATGTATTCAGCTGAAGTCACCATCCACTTTTCACTGCAAATGCAGATTCTTCAGTCCTCAGATAAGACTTCAAAGAAACCTGACCAGTCCCTTGTTTCTGATATTCCTCTGCACCAGCAGAAACATCCATCTCCTTCCCTGGCTCCCCTCACACTTGCCATCCACCTAACCAATACCTTTGTAGGTCAATCTTTGCCCGCTGCCTTGAGATAGTAGCTGAGGACTAGGTCAGTATCCTCAATGTATTTCATTTATAGGAAGGTATGAAATCTAGAAAGTAAGCAGGAGATCAAAACACAGCCTGCATTCATCCATACTTGCTTTTCCTACTTGATGGATCATAAAACTGTCATCACCTTAATACGAAAAAAAATTAGAATCTATATATTTCTCCCTCTAACTCATTAAGTGCCAAAACACTTAAGAGGTAACTACATTGCTTCTTCTGCTCCCTCTGGACTTCTGCTAATATGTTTCTGAATGTTGTTTCGACTCTACTTACCCTGTAGTTTTCCTAACTTTTCTTATCTCCAGACTTAACTTCAATAACCCCTCCTTCGTAAAAAAATGGTTTCTCAACTGCAATCAATTTATCAAGCTGCCCTCTCCCTTCCCTAAGCAGGTTTGTGTCCACCAGCATTTGAGACAATGGCTCTCCTGAGCTTCAGCCCTCACTACAGGATGGTCAAGGGACTCCACAGAGAGAACACGACATTAATGGCCCTCAGCAAAGCCAAGCTACCCTTCAAACCTCTCCCATACTCAGTTGAACTAATTTGGAACTCAAGAGATGAGATACCCCACCTACATCAGTGGGCACTGTCACCTGGCCATGGAGGGGACACCAAATCCCACAGGATCTGCAGCCACCTTCTAAACAACCTTGGGCTACACCGGTTGGTTCCCAATACTACCTCACTCGGGCCAGACATTGAAACAACTCATTATCACACACACTCACTGTCACAAGCCAGGGAAGGTATCAGCCTTCACAGCACGACATCTACTTGTGACACTGCTGCTCCATGCAAACCACAGCACACAGAAGTTTTTCACCATTCTTCAAGCTGTCTTCTGTTCTTATCGCATTTCATGTTCCAGCAAAAAGGAGACTACACATTCTATTTTTCTCTTTTATAGGGATTAGGCAAAATGTTCTTTGCATCCAAATCATTTATCAAGATCATTTGTCTCCTCCTCCTGCTTTTTTTCATCCCTCAGTCAGCTCCCATACTAAGCCATTATTCAACTAGCAAGACAGTCAAGGGCCTAACGCATTAATTCTGTCAAATCTGAACGGCCTCTAAGGACTTGGATCTTGCCTTGTTCACCTCTTCTGGAAACGGTTGCCTCCAGTAGCTCAACTTGTTGCAGTCTCTGCTTTCAGCAGCTTTTACTGCAGCTCAGTTTCTCTCATTCTCCCCCTCACTAACCCCATCCACAAAGTGACTTTAATCCCTGGAAGTGATTCCCTGCATGCCAGAAGACACATGTTCCCTGCGTACTACAAGGTGCGCTGCCCTTCATGCACACATACAGGCCTGGAAAACAGGCCAACAGCTTGGGGAAAGAGTGAAGATTTGTCCTCCTTTCATAAGCTTACAGCCTGGTTTCAAATTCTGGAAGTCTTTGGGACTAAGAAAACAAAGAATACTTGTTGTAATTTGTTGAGAAGTCCAATTTGCAAGATTTCTCCATCCAGCCTTTGAAGGCAACACTGGTAGTTTCCAAACACAGCACATTTAACTCCAGCATGAAAAGACAAGGCATACAGCATCTATCCTTCAACAAACATAACCACTCCTGTTCTGGTAAGACAGATCTCCGAGGTGGAAAAGCCATTCAGTAAAATCAGTCTGCAACACTTCTCTTTATTATGAGTGATCGGTACAGACACACAAAGATAAATCTATAAACACACCTCCAGCTCACCTTGCAGAAGAAAGACCTCAAAAAGATAAAACAGCAACATCACCACACAAGAGTATCCATCTCCAGACACAGGAATTCTTCTGCCATCTCACGCTACCTCCTTTCAATCTCCTCTTTGCCACAAAACTCAATTATTTTGTAAAATTGAAATAACAACCAAGACAAGCAACTTCACACCCCTCACACTTACTACAGTTTCAACTCCATTGAAGCGGTTTCTGTTAACAAGAGGAAGAAGACACTAACCTCTGGCTGATAGCTTTTTGGTGTTGATGATTTTTGCAGCATATTCTTGTGATGAGCTTTTCTTCACACATCTGCGGACCACAGAGAAGGCTCCCCTAGAAGAAAAACAAAGAGGGTAGGAGCTATGAAACCGAGAACATAATAGCAGGAACTTCTGTCTCTGGAGCAGACCAGCTTAAGGAGAGGGCAGGAGACAGACAGAGGAGGGAAACAACACATAAGAATGTGATGATGAGTGTGTGCTGTCAGACCAGCAAATAAAACCCGGTCTCTAGGGTTCTCCAACCCCCTGAAAACCCACTGAGCCCCTCACACACAGTACAGTCAGACCAGAACGCTGTGCAGGAAGAGACCATATGGGTGCAGATATAGGACATAAACGGATTGATCAGTGGAAGACAAGCAGCCCAGAACGACATTGCAAACACAGGTCGCTAAGTCCACCTCCCAAAGACAGTTACATTAGACAAGCAGGACTCATTGCTCCATGATCAAGTGCCTGCTCAGTCACAAAATCATTGCAACACTTTGCAGAAGTCACTAGTTCTCCTACATGCCTATGCCCACCAGCAAAATGGTACTAAGCATATCCCACTAATGAAGAGAGCAGGAAGCTATGAGGCCTTGGATTCAGGCTGGAACTATTGATAATATTACTACTGCTCCAAAGAGTCACTTGGAGGTGAGGTCAGAGAGGAAAGAGGATTTCTATGAGGAAAAAGGAGATAAACCAAAAGAGACCAAGGTGAAAAGAGAGGGACTCAAAATATAGATTACTACACGGATGAGTGCTTGAAAGCAGTCCTTTCTTTTCTAAAAAGCAAGCCAACAAAACAGTGTGGGGAAATAAAAATAACTGGCTTTACAGGAAAGATCTGAAAAGCGGAAAAGGACACATGGGAGAAAACTGGGAGAAAATTCCAAGTCCTTCAGACCAGGAATGTGAACCGGTGTCTATGGACAAATGTACATATTTAATGCGGAAGAAAGGGGAAGAGAAGCTGCACAAGGGCCCCACAAGACAGCTTTACAGAGAGCCTAAAATAGCTCGAATCCTCCGGATACTGCAGAGTCCTGCCTTTTTCTCCCCTTCCTCAACCTCCACACACAAACCAATGAGCAGCAAGGTGAGCGCCGGGGCCGGGGCTTAGCGACACAGAGCTGCAGAAGCATGGAGAGCGACAGGGACACGGGGCTGGGGAGAGGGGATGCAGCAGAGCCCGGCGATTGGTGCAGGGAGGGAAAGAGGAGAGAACTGCAGATCCCAGGAAAGCCCTCAGGACAGGGACACAGGGCTGCGGACAGAGGATGCAGCAGAGCCTGACGGCTGGTGCAGGAGGAAGGGGAGAGCAGCAGCTCCCAGGAAAGCTGTGTCCCTATAATCCCAGCCTGGCCGTTGCTACACTGCCTTCCTGTCTCGTCTTGCAGGGTGCCCCTGCAAAGCCCTGTCCTGGGCGCAGCAGCAGGGCTGCCAATGCGGAGATAAGTGCAGAGAGAGGGAGGGAAGCAAGGAGGCAGGGAGACTCGCGGTGCAGCAGCACCTGGTCCTTTCCCAGCTACAAGGCAGTGGATACTGGAGCATCGCAGGAACAGTGCGTGCCCCAGAACAGGAACGGCTGAAGGGAAAGGCAACGTCGAGCAGGGAGGAGAACGCGGCAGCCCGGCCCTACGGAGGAAATGCCGGCGTGCAACAAGAGGCTGCAGGGACACGCGGGGCACAGAGGCACCCTTTTTCTGCAGCAGTCAGGGTGGACGCGGGGCTCGAAGGCAGGATTACAGCGCAGCAGCTAATCCTGCTGCGGCTCCCGGGAGCCGGGGCGCTGGCTCGGGGCTGCAAGTAGCAGGGCTGCAAAGCACTGGGGCTGCGGGGTCAAGAAGTTGCAGGGTCGGGGGGCCGCGGAACTCGGGGCTGCAGGCAGCGAGGCACGGGGCAGCAGAGCACCGTGGTTGCAGGGCTGCGGGGTCGGGTGCGGTACAGCCAGCACGGGGCTGCGGGGTCGGGGGGCTACAAAGCTGCGGGGCTGCAGCACTGCAAAGCAGCAGAGCTGCGGGGTCAGGGGTTTGCAGAGCGCCGGGGCTGCGGGTCTGAAAGGCATCAGGGCTACTGTCCAGGCAGGTCCGTACTTGCCGAGCTCCTCGTAGAGCTGGTACTCGTCGGTGAAGCGAGTGCAGGGCGCGGTGGTGGCCATGTCGGGGAGCGGGAGGCTCAGCGCTAGAAGCACGGGCTGGCAGGGCGCGCTGCCCCGCGCCCCGCTCGGCGCTCGCCGTGCACAGTCACCGCTCTGGGGCGGGGAAGGGGCCGAGCACGCCCGGCACCGCGAGAACTGGCTCGGAGACGGAGACGGCCCCGGCCCCCGCCCCTCGCCGGGAGGGGCCCGACCGGGGCCGGGAGGGGCGGGGCTGCGGCCGCCAGGAACCGAGGGAGTGGGGGGCGCTGCGCGTCGGGAGAACGGGGGGGCTGCCGGGATGGGGAAACCGGGGCGGGGGGACACTGGGGACTGGGGGGCTGCGAGGTTGGGGGACGGGGGGAAACTGGGGATAGGGGGGCTGCAGGGACGGGGTAGATGCGGAGAGATCAGGGATGGTGGGGGGTGGGTGCGAGATTGCGGGGACGGGAGGAGACCAGAGACGGGGGTGGGGGGGCTGCAGGACTGGGAGGCCAGGGGTTGCAGGGATGCGGGGCTGCAAGGCTGGGGGGATGCGGGTCCGGGAGGTGACCGGAGTCGGGAGGTGGGTTCTGTGCAGGGGCCGGGGCTGCAGCGCCCGGGGCGGGGAGAGCCGTGACCGGATAAACCCCTACGTGCGACGGGAGGGGAGGAGGAGGAAGAAGTGGAAGATGAAGAGGCGGCAGCTCCCGGGCGCGGGTAGCAGCCGTCCGGTTGTCCTTGCCTCTCCCTGTGTACCCCGGCCGAGGAGGAGGAGAGGAGGAAGAGGAAGAAGACGAGACAGCTCCCGGCCCCTGCGCGCCCCAGCCGAGGAAAAAGAGGCAACACTAGGCGGTCCGAGGTCCCCCCGCCCCCCATCGCCGCCCCAAAGGGGAGCGCAGCCCCGACCTCCCCACTCTCCCTCGAAGCTGTGCCCGGCGCTCCCACCCCTGCCCCGCCGTGCGGTGTGCGCGGCCGTGGTCCCTCGAGCAGGGGCAGGGCAGGGACATGGGGTGGCCTCTCGAGTCTCCACCTGGGAAGACAGACCGGCCTCTGTCCCGTCTCTGACAGCGTGTCATGCGGGTGTGCTGTCCGCAGGGCCTTCTTAGGCGAGGTTATTTTCATGTCTTACCATCTGTGCCTGATCAATTGCCAAATCTGCTTAATATGTAGATTTATATAGGGCAGTCGTGATCCAGACAGAGAGGGAAGGATGGCTACGGCCTCTCCTGTGCGGCTGGCAGTGTGAGCTGTGCTAAGAACAGACAGAGAGACAGATGAGTATTCCGTAAGCCAGGAAGAGTATTACACTGTGCTTTGCATTTTCAGATCGGTTTAAGCACCACGCATTCCTGCTCCGTGACTGGACCACAACATCGTCCTGTTATTCAGTCATATGAAAGCAGTGACAGCTGCCACCAGCGCATCCCTTCCCTCCCCATCTCCAGGTTAAGTGCAGCCAGCCCACTGCTGCAAAGTCTGCATCGGAGTGATGCAGTGGGCAAAAATGTACCCAGCCTATGCAGAAAGGAGATAGCAAAAGTAGGCCAACATAACAGTACCGTTAGAACAAAGCGGTTCTTCTCAAAGGTGATTATGAAACAACAGCGTTCTGCGCCTTACCTCATGCCAGCACTTAAGCCCGGAAACCTGCTGACCTAGCAGAATCAGAGAACCAAAAAGTTATTTATCCAACTGGTCCCAAACAGCGACTGCCTCCTGCCAAACTAGAACTGCTCCAACAACCTCCTTCAGTGACCCACTGGCTTTTCTAACAGCCAGAAGAGTTGGAGGTGAAGAGGAAAGCAGCTTGATTACCCACAGTCCCTACCAGGGCATTTGGCTGATGATAAAATGAAACTCAAGTGGGAGATTCTAGGTGTGGTGGTGGGCAGTGTTGCTGATACACAACCTGCAGCTACAGTCCTGTGCTGCAGTACCCACACAATGTCCACCATCCTACATGACATGAGATGTTCTTTGTGCAGGAAAGGGGAGCTATTAAGTTTGTGCTGTGGTTGCACTAAGTCAAGATATACACAACCTAGTCCCCTGTGTTAAAATGTACAGAGCATCTGGAACAGGACTGTTCCAGTCTTTGCTCCTCAACCCAGAAACTGAGGGTGGTGTTTGAAGCCAGACTTTAGCACACTGTGCTGAATGAGCAGCCAGAGGAAGAGAATGTAACATTTGTGTATTTGTCCTGTGTTCCTACATGCTGAGGAGTGATGATGAAGATGGAAAGGGGTATATGCTACAACAAAGAAATGCAACAACAGGAGAGGCTTCCCTAAAGCTATATATGAAACTGAGTGAGATTCTGCAGTTGGAAACTGCTTTAACTGCACTCAAGGACCGTTCTGTGCCCTAACACAAAGCACCCCTTGGTATTGAAGAAGCCTGAATTCCAGTGGTGTCATAAAAATACATGATGAACATAAAAGGAGGGAGACAGAAGAGGAAGTTTCTCATCTTCAAATGTTGCAAGGAAAAGTGCGGTCTAGAAATGAGAAAGGGAACAGAGGAGTGTGGAGAGAAAAGCTAACCACGTGTTACGCATAGCGAGTGCTACAGAAACAGATTGCTAACCGAGAAACTTGTGCTAAGCGAGAAGTGGGATATAAATTGAGTGACAGACTTGATTAAATCAAGTACTGAGTGGGAGACTAAATGATAGGAGTAGAGTTTTCAAAAGGAGTGCAGACAAAATGAAGCAGGAGGAGGGATGGCAATATGGATAGGAAAGTATTATGTCAACAGAAAGAAATATTGATGTTCTGGCTGACATAGCAGTCTACTTGTGCTGAGAGTAAGACTGCAAACAGAGGTGAATCCTGAACAGTGCCTGCAAGACGAGTGTTGTAGGGAGCAGGAAATGTCTGAACAGTAAGAGATGGTTTTGAGAGAGCCTTTGTGCATTTAATGGGAAGATTCAGCTCATGACAGTAGGTGATATCCTGACGTCAGCCAAACAGGACTGAAATGTGGAAGTGATGGCTAGCTGCGGATCTCCCGTCAGCAGAGTAGCACTTCTGGTCTCTGCCTTTTGAAGCAGCACAGGTTGGCTCACACAGCATGCTGAACTGTCAGGGATATGTCAGGGATTAATCTGATTTTAATAACTGGAGCTGAGCAAGAGGCACTAAAGAAAGTAAGTAAAATGCAAAGGATTTAATACAAAGCCCATGGGCGTAAATGGACATTTTCTCTGATGTTAATGGAGTTTGGATCAGGCCCCATCTGTCCATGGAGCCCAAGGTCAGCTTTGGCAGAGTATGTGTGGAGAAGAATAACACAAAAGCACTGGGCTTTAAGGAAGTGGAGCGAAGGCTAACAAAACAAGTTCACAGAAACCAACTAGAATTCAGGTCCCTGTGGGAAATGGGAAGGGTGCTGGGGAAGCTGCTTGGTAGAGTCTTTCTAGCAAGGCTGAATAAGCTATAGAGCACCATGTGCCAAGCAGAGCAGTGCTGGCTGGTATAAGGTACAAAGAGATGGTGTTAGCAAAAATAAAGGACTTGGGAAGGGTAAGAATGGATGGCGTTAGAAATCTGTCTGGGAGGGTGAAGGCGAGAAGCAAAAAAAACCCGAGTAGGCATGATTTTAAATAGACATTCTCTCTGTTTCTGCCGTTAACTCGGGGTCCCACAAAGAATCAAGGCATTTTTCTTCCTTATGCATCTGCTGTCCAGTCAGTCTGTTTAGAGTGAGAAACTCCAGGTAGATTTTATTGCTGACAAGGCTTTTACAGGATGTGAAATCCAACCTGCCCGTCTCTTCTGTGGGGCTTCCTGGCACTACATTAGTATAGTAACAAATGAAAATACAAAATAAAACACCCCGCCCCTAGAATTGTGTGAAATATTGCATTGTTTGAAAACAAGGATATTTTTGGCAGGTGAAAGTTAGAAAAGTGTAAAAATTCTCAAAAATTATTTTGCTTCAGACTCCACAAAGAAAAATGTAGCTACCTAAATCAAGCACCATTTTATCATGACTCCACAAACTCACTCTCACATACACAGAAAAAAACCCTTATTTTCACAAGTGATTATTCATGTTGGCTAGACAATGCAAGATCATTTGTTACCTCTGAAAAATCATGGTTCGAAGTGGATCTGTAGGTGTAGCTCACAAAAATCAAAAGCAGCGTGCAAAGAAGGAAGGCTGAAAAGAGAGGAACTTTTTAGGGATTTAATATAAAATTTATATTTTAAATAAATGCTAGAGTTCCAGAGAGAAGCAGACATTAAATTACCCTATTAGTACAGACTATTCAGCCATCCATCCAGTTTAGTGTCTTGTCTTCGGTAGCGACCTATTCCAGATAATAAATGTGAGGGAGGGGGAACAGGAGGAGATGAGAGGAAGACAGAAGAAGAAGGGACAGGACTCGAAGCAGGCCAAGAGAGAGATCCGTGTAACTATAAGGCACGTGCATGTTGCACACCACTGGATTAGAGAACGCCTTTCCTCCTGACCCCAGGATGATCAAAATATGCCCTGAAGCACAAGGATTGGTAGCCCTTGGAATTTTGATCCTGGCTTGTGTCAGTGCATATGCCGTTCTGTTTCATGTCAATGCCTAATCCTTTTTGATACTTACTAAGCTATTTAAGTCAGTAATATCCCATGGCACTGAGTGTCGCATGTTAATTTTATGGCTCATAAAACATATAACTTGATATCACTGCAAATTTGTTCTATTTTAATGTCGCTGAGTGCTCTCTCCTGTTAGAGGCAGGGTCATTAGGTATGTCCAAATGGCCAGCCCTGCTCTGTACATCTATGCTGTGGGTCACTGGCCCCAGGGGAGCTCAGCTCTCTGGAACTTTATCCTGCCTTTACTGAGGGATCAATACCAGCTTTACTGACCGGTTTCACAACCTCTTCAGGACTCCTGCTGAAGAACATATGATATAGGCAAAGCCATGTGGAAGAGTCTTGGATAGTCTTGCAGAGCCAAGTACTTCACTCACAGACCCGTACAAAAGGTGCTGCAGAGGCCTGATTTTCTGTTTTCCATCTCATGAAAATCCAAGTCTATCCAATAGTGGTCTGACACTATGCTAGAAACTGAGCGAGCTCCGGAAGATCTCCCAGCCTCCTCTCTGTTGCTGTAGAGACACCACTAAACTACTTCTGAATGCTGAGCTGCAATGTCTCCTGCCTGCTCTCTTAACTGATGACTTCCACAAAATATGCTTTTATCATGTCTAAACTATGCTTTGAAATGTGTCAATAGAGAACCCTAGTGAGGATTAGGGAAATCAGACAAATATTCTGAGCAGGGAAAACAATTTCCTCTACTTCTGTACCTATAACAATATTAATTGTATTCCATTCAAAGAATTTCAAGTTTTCGTTACATCTTGTTGAAACTGAGCAATGTCAATTGTTCATCAGGTGAAGAGCAGAGTTTCCCACCATTTATATGGCAACAAGGCCATATTTCTTGGATGCCTCTGGTAATTATCCAGTAACTGGGATGTTAAAATCAGATGAACTGATCATAGAATCATAGAATCTTCCGGTTGGAAAAGACCTTCAAGATCATCGAGTCCAACCGCACCCATCATCCGCTAAACCATGTCCCTCAAAAACTCATCTACCCATTTTTTAAATACCTCCAGGGATGGAGACTCAAGCACCTCCCTGGGCAGCCTGTTCTAGTGCCTGACCACCCTTTCAGTAAATAAATTCTTCCTAATATCTAGTCTGAACCTCCCCTGGCACAACTTATGGCCATTTCCTCTTGTCCTATCAAGAATGAACTTAGTCCTATTTAACTTAGCCTCAAAATGTCCAATGTCTATCGCCTCCCTTGGTGGGTGGGCAACAGGGAAGAAGATTTTCCTGTTTCACCAGAGCAAGCAAACAGATCTGTGTCCAATGGCGATGGTTTAACACTGTCTCTAGATGGTTCGGCTGTTACTGAAGAGTTTGTGTGTGGGTATACAGTAGTGGGAAAACAGCTTGAACATTCATTTGAATATGGCCATTGGGGTGGAATGTCTAGCAGCTATTTTAAGATCCACACTGTTTGTTTAAACAAGATTGCGTGACTCAATTAATGTTATATAAAGGATGAACATAGATCTGTCCCTATATCCCAGCTACCTCCACCAACTTAAAATGTTGTATGGCACATTACTGATGATTGAATGACCACTGAAAACTAGTGCCACATCCTGGGGTCTCCCTCGGTTTTGAATAAGGTCTCTGTCCTGGGGAAGGCAAGTGCTTGCAAAAAAGATGAGATGTGGACAGTCCTGATGAGCTGAATGCTGCCTTTCACAGTGTGGAGAAGGATATGCACAAGAAACTCACTCACTGCTGTGGGTCACCTGTAACCGAGGGGAATGAGAAATGAGCAGTTTGGTTTCTGTGGATCAGACGTTGCCATCTATTGCTACTGCTAGAAAAAAGACTTCCAGTTAGTGCCAGCTATAACAAAATTTGTTTCTTTGCTTTTTAAAATGGAACACAGATCACTGGGAAAACCTCCAGATTCACTCTCACCATAAAAGTCATCATAACATTTGGCCATGACTAGCTCTGCTTGAATTCTGCTCAAATTGAAGATAACCTGCATGGATCACACACTATCCAACCCCTTCCTCTTGTCAGCTCACCTGAATTTATGGTGCAGTCTTTGGGGAGGTAATAAACTTTTTCTATCAAGTTCCCAGTTAGGTCTTGATGTAAATGGCTGTACATTGTTGTCCTGGAATAAGAGTACCAGGCACCAAACCTACACTGAAGTGTGTGCAGACATTTGAGATCACAGAGAGAGCAAATCATTCCCTTGGGGAATCATACAGTATCTTGAAAGATTGGTCTCAAACTGAAGTCTCTTCAGAACAAGGCATCTGTCTGCTCTTGTTTGGTAAAATACTGTGCATGTCTGGTAGCACGTGATAGACTGATCAGTTCAAGCTGCATCAGCTCTTGAATCAGAAACCCCTACCAATTAAATGTCAAACCAAAATGGGAGTTATTTAATGTTATATCGAACAGAGAAAAATGCAGGGGTTTGCTTGCTTCCAACTTAAATATAACTTAATAGCATCCCATAAAGCTTGATTATTTTAGTCAGACTTGCAGTTTGAAAGTTTTGGGGTTTGAAAAAAAGCACCCTGTGCTCCTCCCCTAAGTGACGCTGCAGCTTTATAATATACAAGGATGACAGAATCATCCAGCACTGGGATTCTCAATCCTTTTCCTACCAAGAGATTCCTGGTTTGGGAGACCTCACAACAACATTTATTCATCCAGCCTCCTGGACTGTTCTAAACCATGAGGTAGCATACCTCCACATGGCAAATGTTGCTGCTGTAACTGGCCCCTCCTGGCAGCTCAGAAAGTCAGCATTTATAGAGCCCGTGCTTTCCTGTCATCACTGGGCAGAAATCCTTTCAACTTAGGACTGAGGCAGGAAGGTTGTATTTTCACTTACCATGTCCACAGAACAAGCATAGAGGAGTAGGAGCAGAAGCAATCAGTCTCCAAAGCATTTCACCATCACTTTCACCAGTGCTAAACTCTTAAATGTCAGCAGAAAATAGTGGTTTTCATTTTTTCATCTCTAAATCCTCGCGGTCCGGTGCTTCATCTCCTCAGTTTAAACAGTAACTGTTTAAACATGACCTTGACATTTTTAAAAAAGCCTGTAAAACCTCTCTGCTGTAAAACAGCTAGATTAAAATTTATGCATAGTTAAAAAAAAATAAACACTTTAACCAAAATTGCCTGAATGGAGAGAAAGAGCTCAAAGGACTCTTCAAAGAACATTGGCAGCAATTTCCTATGCTCAGTAAAATAAATCAATTAACACATACATCCTGTTTAACATCAAAAGATAACCTGGCTCCAAAGAACAATCCAAAGGACAGGGCCCATGAGTGTTTACAAACACAGCCTGAGCCAACAAGAGGGTATTTGAGACCACAGCGAAACCTCCATCCAGAGTTGGACTCCCCAGTTTCTCCAGGCTTCAGCTCTCCCTGTGTGTGATGAGCAGAGAACATGCAGTGGGAAAGATGGACCTGACTTTCCAGCCAGAGCAACAGTAAAACAGTGATTTACACTCCCCATTAGCAGCCACAAAACTGGCGAGAAGAAGTGAAGCAAATCATGTTTTACAATGAGAGAAATGAGGTGGAGAGCGGGAGAGAGATTCTCTCATGACCTCGTGGGAGCACAGCCACCACGGAAGGGTGGATTCAGGTTGCTTCTCCAACATGAACAGACACAGACGCTTTTCTATGGTCTTAATATGGAGTGAAGGTGATGCAGTTGTACCACTCTGAATCTGATGCGCAGCTCTCGCCAGGTTTCTCCCTAAAACGTTCCCTTCGGCAGAGAGTGCCATTCACAATTAAAAGCTCCCTAAACCTTTTCTATATTCCTGCAGCACTTTTCTGCAGAGGGGCTGTGAATGTTACTGCTTTCTGTGCCTCCTTCCAAGTGTACTTTATTCCTTGTATCTTGCTGATAAATATAAAATGCCAAAGAAAAAAAAGATGGTTCTTGACAAGTTAAAAAAATTGTACCCAGCTCTGTCAGTTCGGGTTGGGATCCCCATTAAGAACCCGTTGCTGTGAGCCTGCAGTGATACAAGCTTCCTGTTTGTGAAGGGCAGGAGGCAAATACACCTGATTGCGTGGAAACACAAATATTTGCACATGCAGAAGCCCACAGAATACCTAAAGGAATTTCTATACTGCAGAGGAAGGTATCCTTTCCATGTCTAATATCCTTATTTCACATTCAAAAAACACTAGCAAAGAACACATCACAGCAGAACAAGATGCTAGCTCGTGGCTGTTTGTTTCAGTACTTGCAAATCACAGAGGTGAGTGCAAGTGAACGGAGCAGAACTGTGTTCTAGTCACGGGGATGTGCATAAGTTGACTCAGGCTGAGGTGTGCATGCATACAGCCAACTGGATGGTGTGTAGCCCATGTGTGTCTATGTGCCACAGGCCCACAAACAGGAACAAAAGCAGAGATACCACAAACTGTGCAAGGACAGATGAAAGGCATTTTTAGATATATATTCCACAACAAAAAAAAAGTCAGAATATGTAAAGGCCAAGGATCCAGAGACAACTGACTTAAAGTAAGCTCCCTACAGCAAAGAAGGATAGGCTGTGGATGGGTCAGAGAAACACTGACAAAACATTTCATGTTTACATGAGAAAACAAGTGCTGTCATCACAATGATGGACCAAACCTCATTTAGCTTTTGGCCCTGGGTGTGTCTGGAAGAGAACACGTGCTCTGTGGTCCCACACAGCTGTGGCACTGGGTTCTCATTCCCAAGGAAGAGCAAGCTCCCTGTGGAAATCACACTTGCTGGCTGCAAATAAAACCCTCAAAACTAACATCTGTCTTGGCTTTGACATCTGTCTCTGCTCCTAGGCAGGCACAGAGGCAGGTGAAAGCAGTCCAGCCTGTCGCTGACTTGGAAGGCCCCCAAGCCAGGGCAGGGACACTGTCAGCCCAGGGGCAGGGTGATTCATTTGACGAATAAATGATGCCAGCTGAGGGCTTGAAAATCCTGTTCCTAGCTCACACTCTCCTTCAGCAAGGGTAACATGGGAATAAAAAACTTATTTGTATTGCACTAGAAATATCATTACAGTGTGAAATCAGAGTATTACACGTATATACAGAACTCTTGGAGCTTCCACGTGATACCATTTCTCTTGCTACGACAGGTTGAGGTTAGCTTTGTATCATACTAATATTTCTTTGTCAACAACTTAGATGCTCTCTAAACACAAATATTACCTATTTCTTTCAATCTATGTCTTCATCTTTTGTCTAGAGGGTATGATCCCCTTAGTCTCTTGCGATGGCATGTGCTGCTTGGTAACTGAAACCATTTCGAAGAACTTTCATTTAATAAAGCACATTCACCAAGATGAGATGACAAAGATGACAGCCAAGATCCCCAGTTTAGGGGCACATGGGATGAAACCACTGATAACAGAACTGCTTCACTACGAGTACCTTTGATTCTTTTCTATGTACAGAACATTGTGATGGGCAGTTTTAAGCTATGCTTCCTGCACTGCTGAATTAGAAATGCACCCTTCTTACAGACACCATGGACACCTTGTGTGGCTGATTTATAAGTATTTGTTTGTCTTTGCCTGCCTGGTAGCAGGCCAGACCTCACAGAAATGTATCTGAATGCCAGAGATAGGATCTGGCCTCTTTCGTTTGCAACCTGTTTCTCCCAGTTAAAACTCTGTTAGTTACGCAGGACACGCAAGTGGCGTGCTAAGCAAAAAGGATACTTGCACTCAATGGCTTCTGGTTACCCAAAGTCTACCACCCACTGTGTTAGCAGAATGCTTTACCCAGAAACACAGCACAGGGTTCCTCTCGCCTTAGGCTGGTAAAAACACAAGGTCTTGCAAAACCAGCATTAGGAATTCAAGTTTCCAGCATCACTTCTCCAAATGTCAGCACAGGCTGGCAGGCAACAACATCCTGCACACACTGGGCTTGTGTGCACCTCTGTGTGAATATATTTGAGGAATATACTGGATTTATACAAGATAGCCAAGTACATATTTTCAAATTTAATTTCTAAGCATCTATTCAAAACAGTCTTAATACTATATCCAAAAGGGAGAAGGGAAAACACAAGAGAAAATGTTGGAGCATCCCGTCATAGCTCACTCAAGTAATTTGTTCCTAAAAATCACTGCCAATTTAACATCAGGCTAGGCTAGCTATGAGGCACTCATTCCTTTTGTGTTCATCTCAGAAAGCCACTGACCAAAACATTTCTAAGCATGCAGATGTGCTACAACAAACCAGCAAACCTATCTCATAGAATCACTGAATCATGGAATCATTGTGGTTGGAAAAGACCTCTCAGCTCATCCAGTTCAACTGTCAGCCCAACCTCACCATGGCCACTAAACAATGTCCCAAAGCACCATATCTACACATGCTTTTTGAACACCTCCAGGGATGGAGATTTCATCACTTCCGTGGGCAGCATCTGCCAGTATTTCATCACTCTTTCAGGAAAGAAATTTTTCCTAATATCCAGTTTAAACCTCCCCTGGTGCAACTTGAGGCCATTTCCTTTCATCCTATCACTTGTTTCCTGGGAGAAGAGACCAGCACTTACCTCACCACAGCCTCCTTTCTGGGAGCTGCAGAG
The DNA here is from genome assembly GCA_033558185.1 of Dromococcyx pavoninus. Lineage (NCBI taxonomy): Eukaryota > Metazoa > Chordata > Aves > Cuculiformes > Neomorphidae > Dromococcyx > Dromococcyx pavoninus. The sequence goes on along the minus strand of JAUMJL010001208.1, from coordinate 109,870 downwards.
AGTGATGAGGTCTCCCCTCAGCCTTCTCCTCTCTAGACTAAATAGCCCCAGGTCCCTCAGTCGCTCCCAGAACCCCTGGGCTCCAGACCCTTCCTCATATCCATTCCCCTTCTCTGGATGCACTCCAGCAACTCAATGCCCTTCTTGTACTGAGGGGCCCAAAACTGAATCTCAGTTATTAATTTCTTGTTTTTTCAGAAAACAATGATGCTATACTCCATTTGTATGTCCATTGTAACAGGAGAAGTCAAAGACCCCAAGACATATCTGTGAGCACGCAGGAGAAGTCTCCAGTGAATGAAGGTTTTCCATGCTGGTGGTGCCATGTGCTCCTGTTGTGTCTCCACTGCAGGTGGGAGAACATCTGACCGCTGGTTTTAGTGTTAACCTAACAGCCTGTGCTGAAAGCCCAGCCTCCACAAAAGGTCCCTTCAAACAGTTCTCTGCTAGGAGAGGGTGATAAGGGGAAAATCAATGTGCCTGTATTGAAAAGAAAAAAAAAAACACTCCAAAGATATCTAAAGGACAAAGAGACAAAACTGGGAACTGGAGGTGTGTGTGTGGGAAAGCTCTTACTTAATTACCTCAAGTAATGGCCTCACTGTTAATCAGTCCAAGAGGTGCAAAGGGGACCAAATCCGATGGGGTGGCATTCCAGCATAACACAAATTCCTGAAATGACAAGCACAGCGTAGGCACTTGAGAAATAAAGCAGATCACGGAATTATACAAGCGCACACTGCCCCCAGAAGGCACCATCCTGCACTTTTCCACTCATTACTCTTTCTCGTCGCTTCTCGTTTCCAGTACTAATGTTTATTGTGGATAAATGTCAAGTGATGCTGGTGGGGAAAACAATCCCAGCTTCGTGTGTCAAGTGATGGGCTGTGAGCTGACCATTATGGATGGACAAATATATGAAACGCCGCTCAAACAGAGAGGATTAACTGGGACTCTTCAGATTAGAAAGGAAATGAGAAAAGTGATGTGAAACTGTAAAATAACAAGGGGATTCAGAGGAAGCAAGAAGAGAAAGCAACTGTGATAAGTACTATAAACTTATACGTTCCATTAAGAAGCTGGTTCTGGTGTTTTCCCCTGGAATTCACCAAGCCAAGTAGGGGAGCCAATTGGTCTCTGAACAGCAGGGTAACGTGGTGCTCCAGAGTCACTCACATCACTGCGGCCACCCTGGGCTCCCAAAGAGTCATGGAATCACCTGGCTGGAGAAGACCTTTGAGATCATCAAGTCTAACCCTACCTGTCCACTACTAAACCATTCCTGAGCACCTCCTCTGACCAGTTTTTAAACCCCTCCACGGATGGGGACTCCACCACTGCCTTGGCAGCTGGTTCCAGTTCCTGAGAACCCTTTCTCAGAAGGAACTTTTCCTGATATCCAGTCTAAACCTCCCCTGGCACAAAAAATACGAAACTGGCTTCCACCCCTAGAGCTTTTGTTTGCATGATCTCCTCGCTGGGTTTGGATTTATTGATGCATTGTTTTCCTCAGAAGTCTGTCACTGCTTTGAAGCCTTTCCCAGCCTCCCCTCTGCAGAGCACACACATACCCACAACCATGCAAATCCTTTTGATGGTTCTTAACAGGCTCAGAACGTTGAATCCTGTCCCACAGGCACTGGGAACAAGCCTCGGTGCTTCCATAAATCCGCCCTTCAGGAACGACACCATCAGCACTTGCTGGAGCAGCGAAGTGATCCAGAGCCATGTCTGGCCTCTGTGAGACAAAACTAGAGCGGGCTGAGAAGCCAGCACCTTCCCTACAACTGGAGGAGCCGTGGGATGGCAGTGGGAAACGCGCTGCCAGGACAACGAGGGGGGGGAGGGGTGTGGGGGGGAAGGCGCTAGGGGGCGCCTCAGCCCTTCCCGCCTCCCGCCCCGTCAATCACCGGGGGCGGCGCTGTGGTTGCCCCTCCCGTCCCGTCAATCACCGGGGGGGGGGGGGGGGGGCTGTGGCTGCGCCTCCAGCCCGACACGAGCTGTGAGAGCGAATCATCCTTAAAAAGTTGTTTTTGAATAAAGGATCTGTTTGGGAATCAAGGCACCTTTCAGAGATGTGACCACTAAGACAAGACCAACGCCATCAAGCACGAAGTTGGTGAAGGGTCTACAGGAGAAATGATATAGAGGAGAGGCTACAGCCACTGAGTCTGTTCAGCCTGGAGGCTAGGGGGGGACCTCATAGCAGTCTACTGTTACCTCACACGGGGAGAAGGAGGAGCGGACGCTGAGCTCTTCTCTCTCGTGACCAATGACAGGACCCGAGGGAATGGCAGGAAGATGCCAGGGAAGGGCTAGGTTGGACATTAGGAAAAGGCTCTTCCCCCAGAGGGCGGTGGAGCATTGGAACAGATCCCCACGGAAGCAGTCACGGCACCGAGCCTGACAATATTCTAGAAGCATTAGGCCAATGCCCTCAGACTTATGGTGTGAATGTTGGGGTTGTCCTGTGCAGGGACAGGAGCTAGACTCCATGATCCTTGTGGGACCCTTCCAGCTCAGAACATTCCATGAGTCTATGATTCTTAATTACATTTGTAAATACGGGCCTGGAGTTGTTGGATTTCCAGCTGGTGGCTCCACAGACAAAGCCTCACGCTTCTTGCTTCTGCCTCTTCATTTGTGATGTGGTGATAGCACTTAACCTCTCCTACAGATCATGCACAGGGCCATGACTGACAACTGGTCCATAAAGAATGAAGAGTTGTTAACAGCCACTGGAGCTACGCCAGTGTGAATTCACCCCGTTCTTGCTGCGGGTGCATTCATTTAGCTAACAAACACCAGTGCGTGGGATTAACCAGACAAACCTGCAGCAACTAAGAAATGAATGGTATGCATGGTGTTCATCCCTTGCACAAAGCTGTGATTAATACTTGTTTCTCCTACGGTTTATAAACTCCAGAACAACAATCCCCAGTTTGCTCAGGGGACTTATTTGCTGTAAATTCAGTACTTTGGAGTTGGTGGGTCCCTAGCGGCTTAAAAAGGACAAACAAAAAGTGGGGAGAAAATCCTTGCTAAGTTGAACCTAGCTGTGCATTCCCGTTGCAAAACAGGAGGAGGGGCTGTTGCTTGCAGTTTGGAGCTCCCAGGGCTGTTTGCTGCCAAGGAAAATGTTTACTACAGCTGTAATACGTTATGTGCTGTTGATTGTGATTGCGTTTCAAAATGTGAAGACAACTGTGATATTTGGATGAGCAGCACTAAAAAGCTCTGCTCTGCTGCAGCAGCTCCAGTTCACACTGTGCTACGCAGGCTTCACTGCAAAATTTTGCCAGTGCTCTGGGGAGCAGGGAGGGGAAGGATTTTAGGCATTTCCTACCCAGCCAAAAAAGTGAGCCTGATGAACTGCTTATCTTGGAGCTGGATCAAGAGGGGCCTGTGCCCTTTCTTATAAGATCCTACAGCAAAAGTACTTCACTACAGCTCCAGAGATATGGAGCTACTACATGAAACCTTATTGTGAGCAAACGCAACACTGAACATTGAATTTGGCAAAGGTTATTTGGTCCAACTGAGACCCACCTTGGGAACTAGTGGCTTAGTACTTGTGACAGAAGTGGGCAGCTAGAAATGAACCTTGTGTGGGGGATCAGAGGGGTTTCTCAAATCTTTGGGAACACTGCAGTCCCATGCTAATGTCCATCTGGAGACTGTTCCCAAAAGGCTTCCATCCCTGGTCTTGGCTGGTGATGTATGAACAAAATTAATTGCTTCCTTCTGCTAGACAATGGGTATTCTGAGATTTTGACTCACCTAGAAGTGGGTTGTAGAGGCAATGAGGGTGCTGGTTACAGCTGGGTGCTCTTGAGTGATGGGAAATGGTGCAATTTGCTTCATCCAGCCCCTTGGAATCCAAGTGCGTAGGCTTCTTCCTGGGGCTTGTGTAGCTCCCCAAATGTGGAGTGTGTTTCTCACTAGCAAGAGATGAGCCAAGTGAGAGTGACATGTCAGAAGGTTAGGAATCTTTGATTCAGCACAGCTTCAAAGCACAGATCCCACAGCAAGCTATTGTTTGCAGCTGTGAGGAAACCAGGCTCTAAAATCAGACAAAACATCAGCCAGGCAACTAGTAGAAACTGGCAGATTCAAATAGAGCAATGCAGCAAAGCTACTGCTCTCATCCTGCCACTCCAGATAACTGGATGTTTTACAATAAAACTGGATGCAAACACAATTTCCAATCATGGATCCCAGTTTCTATTCCTTCATCAAAGCCAGGTATGACTTCCCTCTATGCAAGCTGCTTTCCTCCAACTGCTGAACCAGAAGCTACATGTCTGTTTGGACATACAAGCAGGTCACAAATACAGACTGACTTTCAGAAAAGCTCAAGTTCCCAGTGATTTCAAAGCAGTCTCTGGATGTTCAGTATCTCTGAGGGAAAATAACAAAAAATAAAATCAGTCTGCTTCCACATGCCAAATACTAGTTCTTGGAAGACTGATCTCACACATGCTGGCTCACCGTTTGTTAGACCTCTCTGAGACCTGCTTTCCTCCTCTGGATTATGGAAATAATAATGATTTTTTCCTTGTAATTTGGATGAATAATACTAAGTTAATAATAGATATGATTAATTGCTGCCCTCTTCACATATCAGGAATAGGCAAATCGTTAACATCATAATTTCTAAAGATTCTGGCTTTTCAACTGTTTTTATTTGACAGACAGGTTGTACTGGAAAAAACCCAAACTCTTGCAGTTACACACCTTGGTGAAATTATAGCCAAAGCCATAGTCTCACCGACATGAACGTTGCTGCGAATAAACAGGCGCTTTGGATTGCTTTGCATAAACAACCTGACACAGGTCTGAACAAACAGAGACAAGTCTGTGCTGGCCACTTTCACCACTCAGCCCCAGGTGTCAGGACAAGTGGGACTGTGCAGGTTCTGCCTGCCCAGGCTCCTCCTCTGCTACAGGCCTGAGCTGCCTGTGGTCCAGGTCTGGGCTGAGAGCGCTGGGCTCTAAGCTGGGTGCACTGTCCTGCTCACCATGCTGGCCGACGGTCGTCCAGCCCGCGTGGGCACAGCCGTGCCTCCCCACTGTGAGTACCTGCTTCACTGGGAATCAATCCAAAAATTTGTGTTTAGATGGAAGGTTGTCCTAGAAACTCTGCTCTAACAAGGCAGCTGCCGAGCTGATCCTCACAAATGAACAAATTTATTTGGGAATTCATCACAGTTTGGCTCCAGCCTGGCCTGATTGGCAGCTAAACACGAGCAGTTGTGTCCCAATTCCCAACACTGCCCCCAACAGAAAGGGGAAAGGGAAATGAAAGAGTCTTGTGGGCTGGAAACTAAAACAAACAGCTGTAATGAAACAATAATAATAAAAAGAAAACACTATAAATAAGAAAATAAGGAAATACATACAAATATACAGACTTAACCCTCCATCCTGCCATTGACTACATCACCAGTGATGCTGCAGAGCAGGCACAGGGAAAGATCCTGGCCTGGACTCAGCAGCAGGAGGGAGCTGGAATTCAGGAACACATGGATCCAGGATGGGGGCAAAAGGACAGGCGAGGTCCTCACTGGATGTTGGCCATTGAAGAAGAGAGCTTGACCTTTGCAGTCCCTCCATTGTGTCCCAAGTATGAGGTATATGGGATGGAATCCTCTGTTGGTCAGTTTGGGTCACCTCTCTTTTCCGCTCCTCCCTGCAGGTGCCACTGTTTTCTTCCCCTTTCACTTACGGCACTCCACCAACTTGAGGATGGCCTTTGTTTCCATAGGGACAGATGTAAGCCATGACTTTTCTGCACACCAGTGCCCCATTACTTGGTAATAATCACAAACTTTAAGTGTTGTCACTTCTAGAGACAGACCCTGTCTGAAAGCATGCAGTTAACTTTCAGAAAATGAAGGGACTGACATGAGGCATAGTTGAAAAGTCAGAAAATTAATTCTGCTTTATCATAGAACTGTTAAGGTTGGAAAAGACTTCTAAGTTCTTCCAGTCCAACCATCAGCCCAACACCACCAAGCCATATCCCAAAGTGCCACAGCCACATGTTTTTTGAACCCCTGCAGGGATGGAGGCTCCACCACTGCCCTGGGCAATCTCTGCCAGTGTTTCACCACTCTGTCAGTAAAGAAATTTTTCCTGATATCCAATCTAAACCTCCCCTGGTGCAACTTGAGGCCATTAAGCTCATCCCAGAACAGAAACACAATGCAACTCCCTGCAATAAAAAATGGAGACTGGGGAGTGATTTGGACACATGTGCACACCTCCAGCTCCTCGTTGCACATGGCTCGTGTGCTGTGGCGGTGTTGTGTGTACAACCCCTGACTCAGCCTGAGTCGGTCTGGAAGGAACCTGCCTCGCCCATCGCACAGGGAGGGCTCAGTGGAACAAACACACTGCGCCAGCACGCAGGCCATGTTGGCCTGTCTGGGCAAAGGCAGATGGAGCAACACTAGCCAACACCAACCCTTGTGTCACCCAGCCCACAGCGACACTCTCAGCAAAGAAGGCACAGCTGCTGTCACTCACTGTGGTAGGCAATGCATTATTTACTGTCTCAAGAAGAAAATATAGGTGGAAAATCCTCCTCACTGAGCCAGTGAGGAGACACTCATTGTCACCGCACTGCGTAGACGTGAGATTGAAAACCAACCTGCCATCAGCTGACCATTTAGACAGAGGCACTTTAGGAATGTCACTTCTCTTAGGCTGTACTTTCTGAGAAGGCACCATGTTCTCTTTGTCTTGTGTTTGTACAGTAATTAGCAAAGCAGGGCTTTGATCTGTAACCAATTCCTGCAGCAGTCTGGTGGAGGAGGCATTTAGGGAGGTATCAGAGAACTGCCCCATGCACATGACCTCGCCGGCGCTGGGTAGGACAGAGATGACAACTTTGGAAGAAAGGTCCAGGCACAATGACATGGTCATTTTGTGCTTTGCCTATACCCTGCATAACCTGAATAAAAAAAAGAAAGCTTTTGAAAAATTGCTCAGTTTAAAGACACAAATGTTAATTACCCATCTTAACTTAAAGGGACAACAATGCAATAAAGAATGAGCTTAACTTTTACAAAAGCTATTCTTCCTTTTGGGTAAATACAGTAGTCTAGAATCCAAACCTCACAATATTAATGGTGTAATCCAAACCCAAAAATATGCTATTTCAGGCCCGTTCACACTTGTAATACACTGAAACAATCTTAGCTATTGGATGATGATTGATTGCTGAGATTTTCTATATTATTAGCTTTACTCTGATTTACTAATTTTCTATATTTGTACTTTTGTACACATTATGGTGTTTCTGAGGCTAAACATTTTGTTTCTTGTCTAACTAGTCATAGCTGAGTGATGTGAGCGATTAAAAATGGATTATGCTGCATGGGGTATTTCTGTTATGTCTTCAGCCCGTGCCCAACAGAACTGTTTTTCTTATTACAAAATAGTTTAGTTTCCCCGAAGAAGTTCAGTGACAGAGATGAAAACAAAGATTAAATTATCCAAACACAGATGCTCAAAAGCAAACATACAAGAACCTCAATATAAGTGTCCTTAGAAAAGTAATGACTTAATTTGCTGGAGAACAAACATCAAGAATATCAGAACAAGGGGACGTGCTGACATTTTGTCCCTAGTTATTGAAAGAAGCCCCTTCACAAAATCCAGGCTCTTCCCCTCATTTCCTCATTTGGGAAGGTGCTCTAGACCAATAGCGGTGATCGTCAGAGAACTCCTTCCAATCGCCAGCCCAAACACAATCACAACCAGTGGACACTGTCTCTACAGCCTGTACCAGGAGTTCCCCTAAGTCACATTCTTGCATAAATACCTTCTGCCATGTAAATGCTGATGGAGCATGTATGTCTTTTACATCTGGTCATCTTTGTGACCTAAACAACTCGTCACATCTCTTGACACAGTAGCCTACCCTTCTTTCATTCAGTGCCCAGCTCCCTACAAACTCACCTGTACCTGCTCTTGTTCACTACTTTTGGTTTCCTTTGATCCTCTGGTCGTGCCTTTGTATTTTGTATCTTTTTGCCTGAGCAAACACTGCCGTACAGCATTGGCAGATTCACCAGCTACGTGAAAGAAAGGAAGGAGCCTTCTCCCAGCCTTTCGCTGTATGCTAGGTCTTCATCTGCCTCTCGAGGTGACACAGCACACAAACAGTTCTCAGCTGGTGAAGAGATCTTCAGCTCAACACACTGATGCTTGTTGAGCCCGACAGGCAGAGGAGTCATTGCTAACATTTCTGACTATTAACAGAATTTGCAGTTATCCTCATTAAAATATCCTGGCTTAAGATGATGATTCAGGGAATTAATTTGAATAGATTTGGTTGGCACTGAAAATACATAATGCTCCTACAAAACATTGCACGAATCATAAGGACAGACAAGCTTTAAATGAGTGGGGTGGGCATTTTAAATAACCTGAGAGCCATGAAGGTGCTTACAGGCAGCAGGTGAGTCAGTAGCAGAGCTGGCAGCAAAACTTAGCATTGCTGTTCCTGAACCACGGGTCCCTCAAAGACATAAAACAGTAAAGCAGCTTCTGTGTGTTTCCAGGGTGAGAGAAGAGCTGGGACACCATGCTGGCCATCTAACTTGTCAGGTGAAAAGGCAGGATGCCGAACTGGATAGATCCAATACTTCCATCTCTGCTGACAATCCTGTATGCACGTGAGATACAGAGCTGGCTTAACAGATTCTGTGATGGGCTACACCTATTGTCCTCTAGGCCACTTGAGTTGGTGAGCTGTTTATAAATGCGCATCCCTGAATCCCCCAGGTGATCACAAGCAATTATTTTACCAGTTTCTGAGCATTCCCTTGTTCTTGTCTTAGCCTGAAGAAAAGGAAAACCCCACACTGATGCATGAGAGAGCAGAGAAACAGGCACATCAGAAAGCACAGTGCTGATTAATCATTTGGGAAAGGAATGAAGAATACCTGTCTCATAGCTTTTTGTTTACAAGGTCCTTTCTCCAGCACCACTTAGAGAGCATCCATTTGCTCTGCTTTTCCATTTGTTGGGCACTAAGTAACCAAGGAACAGATTTAAACAGGAAGCTTACAAGGGTCATTTTTAGTGTTCGCTGTGTATACACGAACAGGAGTCACATCCTTCTGTTTTGTCTGAAGTTACATTGCCACTTTTATGTATAAGCTAACTATACATAAATCAGATTTGAAGTGATTGAATATGTTTACACTTGAAGCTGCAGCAGCTTTGTTAAATGGGTTCAGCATTCAGCTAAACAAATCATACCTTGCTGCTTACGGACCTTCTCCAACACAGGTATCCTCCAATAAAGCATGATACATGTAAAATGATTGAACACAGTGAATGTGCTCTTTGCATACTCATTTGCTAAGGCACTTTCCGCCTCAGGAAAACAACAAAAGAATTGAAAAACACCCTCACAATTCATTATGCATTAAATAATTTCGGTGACTCACTTGTTTTAAGGGCATGATCATCAGACGCTGGTCAAATAGGTAAGCATTCCTTCTCCAAGGCTGATACGGCATGAAAAATTACACTACAGTAGCTGCTGAATGCAGCTTTTGTTTCAGCAGCCCATAACCTTTCTTTAGTTCTACAGGAACATCCTAACCCTCACCACAAACAAACATGAGGTCTGAGAACAGGTGTGAGGATAAGCTAGGTAAATTAATAAAATTGTGGGTAGCTGATCAGTTGAGCACAGGGATTGTGGCTTCTCTTGAGTCACTCAAGCTGCTGTCCATAATGCGACTGGAATGTGCTGTCACACAGCATGTGAATCAGCGCTGTCACACATGTTCACCTCCACACTGACAGTTGTGGACCAAGGCACCAGCCTACAGCCAGAGTTTCTCAGTCTCTGCAGAAGAAAAGGAATCATTCATGGCCTTTCCAATTAGTGATATTCTTCCCCCATAACAGTCAAGCCCAAATTGCAATTTCAGACAAATTAAAAAACAGACTTCATGTGGCTGAGTCCTATTTCCTTACAATTCCATCAACAGTTTTCAGGAATGGATTTGTGTCAAAACATCTGCGTCAGCAACTTTCTTCCTGGCAGAGTAGAAGATGGGATTAGAACCAGTTTTCTGGTTTGGGAGCTCCACATACATTTGGCAAGTCATCCACTACCAGGTATTCAGCATGTTATGATCTACTGCTGCTCTATATTTATGAAGCCCCAAACAGAAGAATGTACTGGCAATACATCTGCGTCCTCCCATCTGCAACACACTAGCTCCTTGAAGGGCAAATACAACTCAAAGGAGGAAGGAGATAAGTCATCCCATAAAGGAAGCCTGCAATCAGCAATAAGCACAATGAAGGAAAGTAAGGTCATCCTGTTGGAAAGCAGTGTGAAAGGAAACAGGGAACCATTTCCTCCACACACTCACTGTGCTATTCCTTCCCAGAGCAATTATTTGGCTGCAGCTGCGGAGTCACATTATCCATCACATTGCGAGGTGAGATCAGCTCCTACTGTTTCCTATAGAAATGTGATAGGAACCAAACTGAAGGCAAAGATGTCTGATAAGTTGGGAGGGAGTTTGCAAAGATGTACCTGCATTCTGGTGTTTTTTTCCCAGCTGTACTCATGCCATAGAAGTCCATGCAGCAAGCTATGGCCACTGTACCTGTAATTTCTGTGAGTGAGGGCACAGAATGGACTGGGAAACACACTGAGAACAGGCAGGAGGAAAGGGCATCTCCCTTTTGAATAAGAACCCTGCCTGACCTGAACACTTCATTGTAGAGCCTTATGGCTCTGCAGCTTAAAATGCCCCAGAGATGGAAGGACACTGAATAACTCAGGGTTTGGCAAATTCACCTCCTGAACATTGTAGGTTGCCAAGAAAATTCATTCTGACTCACGAGCAGCTATATATGTTGCTCCAGGAGAGGATATGAATATGCGTAGCACTTGTCCTGATAGCTCCAGTCAAACATTTCCAGCCTTTCTAGCAGACTTCTATCTGACCTGAAGACCAGTTGTGGCTGGCAGAGGAGACCTCCTTAGGCTCTCTGCCTGCCACTTGTACAAAAGGAACTGATGGCTGGTCTGCCTGGGAACAGAGAGTAAAAGCACGGAAGTGGAGGTGACCTGGTAATGTGTCAGCAAGGAGTGGCAGGCCTGAAAAAGACAGGATGGAGCCAAATTGGGGTAGAGGCATATAATCAAAGGCTATTTTGCTTAAAGCAGTTCTGCCCTGCAGAACTTTTTTCTTTATCCCGTGCAGCAGGAACTCTGAAGAAACAATACCTGACCTTCCCAGGGTGATGCTTGGTGACTGACAGCACTGTTGACACAACTTTCAGGTTATTTCATCACAAAATTTTGCCCCTAAGTTGCCAAATTTAGTTCTTAATTATTTCAGAAAATGGCTAACTCTAAAGATCTGCACGTGTTTGTTTGCCAAAAAGATTTACAAATGGAATAAAGCCAAGACTTAACAGCAGGCATATTCAGACTCTCCTCTGTTAAAAACACAACACCTCTGGCTTTGCCCATCTAAAATACCTTCTGTCCTGGACAGCAACACACTCTTCAGATAGCCGTTAGTCAAACTGCACAGCGATCTTGGTGGGCAGGAATGTTTAGAGTCCGCTAAGCAGATATGTGCAGTGAGAAGCTGGAAAACTCTGGTTTACCTAAAGCAACAAAACAAGAATGGAAACAAACAATTTGAATCTAGATGATAATATTTTCCTGCTTTGCTTGATGTCACTCTTCTAGGTTAACTAGCAGAGCTCCTCAACTCTGCCTCCAAAACCAAGTCCTTCACTCCATATGTGTGGAACCTTCCCATTCTGCACAGGCTGGACTGGAAATCATGGGCTTCTTGCATTAAAAAACCCTCAAACTGTTGTGTTTCAAAAACCTTGTCTGTATGTCACAAGTTTCTGTTTCCACTAGTTTCCTGCTTTGAAATTTTAAAATGCCAAGCAGTATGGCAAGGATATGTCCCTTGCAGCTGATAACTTGTTGCTTCCCTGAACCCACCCTCCAGCAGCTGGTGTCTGTGTACATACGGCCTTGAGCCCGCTAACGGTACTTGAAGCGAGATGAGGTAAATGGACAAGACAAACCATAAATGGCCAAGACACACCAGGATAAAGCAGGCATCAAAGCAGTATCTGCATCCCCTCAAAAACTGGAACGGAGACAAGAGTTAAGAGCCCTTCGGTCTTGCTGGCATGGGCACCAGGGCAGGGCTGCCTGGATTTGGAGCCACTCCTTGTAAGTTAAGGAGCTCAGCCTAATTCTTTTTCTGAGAATTCACTACTTGTTTCATTGTCCCCACAAACCATTTGGCAGGAGCACAAAGATTCCTTTTGACAGCTGTGGGCTATTACGGAGCCCTTCATGCTCTCAGCAATGCAGTAATTGCTAACCACTCTATGATTAAAGGCTGTGCTGAGGTCCCCTCACATATTTGTGCATCTGAAGTGCTGCACCTTGTTTCATTGACCAGACTGACATGCACTGAGGAAAAACCTGACTTAGAAACTTTTATCTGCAAAGGTGGATTCTTTAATAACGCTTCAGAGCTGCTGGAGGTGTAGTTCATCCCCGACCTGCTCTGCTCATCCTCCCCTTGAAACAGAACCATCTCGGCATTTGCTTTCAGTCACCCCTAAAGCCCCGGTGCTCGGTGAGGGAACTGACGGCTCTCTCGAGATCCGAGCAGCCGAACATTGAGCCTTTTGTTCTCATCATCCAGCGAAAAGAGAACGAAATTCCTGAGCGGATGATTCTACCTGGATTTCCCTGGGAAAGAAACAAAGCCGCTTTTCCTGCTCAGTGTGTGATTTCCCTGCCCTTCTGCTGACAAGCTGAACGGCTGGTGCTGACGGGGGTAATCTTACACTGTGCAAGAGGCAAAGGGAAATGGGCTGTCAGCCACCCAAATAATCAAGCTTGCCACTGCCACATCTCACTGCTGATGACATATTCATATTTCTGTCCTTTTAGAGCCTTTTACACCCTGGAAAATCCTAGAGACATTTTAAAATACATTCAGGAATTAAATGTTGATTCTACCAACGTTTTGTCATACAGATGCTCCATGACAGCCTGCACTGGTATCACGGGGAGGTCTCATAACAAGTGTCTGTGGAAGCAAGCACCGTTATTCTGTTCTGAGTTATAAGCACATTTACTGACTGCACCATATGCACTGTCTGCAAGATGGGAGGCTCCATCTGGAAAACAGGCATTGAGAGAGCTGATGAAACTTTTAAAACCTTGAGTGCCAAGCACAGGTCACCTTCAGACACAGAAATTTTTATTCTGAGTGTCAATTCATGTTTCATGTCCCAGTGACATAATCATAAGAGAGCTACAGGAGATGCTATCTGTCCTCTGCATTTTTCCATTTCATCACTACCTCCTCCCTTCATGCACAGGGACTTCTGAAAATTTAAACAACTTTGGCTCAGGCATCAATGTATGCAGACAAAAAGATGAAATATTGTCTAAAGTATTGTAGATGAGTTTTCAAAACATCTACACACAGAGAAAAAAAGCAAAAATAATTTTGTCATCAGACACCAGCATGTTAATTAAAACTCACACAGCAGTATAACAGAGCAGCAATATCCCGGGCAAGTATGGGCATTTCCACCTGCTGGTGTAGTAGAAACCATAAAGTGACTTTTCTACAGTGACTAAAACCCCTCGAGGCTTAATGCAATGTGAACTGCTTTTCTGAAGGAAATATGTTCAGTGCAGATTTTGGCAATGTTTTGTTTTTCACACATGATGGACTAGCCAGCAAAACATCCTGCCCACTCACACACAGATGAAATAAACTCTCTGATTTTCTGTGAGAGCTCTTCTCCTCAAAAAGGAGATTAAAAAACAATAAGTAAAAAGAAAACACAAAGCAAACCCGAGTCTGATCTGTTGAAAACACAATGTTTGGTAGAATATTCATTCTTATGGGAAATGAAATGAGATACCAACTTCTAGCAGGTTTTTGGTAGGATTTTGCATATCCCTTGTATCTGCAATTTTGGGTGTTTTTCACAACTGCAAGAGCCCCCACCGATGAGGATGACCTAACAACATCAGCCACTCGCTACACCATGGCCTGTGCAGGCCAGGTGAGAACAGGAGAGAGCTGAGACTCACAGTGTTTCCGGAAAACAGTTCCAATTCTCTCCTGAATGCTCTGCAAGGCAGCAGGCCTTGTCCACCTGCTACACAGTCTGACTCTGGGTTAGGTTTATGCATCACCTTTCTGCCTACAAAACGAACAGGGTGCCTTTTTAGAACAGAAAGTCCCCAGGGCAAGGGAGGGTGGCTTAGCAAGGAGCTGTAAATTCCCTGGCAGGTTGGAAGCCTGATTTCAGCGCTGGCCTCCAGGCAAAACTTTAACAGTAATGCAAGAGATAGTAATAACTTGTGCTCAACTTCCCTGTGAAGCACCTGGGTGCTATCAATGATCATTATCTGACTCTCCTCTCTGTCTGATGGCTACACATGGCTACAAAACGCCAAGAGTTAAGTTTAATGAGAATAGTTTGCTATATACACATGAAAAAAAGTAAAATATTTCAGATAACTGATAGCAAGCAGGTGACAGAGGCCTCTGATCAAGCCCCACTCACTCTCCACGCAAAAGTGCTACAGGATGTGCAGTTGTTCATGGAATTTTTGAAGCTCTGTTCAGAACAGGAAGAGCAACAGCTGAAATTTTGCTTCCCCGTGAGTAGTGACACTTGGATAAGTGTTGCCTACTTCAGTGCAAAGGAAGATGCCAAGCTCTTAACAGAATAATTTGCAGGCTGGCCTTTTACTCCTCTTATCTGCATGCATAAGTAATAAATCTGTTTTTCTGGGTCCTTGTACCATCAAAAAAACCACAGCTCCCTCCAAACAAGTGGTTAGGCAGAGTGAAGACAATGGCCAGAACTACAGGCTGAAAACACCTTTGAAATGTGGTTGTACCCAGAAGGAAGAGCCGACCTGAGGACTGTTTGGAGAGGTCTGAAAGAACAGGGTATAGGTATGGCTGGTCCTCAATAATGGCTGTTCTAAAATATGTATCTCTGCAATACAGAAGAATTTTATTTTATCATCTATCTCTGTAATATTTCATTTTCCCCGCTCCAGAAGGGGTGGGTAGAGTGATTCTGGTGTAAAACCATGTATATATAATCTACTGGTGTTTCATTTTAAAATAATCGTGCCATATTTTTTTAAATTGCCTGTATATAAAGTCAGTCTACACATTCTCTGCCATCCACCTTCAAAACAGCTGCAGCATGTCCTCTTAAGCAGAAGAAATCAACAACTCTTGAGCAGATAATTATCTCAACATGAATGTGCTTGCAGCAGCTGAACCAGTTTCTACAGGCAGATGGCCATTCTGAGGGCGCTGCCATTGCATACAGTGATTTTCATGCGATTGCTAACAGGGGAGCCTCCCTGCCCACTAGGACCTTGCTGAAAACAGATGTCGCCTGATACGCAGATACATAGTTGATTTTTGAGTCCTACTTCAAGATAGCTCCCCTAGCTCAAGTCTGGGCCAAAAGTTAATAAGACCCAAGTCTTTTCAGATCTAGGAAAGCCGAACACTTTATCTTCAACTGCAGAAGCTGCTTTCTGTGTGACTTGCTCACATGGCTCAGTGATGAGGCACTAGAAATACCAGGCACAAATTCATTCCTATTCTCTTTTGGTGATAGTCCCACCTGCAAGCTGTGATGGCTGTGCCTTTCCTGGGGTGACTGGAAGAGCAAGGCCTGCTGTGAGAGCCTTCACTGATGGCTGGGTATCGAATCCACACACATGCTCGCTTTGCACATTTCTGTTTCTTCCCTTAAGCTCTGGAGGTGCTAATGAGAAGCTGTGCTGCTGTGCCCTAGTTGAGAGTATGTGAACCCCAACGAGTTCAGGTTCTAAGTAAGGAAGAGAAAGTAAAGAAAGCAGTGGGTGAAAGGAAGCATCGGCAGCCCAATTTGATAGAGGAGAATCAAGGTGAAGGGACACTGAAGGTCAGTTTTCAAGAGGTATGCACGCAGAGCAAGGCCTGCAGAGATAGCTAGACCAGGTAAATCCTTGTACTATTCAGTGAGAGTTACCTGTGGGGACGGTCAAGTTCCAAAACATAGTTCCTCTGCATCCATAATGGAAGGCCAGAGCCGAGGCAAGTTAAAACCAGAACTCATCTCTTGCACCTGTGACAAACAGAAACTCAATACAGCAACTGGCTTTGGAGGTTGTGGTGCCAAGACTGGCTTACTCAGCACAGCAAATGCTCGGGCTGGCTAGTTCTTTCCAGCTGCATTAAGCCACATCTCTTGCAGGGCACAACCATTCTCTTCCTGGAGCAGACCCAGAATCTTTCCTCCTTAAGCTTTAGCAAGCTGCACTTTTGTTATCAGAACACATGTGTATTACAGCTTTATTGGTACGAGTTAGCTAATCACATCAATACGCAGTCCAAAAGGAGACCAGCAGAAGTCTGTTTTCTGGCTACTTTGGTGTGTCTTAAGTTCATCCGAGATTCAAGATGGAAAATCCTAAGTACTCTGGAATCCCTTGAAACCCCTTATCTGTATTCTTTGTCCCATTAATTCTCATATCTTCTTATCATTCCTCCTTGCCTCAGCAATGTCCTACAGATACTGGATAATGGCTCCAGCAACAGCTCTTCTGCTGTGGGTGAGCCTGGCTGCCTCAATGTCGTGCAAAAAGCCAGTGGGAGAGTCTGCCTGCCTCATCTCAGCAGGCTGTGCTACCTCTGCACACCCCACCCATTAGTTGAGATTCCCAGGGTGGCACAGGCTCAGTTGCCTTATATTTAGCTACAGTGAGAATCATGATGTTTCAGAATGTCCTCATGTAAATTTACTAACTCCTCTGTCAAACCCATGAGTCGGGCTGGACAGCTTCTACTGTCTCACACGCTAGTAAGAAGGTTGGTCCTTAGTGGTCTTATCTGATCAGAGAAGCCTGTGTACCAGATAGGACAACCACACCTGCCTTAACACCTCTGCTGTTTGAGCTTTCCTCAGTGAAGCAGCCAATAATCCCCAGTAACCACAGGAGCAGAGCTGCAATGCTCTACACTGTAGAGAGAAAGTGGATCATAAGGCCTCTCCAGCTCCATGTCAGGACACAGGACAGACATCCTATAAGAATGAACTTATCATCATCTGGCCTTCCACAGAGCCAGATCTGTGAGAAGAGCTAAATCCCAACAGACTGGAAAGATACACCAGGGGAGATGGCAGGATTTCTCTAGTTTCCCTTATGTTATCATTGCCTTCTCTTCCCACAACCCTGTAATCTCCGTTTTCTTCACAGAGATACAGGTAAGGGTGTCTTGGAAGTACTGGCTTCCATGAATTTAGAGTTTGGATGTTGCCAGGATCAAAGATCAGCTTGGCCAAACAGACTGAGCAATGTGGGCATCTATGGGGACTGCTAAAAGGCAGCTGTGCCTGGGGAAGAGCTCGCACTGGGTGGAAAACAAACTCACAGAGAGCAGGTGTAAACCAGTCAGATACAACACAGAAGTATGGGATGGTGGACTTGCTGTCTCCTGGATGTGGATCCCAGCTCATTTATCTTTCTCCCTTCACCCATGCCTTGCCCATTTGTGTGATCCTTTCACACAGCCAAGGAAGGAGAGGGAGGTGTAAGAGGCAGGGTACCTGGGAAGCACCTGGCTGGAGAAACGCAATGAAGGGTCTGTGGAGCAAGATAGAGGATGAGACGGTTTCCTCCCTTGATGGATCACTCCTGCTCGCTACCCCCTCTCTCCATGTCCTCCTTATGGAGCTGGCTGGTGTGTCTGTGTCCAAGCTGAGCTCTGCGAAAGCCAGTGTGGGCAGATTTCTGCAAGCTGCTCATTTTGTGTGTACGTCACCGAGTCCTGCTTTCATCACAGCCCACTCTCTTTCCATAGAGCCCTCGGTCCCTCCAGTCCCAAGAGGAGAAAATGCTCGGCATTTTTCTCTGCTCATGCCCTGTGAATGTCTCCAGATCCATAAACCTTTAAGTAGTCCTTCCTGCAAGTCCACACCACCTATTTCATTGTCAACTCCTCTCATATGAGTGCGGGGCATGTTGGTGTTACCACATGCTCAATATTTTATTATTTGCTTCCTGTTTTGTTCATAACTTTCAAAATGGTGTCTCAAAGATCTGGCATCTTCACTCACTACCTGCCTTAGTGGGGACTTTTACCTATGACTGTCCAGTGGGCAAAAACCCCTTTGCGAGGCCCAGCCACGTTTTCACAATCACTCTGCCTGCCCAGTGTGGTGTTGGGAAACTCCTCAATTATAGCGTGTGCAAGAGCTCTGTAAGAGCAAGTGACTGCCTAGCTCTCTCTGGTGCGTTCATAAGGCTGCTACAGCTGTAAAAGGGAAAAGGCTCAACAGGAAAGGCAAAGACCAGTTCCTTCCTTAGACAACCCCACTGACTTCAGTGCTGTCGCTCTGAGCCACCGAAGGTGATGGGGAAGGGAACCCGGGGCAGTACGCGGGGGCAAGGAGCCACACAACACACACACAATTTGCATGTTGCAGAACGAGATGCAGGCCCAGGCAAGTTGGAGCATAGCCGGGGCCAGTGAATGGCAGCTGGGTATTGCCAAAGACTGAGAGGAGCCGCAGGCAGGTCTGCAGTGGTCACAGCATCACCTGCATGGGTCCCAGATTAACCCCCAGCTTGTGAGACTTACCAAGACAGCCTGTGCAGGCTGGTTAGGGCAAATTTCTCTTTCTCTCCTTGTCCTTGCTGCTTTTCTCTGTCTGATTATGTCAATAGCACCATGTAACTACGAAAATTCTTGCCAAACTCACTTTTCCACTCATTTTTTTCAAAGTAGGAAAAAAACCATGTCCCATCTGTAACTTATTGTGCTTCATTCTCCCTCTAGCAAAAAACAGAATGAGTCTAGCAAGCCACAGATTAGCTACAAGAAGTATCTGTTTTTTTCCTCCTACCAACAGGCAATGGATAGCTCTCTGTAACTTTGTACTGGTTTTTGCCAGCAGGTACAAAGGCCTCTGGGACACTTGGGCTCTTAATTTTCTTTTAGACTCCAGGAGAGTTCAGCACAGGAGAAAGCCCTTGTGGGAGCAGCTACTGGGAAGGTGGCTTTCACACCTTGGAGTCTGAGATGCTGTCCTGGACTCTTGACTGAAACACAGGGGCAGGCATCCAGAGAACTAGAGGGTCATTCAGGCTCTGCTCCTGATTTCCTCTGCAGCCTTGGGAAGTGCCCCCTTCCCACCAGTGTCCGCATCTGTAACATGGGAAATACACACAGTTCCTAATGGCCAAGGAAGGGGGATTAATTAATGAATCCTTGAAACACTGCATGAAAAAATCAAGGCTGCAGGACTCCTTCAGAAAAAGAGTGCACCATTGCTGCATCGCTGAAAACATCTCTAAACAGAGTGGTAATCATTCAAAACTTGACACAGCAGCTTGTATTAGAGGAGAATATGGATTTTAGCCAGGAAAGAAAAACCTGCATGAACCATTTGCCAAATATTTGCAGGCTGCACTTTAAAATCTACTTAAGCAAAGGTTCCTCTGGACACCTTTGGACAATGATGATGTCTAAGATAGACCTAACAATGTGTTAAGACATTTCTGAAAAGGCAATGCAGCTCTACTGGTTTGTCATTCCCTTGAAAACTCCTAAAAAGCATTCAGAGACAATTATATTATGTTCTTCTCTCTGGCTGCAGAGGAGCTCACTCACTGCTGGACACTCACACATACAGAGAGTTCTGGGTGTCTGAATTGATTCACTGCCTGTTAAAGGAGATCTAAATCAGAGTTCAGAGCTTCTACCATTACAGGGCTCTCCAAGGCCATATTTTCAATAGGCCACAATCTCACAGTTACAGGATAACTGGCGTGTGTCCATGAGTTACCTGGTATAGCCAAGTGCCCTCTAGCTTGCTGGCCTCCTCCAGCAGGAGTTTGGAATTAAAGTACTCCGAGTCACACAGTATCACAGTATCACAGTATCACCAGGTTGGAAAGGACCTCTGAGATCATCAAGTCCAACCTATAACCCAACACTAACACCAACACTAATACCAACCATCATCTAAACCATGGCACGCAGTGCCTCATCCAATCTCCCCTTAAACACCTCCAGGGTCGGCGACTCCACCACCTCCCTGGGCAGCGCATTCCAATGGCCGATCACCCTTTCAGTGAAGAACTTCTTCCTCACATCAAGCCTAAACTTTCCCTGACGAAGCTTGAGTCCATGCCCTCTAGTTCTGTCACTGGTCACCTGAGAGAAGAGACCAACCCCTGCCCGACTACAACCTCCTTTTAGGTAGTTGTAGAGAGCAATGAGGTCTCCCCTGAGCCTCCTCTTCTTTAGACTAAACAGCCCCAACTCCCTAGGTCGCTCCTCATAGGGCTTATGCTCAAGCCCCTTCACCATCTTCGTTGCCCTCCTCTGAACACATTCCAGTATCCTAACATCTTTCCCAAACTGGGGGGCCCAGAACTGTACACAATATTCAAGATGAGGCCTGACCAGTGCCGAGTACAGGGGGACAATAACTTCTCTGTTCCTGCTCACTACACTATTCCTGATGCAGGCCAGAATGCCATTGGCCTTCTTGGCCACCTGGGCACACTGCTGCCTCATGTTGAGCTTCCTGTCAACCAGCACTCCCAGGTCCTTTTCTGCCTGACTACTCTCCAGCCACTGTGTCCCCAGTCTATAGCTCTGCATGGGATTGTTGTGCCCAAAATGAAGTACCCGACATTTGGACTTATTAAACATCATCCCATTAGAATCAGCCCATCTCTCCAATCTGTCCAGGTCCCTCTGTAGGGCCATCCTACCCTCTAACAGATCAACCCTTCCTCCCAGCTTGGTATCATCTGCAAACTTGCTGATGATGGACTCAATCCCCTCATCCAGATCATCAATAAAGATATTAAACAGGACCGGACCCAACACCGATCCCTGGGGGACACCACTGGTGACCGGCCACCAACTGGATGAGACACCATTCACCACCACTCTTTGGGCTCGGCCATCCAGCCAATTCCTAACCCAGCACAGAGTGCTCCCATCTAAGCCACGGGCTGCCAGCTTCCCTAGGAGTCTACTGTGGGGGACAGTGTCAAAGGCCTTGCTAAAGTCCAGGTATACCACACCCACAGCCTTCCTCTCATCCACCAGGCGAGTCACATGGTCATAAAAGGAGATCAGGTTGGTCAGGCAGGACCTACCCCTCCTAAAGCCATGCTGGCTGGGCCTGATCTCTTGACCGTTCTGCAGGTGCCGCATGATTTCACCTAGGATTATCTGCTCCATGATTTTACCTGGGACCGAGGTCAGGCTGACAGGTCTGTAATTACCTGGATCATTCTTACGGCCCTTCTGGTGGATGGGTGTCACATTAGCCAACTTCCAGTCTTCCGGGACCTTTCCAGTGAGCCAGGACTGCTGAAAGATGATGGAGAGCGGCTTAGCAAGCTCATCCACCAGCTCTCTTAACACCCTAGGATGGATCTCATCCAGCCCCATAGACTTATGAGGGTCCAAGTGGCTCAGCAGGTCTCTAACTTCCTCCTCATGGATTGCAGGAGGGCCATCTTTCACCCTGCCCTCATCAACCACTTCAGAGGGCCAACTGTCAAGCGAGCTGACATCCTTGCTGTTGAAAACTGAGGCAAAGAAGGCATTAAGTACCTCAGCCTTCTCTGCATCTTTGGTTACTATATTTCCCTCCACATCCAACAAGGAGTGGAGGTCGCTGCCGCCCTTCTTTCTACCATTGATATATTTATAAAAACTCTTTTTATTATCCTTAACAGAAGTGGCCAATTTGAGCTCCAGCTGGGCTTTTGCTTCGCTGATTTTCCTCCTACACGACTTAACAACATCTTTGAACATGACCTGGCTTACGTCCCCTTCTTTCCAATGACGATACATCCTCTTTTTCTTACTTAGTTCCTTCAGAAGCTCCCTACTCATCCAGGTCAGCCATCTGCCCCTATGACTCTTCTTGCAACACATGGGGACAGCCCGCTCCTGTGCCTTCAAGATTTCATTCTTGAAGTGTATCCAGCCTTCCTGGACCCCCTTGCCACTAAGAGCTATTTCCCAGGGTACTTTCCTGACCAGTTCCTTAAATAATCCAAAATCTGCCCGCCGAAAGTCCAGCATCGATGTTCTGTTCCTGGCTTTTCTTGTTACATTGTTTAGAGAGAACTCAATTATCTCATGATCACTACACCCCAGACAGCCTCCGACAACAACATCACCCACCAGCCCTTCTTTGTTTGTAAACAGCAGGTCAAGAAGAGCCTCACCCCTGGTGGGCTCACTCACCAGCTGTGACAGAAAGCAGTCCTCAATACACTCTAAGAACCTCCTGGACTGCCTCCTCTTGGCAGTGTTAAGTTCCCAGCAGATATCCGGAAGGTTAGTCTCCTAAAAGAAAAAGGGCAGCCGATCTAGAGGCAGTCTCCAGCTGCTTAAACAATAGAAGATCCAGATCCTCCTCCTGGTCAGGTGGTCTGTAACATACTCCAACCAGGAGGTCAGACCTGACTGCCCCTCTGACCCTTACCCATAGGCACTCAACCTGGTCATCACCGATCTCGACTTCAACAGCATCCAGGGTTTCCCTAGTGTAGAGGGCCACCCCTCCACCCCTCCTCTCACGCCTGTCTCTCCTGAAGAGCCTGTGGCCTTCCATGGCAGCACTCCAGTTATGACAGTCGTTCCACCACGTTTCCGTGATAGCAACTATATCATAGCTCTCCTGCTGGACCAGTCCCTCATTTCAGTTTTGTTTCCTTATCTAAAGGGCACAAAAACATGAGGGCTTCAAGGCTATTGGAATTGTTCCTTAAACCCCTGGTGCTGACCACCAGCAGTCCCGCTGATAACTCAGGATGAGTTCCTCTCTGCTTCAAAGGAGCTGAGCTTTACTGAATCAAAACACAGTCCCAGTGACTGAGACTGTGACCATGCCTCAACCACTCCTGTACATGGTGCACCTGTAAAGAAATACATCTCATTCAGATTTGGACACCCAGGAGGAAGCGCTCAGCAGGGTGATTTAGTTAGCAAATCCAGTCAGAGGAAAAACCTGCCTGAAGGAAGATGTCAGCAGTTCACTGAACAAAGACTGCTCGTGTTCCAGATGGATTTCCAGCCTTTTCCCGGTGAAATCTCTGACAAATACTCCACAGGCCAACTCCAGTTTGCAAAGAGGTTTTGACTGTGACAGTTCATCACTAATCCAGTTGTTAGATAGATTCCCAGCCCTAGGTCAGAGCAGAGAACATTCAGTAAGCAATTGGACTTTCCTTTTCCGAAAGTTTGGTGTTTGTTTGGCCAGAAAACAGTCAGTAAAGGTCACTGCCATAAGCATGAGGGGAAAACCCTGGATCTTGTCTAACTGAGGGTTATATAATAATTCTGGGACTGAACTCATCATGGTAATTAGCTGGGTTTGCTGCCACACAGCAGATGCAAATTCAGCCGCTCCGTTCTCCTCCAGGCACAGCCTCCCCTCCTGCAGTGCCACCAGGAGGAGAGGTGATACACAGAGAAGCTGAATATTGTAGAAGAACAATCTGCTCTGAGCCAGACCCTTTGGTCTCCCAGGTCTGCACAGCTTCATGTGATGAGAGATACCCAGACGTCACCCCTGTGCACGCAGTGCAAAGCTGCAGGAGCAGCTCTGACCTGTCCTGCACTGGAATAATTCCTTGCTTTATATAAAAAGAAACAAGGAACGAGTCAGAGATGGGGAGAGAGAATATGGGAAAAGCAGAGTCATGTTTCAGCCCAGGAAAAGGATGGGGATGGGTGGCAGCTCTGCAGCCCTGGGCAGTCCAGCCGGCGGTCCCTGCCCCACTGCCGCTCAGCAGCAGAAGCTGGAATGGGTTCCTGCAGCATAGGGCTAACAGCCAGAGAGGCGCCCTGGAAACACTGGAGTGAATGGCACAACTACACCCCAAAGCTATTGTGAAAGGAGCAAATCCTTAATCACTGCTTATTGTTATCCCAGCCTGCCTCACCCTTCCTTGCTTAACGTGGCTGCAGGATCCTGGCAAGGAAATGAAAACCCCATAAATCCCATCTTCCCATCTACCAGCATTGCAGCGTATAAAATCCCAGGTGTAACCTCTTGCACTCCGTGCACTCTGTGCACAAGAGAATGTATTTGTAAATGCCAAGGTCTGGCTTTGCACACTCCTTGTGAACTTGGAAATGAAACCTTGGTCTAAGTGGTCTCTTCTGTTAGACACCCACCCTAGGTTATTACTACAGAGGAGCAGGCAATGCTGAGCTGAGCGCCTTGGTTTGCTGCTGTCTGAACGGTCACAAAGTGCTGAGTTCTGCACAAAAGCGCTTCTTACTTCCAGGTTTCTCAGAAGATCCAAGCTGCTAGCATGGGTTTGCTGTTCCAGGGCTGTTTATCAGCGTGGAACTGGGGAAGCTGTGCTTGTTATTACATGAAAGATCCAAAGTGCTAGAGGGTCCTTTGGGTTTTCGTGGTGGTTGGGGGTGGGGTTTTGTTTGTTTGTTTGTTAGTTTTTATGGTACCAAGTATCAACTGTACTGAAAAAAAACAACAACTAACCAACATCCCCAAGCCCCCATTAAAACCAATGCTTTTATTAATTCTGTTTCATTTCCCCAGTTTCTTGTGGTAAATATAACAACTGTAAAACTAAGTTTTGTTGTTTGCATTTAAACTGCTACACAGGATCAAAGAGTGGAATTACAACAAAATGTTAAGTCTTTGATGAACCATTTCTTAACCTACCTGCAATTAACCACATAAAACCCTTAGGAGTGATGTATTCTTCTACTGATGAAGAAAATCTCCCTCAATTGTTTCTCAATGGCAGGCAAATTCTGCTCTCATTTGTGCTGTGTAAGCAAAATAGCTCCACTGAGGAATCATAATTTGCCACTCAACTGACAGAGCTGAATGTTACAGAGCAGATGCAAATAACTGTTGAAGTTCTTTACAGAAAGGCTTGCAGCCTAAAAAAACTGGAAGATCCAGCCTCAGCCCTCTTCATGCACTGTTACACACACCAACAAGCACAAACTTTGCCTTCCTCATTTTTAACATCCTCAAATAAAATGAGAAATAGCATAGGAATATGCAGATGATAAGCTACCTTTTTGATCTTACGAAGACAGGAGATACTAACAGAGGCAACTGTTCTTACAGGCATTGCACTGAAATCTGGCCACTGAAATCCTCAAGATGTGTATCAAAATACCACCTTTAAATAAGAAAAAAAGCAGCCTAAGAATCATGTATCTCAAGGATAATCACACTAAGCAGTAAAGTTAGAACTGACATAAAAGCTTCTGAGCACTCCCATGGCAAAGTTCTTGCAATTTCTTTATAAAATTTCAAAATTTGTTATTAAAGGATTTGAAATTACTGCTCCATAATGGACGGATCAATGCCTGCAGAGGAGCACTGCCTTACACACGACGCATGCTTTTCAGGGATATTTTAGAATGATGGACGCTGAGCTGGTCCCTGCTGAGATATGCAGAGATTTTTTAATTTCTTTTAGGAGTTCTTAATCATTTTGTATTACCCAGAACTCTGAAACCTGAGCCTTTCTCCTCTGAAGATGATGTTCTATTAATGCTGTCAACAAGAAACTGCTGCCTTGATGCTGTTTCCAATCACTGTGCAGCAGGAATTACTGTGCCATCTGGTTGCTCTGATCAGTGTGATTCACTGAGGTCACTGTGTAGCAATTTGGTGGTCAAGCTCTGAGCCGCTGCGTGTGAGTGGGCAACACACTATAGCTTTCACGCTTTGCCTGTCTTTGCAGCCAAGCTCCTTCTTGCCCACTATTTTTTTCTGTTCTGTGAGCTGCTTCCTTATGCTGGGCAGCCTCTTCTCCTTTCATGGTCTCTCCCAACCCGAAGTGCCATGTGGGTTCTGGTACATCACCTGTTCAATGCACGCATTTTCACTCTGTGTTTCCATATGGCTTTCTTCATTGCACCTTTTCATGGAGGGATGTTTGGAATACTGTGGTTTTCGCATACTACTTGTGAAACACGGTTCATCCTGTTCCTGGTGAGGTGTGCGCTTGGATATGAGTAAACAGAGGGTAACTAAGCCTTCATATCAGCCTCCTAGTTTACATCAAACTCCAAACATAGATCTGCAACTGATAGAATCTTCGCCATCCTTTCAGAAATATTTACCAGAGGAAGTGCTAGGCAAGGGGGGAAGTGACCTATGGATAAGGGTCTTCTTGGATACGTCTGCCATTTCAGTAGCTGGCCGAGGACACTACCTGACTGTGACACTAAGGAAAGCTCTGCACATGAGTAGCTCGTTGAACTACAGCTGCACAACTTGCCTGACAGCCCCATCCAGCTGTGCCCATAACTGTCTGTACCTTGGAAACCGTAAGAATAGCAGTGGCTGCTGTGGGTGACGACACAGCCCTGGTGAGTGTCCTCAGGACTGTGAGGATGCTGCTGCTGTTGGTGGTCTCTGCTTTTCAGTTCATATGGAATCTCACAGCTTCAGCCTGTGAAGCAACCTCTGAGGACAGGCTGTGTGTTCCTGCTGGTACCACCACCCAGGGTCACGTTCCTCACTTTAGGTAGTGAGGCCGATAGTCAGAGCGCATCCTCCCCCGGTGGCAGAGGAAAATCTATCGCTGTTTTTACAATCCCATGCCACTACAAGTAGGTCAGTGAATCACCCTGGTGACTCACTGCGGTGTCTGTTGATTCTAAGCACTTCAGTGGTGCCTGTTCTTGAAAGACACTGCTGCAGAGGCCAGGATTTCAGGAAAGATGCTCACAGGGAGGCTGGTGAGTTCGAATTTGGAATGGGATTTACAAAACATTAACTGAAATCCATTGAAAAGCAGATTCATCCCTGTCAACTCATTCTCTGCTGTACTGACCAATGCCCAAGAGAGGAAGACAAGTCACCAGTTCGAGCTTGTAGCCTTCAGCAAGAGTTTGCATCACTGCTCTGTCATGAGATGGCATCACCCTGCTGTAGTATAGTGTATCATGTGCTGCATCAATCAGTGATTATGACCACAGGGAGCAAAATTCTCACCTCAAATGCTTTAAATAAAGATTCTGACATTTTCAAACCACAATATTTTGTGGGTCCTATGATTTCCAATCTGAATCCATGCTTCAAGCCTTTTTCCAGTAATCAGGAATGTCAAAAACTATAACAGAGATTCTCGCCTGCTCCAATACCCCAAGGAATCTTGAAGTAATATAGAAACTGCAGAAAGTCTTGCCATGAGATTGTGAAATCTGGCAATACTGATGGACAGAGGGTGACTTGCTGCTCCCTCACCGTTAGCTCATAGGAGCGTCCAGCCAGGCAAGGAGATGGAGTTAATACACAGGCTCCGCTGGGCCCACTTCGTGACACGGTGTCTATGTAACAACTCAAAGGTTTCCATGGATTTATTAAACACGACCAGACTTTGTGCCTTGGAGCCAGCATGAACTCAAACTTCTTGGGTTTTTTGCTTTCTTTATTGTAACTTCCATAATTTCTGAAACTAAAATCTGGTTTTCCCTCTTCTGGTGATTCCGGGATCTGTGCTGCTGGGGAGGTGGGGGTGCAACATTGCTGGGCAGCGATTTGGGGAATTCTTCAAATTCCGTGTATTCAGCCTCAGGAGAAAGGAGAGGCTTGCATGGCTTGATTGTGACTGATTTGATTGATTAAGTTACTCCTTCCCCAGGAGTATGGTGCCTTATGAAGGGGTTTGGGAGTGGAACCTCTGCCTTTCCTATGCAAGTAAGAACTGTGGCATGTTCAGAAGGTAAAGAACAAAAGGCAATCCAAGCAGTGCAGTGAATTAGAAACTAGATTTTGCAGAACACTCCTGATCTGCCAGCTACAGTCCTGACTGCCGTCCTCAAACTCTGCTGGTCAGATCCTTGGGCGTTCAGACTTGTGACAATCACATCACTTCCCCTGCAGACCACTTCCACCTATTAATAACCGGACATTGTCTCTGATAAGAGACACGTGCTTTGCTTGGGGCACCAGCTTTGCAGCCTGCGGGCAGGAACGCTTCCTCTGTGACCACTGTAACACCCATTGCAAACAACCAGCACTAAGATAGGTCCATCATTGTAAAAATCACTTGTGGAAAGGAAAAAAAAAGCCACTGAAATGCAACAGATCTATGAAGGCTCCTTTGGAGCTGTGATGAGCTCTCCTGCACTCACCAGTGACAGGTTCTGGATCAATGTGTCCTCTGCTGCACTGTCATTAAGGGGCTGCTGCACCAGTCACATGTCCCTGCACAAGAAACGCTGAAATGCCTGCAGAGCACGGATTCTGCACAGTGACACAACCGCAGCAGAACTACCAATGGCCAACAGCGTCTGCAAGATGGTTTGGATGACAACACTTTCATCAACAGATCTGTGACGTTCTCTTGGTAACTGTAAGAGACCTGAACACATACGCCTGAGCCCACAGCTCCTTCCTAACCGTGAAAAAATGCAACAGTTCATTAGCAGCACACTCTACAGTGCCCCTCACGGCTACCGTCACATCTGACAGCTGCATTTCTAGTGCAATCACTTGTTCTTACTTGGCCAAGGTCTGATTCAAACCATACAGAAAGGAAGAATTGTAAAAACTTGGTAACGTTTCAAGCTCCTTCTGTAAAAACCATTCTCAGGGGATGAGGAGGGGGGTTGAATGTGCAGTGATTTGATCTCTTCCTCCCCATTTCTGTGAAAGAAGTGACAGCTTGTGACTAAGGAGATCAATCACACAATAGGAATGACAACAAATAGAGAAACTCCATCGTGAAAACATGGTGGGGCTATATTTGGAAATAAGTCATTGATGATCCAATGTCTGTTCCCAAATGAAAGGATGGCTGGAAAGAAATAAGTTGGATTCTGAATGGGAGCTGTGAATACAAAACTTGAATACAGACAGGAACTTAAAAGAATCTTATCCATTCTTCATGGAGCTGTTTTATTGTCTCGCCTCCTGTTTTTACTTGGTCCTTACGACTGTGAGAATAAATATGGAAGAAGGCAACAAAAATTCCCCAAATACAAACCTCCTGCATTGCCTGCATTGCTCACTGCATTGTGGCCACTCAACAATAAATCGCTTTTGCCTAATGTCTGGCTGCCCTAATATCAGTGCCAGGGCAGGCACTTCTCCATCCACTGCAACACTAGCAGCCCAGCTCCATGAGATTTATGTTCAGTTTGGACAACTTTATCCTCTGGATTTGCATGGCTATGCAGGCAAGCTGCTAAAAATAATGAGTGTGTTTCTACTTGACCATGGTCAGGAGATGATATATAAAAATTTGAGGAGAAATTCTAAAAAACTGCCAGGGTCACACGGTACCACTGCTGATATTTTATTCCCCAGTTGGAACACTTTAAATTTGTAAACCCTGGTTCAGAATTGCATTTAAGCAGATTTTTAATTTCCAACACCGGCCTTACAGGCCGGTCTGAGAAGGTTTTCTTGAACCAAGACAATGTGCATCTGAATCACATGGTGCGTTCATACCCCAATGACTTGATTATGAGGTAATCTCAAAAAAAGAAGACGTTTGATTTTGGAAGATCAGAGCTGAAGAATGCAGAAAAAATTGTTAACAGTGACTTTGTCTCTCTGCTCGGCAGGCACACAGGGGATTCTCCCCAGTCCTGCCACAGCCCACACAGCTGCTTCCCCTCCTGGTCCCACTGGGCTCACTCTCCACAGCTGGTTAGTCTGGCTCTCCACAACACCCTGCAGCTTCCAGAACTAGAGACTGGGGTGATGTTAACCGAGAAGGGGAATGCAAAAGGGCCTCCTGGCTATATAATAGCAAATAAATAAGATAAGGCTACCTATATCCCCCAATGTTCGCTCCAACAGGGATTACAAAATCCACATGTTCACAGGGATGGGAGCAGGCTAAGAAAACAGGACAGGTTCCCCCAGTACTCTCGCAGTCTCCACCTATTTTGGGTTTCACCCTGCATGACTGCTAGGTATCGGCAGCACCCTCATAGTCATGTAATGATAAACTGTCCAATGAAGGGCTCCAGCCAACACTCAGTGCTGCTGCAGCAGCATCTGCTTTTAACTGCATCTCACCTGGTTCATTGCAGAAACCCAGTCTGCTCCAGGCAAGCTTAGAGCCTACTAGCAAAGCCAACACAGCTTTGTCAAGAACAAATCATGTCAAGTCATGCTTCCTGCTTGGAGCAGGAGACCTACAGCCTTGCTGTGGTAAGAGTCTCAGCCTTGCTGAAGTAAGAGACCTATCTAAAGACGTTAGCTAGGGGTTTAGGTCCCATTCACCGGGGATTTGAATAGAAATGTGTCTCAGGCTTTTAGAACTGTTTGTATCTGATTATAACTAACACTGCCTTACTGAGGAGCTCACGTGACCTCTCAAGTTCCCTTTCATCGTCATATATTTGGGATCAGTTTAGTCATATAGGCAAATATGAAGACAGAAGTATGATGGCTTCCCTGAACCGAGCCAGACTGGAAGGAGCCAAGAGAGAACACGGATCATGAGACTTTCAATTCTCTGCTGTAATCAATGCCTCTTCTCCCCACCACTACATAGCACTAAGCACTAAGCGAATTGATGCACATTCTCAAAGCTCTCAGGGAAATTCTCAGCTTCCTCTTCCTTTTTATACACTACACATCAAGTCTTAAGACTGATAACTGGATCTTACTGAAGATCAGATGAGCTGTGGGACAGCTGTGGCAGTGACAGTCTCACATTTCTATAGGGATTACTGATAGAGAACGAGAGGCTGCCTGTGTCTGCCAGGACACCTATTCCTTTGGGGTACTTATACACCCATGAAAGAATGCCTTAATTGCCATAGAGCTGGTTGAGGTTGGGGTTTCAGTGCATGGGGGTTTAAAAAATGGTTTGTCCTTAACCCAGGAGTTTTCAATATTTTCAAACCAGCAAGCAGGGTAGACTAGAGATTATCATTATTTAACATGTGGGGCTCTAATGCTGGTGAGGATCAGATTGGAACTTACGGCAATTTTGGCAAACTAGAAAAACAATTAAAAAGAAAAAAGAATGCCAGTTTCTCTTGGCAAATACAAGAAAATGAGTTTCAATGAGAAGATGGCCCTGGCTGGGATACTGCTGTCCTGGCAGCGGTTCTACGGGGAGTAGGTCTCTGGGTTAGAATCATTCACAGCAGATGAGTCAACGACATCATGCTGTGGGGAAAAATACAGCCATGTACGGAAGTGTCTGTGCTGGAGCAGGGCCTGCACAGCACCTGAAATAACCCTGCTGCACTGCTTGCTAGGCACTCATGAAGCCTTGACCCAAACACGAGTGCAGCTCTAGGTGCTGAGAAGCACATGGGCAATAAGAGACAGGAGGAGCCCAACCAATGCATTCAGAGGCTCTGGAACCTTCCCTGTGAGCAGAGACCAGACCCACTGCATCAGGCACAGAAGCAGTCAGGAGAGGGGATGCCGGAGCTGTCTTATGGTACATGAGGAGTGCAGAAATAAAACTTTTCAGTTACTACAGACAGCACAAGAACTATTGGAATCCAGGTGCAGCGACTGTAACAAGCTTTCATCACAATAATGGGACGAGGTGGTGTAGGCTCTCTGTTATCACAGGTTTTTAAAGCAGGCGAAATGATGTCATAGACCGAGTGACCCTGATATTGGACAGAGAGATGAACATAAAGTTCCTTTGAATACTATTTATTTTGTCATTCACTGAAAGAAGAATAACAGACAGTGTATTGCACAAGTCTCATTCCTGAGCTCAAGACTACAAAAGAAAACAATTCTAAAGAAGTGATGTACATCCCTCTGCCTCTCAGATGAGTTGCTTCTCACAAGACCATGAGGATGTGAATGTTATCAATTCCTGTTATGATAGGCAGAATCATAAAAATACTAACATGGGAAGAAAGAACCTCAAACAACTCAACCTCTTCCCCTTTAATTTTGACACAAGTTCCTTCTGTTCAACAAAAAAAGACATTTCTCTGGTTTCTGCTATTATGGAAATAAAGAAGTGTTTGGCACACCAACTGTGAAGCTCTCTAACAAACTCTGCTCCTACCAGAAATTAATTCCTTGCCTAACATTATAACGCATTGCATAGCTCAAAGCCTGTGAGACACACTGGTGTCATTTTAATAGTTTTAATTTGCTGTGACTGTGCATTTATCTCAATTCTCTGTGCCCCAGACCCTATCTCCTAGGAATCCTGCAAGGCTAAAACAGTAACTGTGAAAGAGAAGTCACTAAATAGGTACATCACAATATACCTAAATCAGTCCTTCCCTTGCCAACACATCAAAACATGGAATGGGCTCAATAGCACTTTGACTGGAATGCATGTCAGCTACTCCTATTTCACACAGCTTTTTAGATTAACAAAACTTTAGCAGGGTTTGATTTTGGGTTTATTTGGAAAATGCCTCCTATATTCATAAAATCTCAAAAGGATCTGAAAACCAGGAATAGCATCACTCCAAACTTTCTTTCATTTAGTGAAAATGGCTGCTACAATCGCTAAAAGAACTTCAATGACTTACATAAGGCAAGAGACGTTTAGATTCAATAACCACATTTTACACATGAGACAATCTGAAATTAAAGATCATTTTCACAAGTGGAAGTGTTACTATAATGAAGATCCTTATGGGAGCATTTCCATGCTGACTGAGGATTCAAAACAAGATAAAATTCAGTACATATAAATCTCATTCAGAATCAGGGTTCAGGAAACTGAGACCAAGGGGCTGAACCTCATTTTCTGATTCTAATTCCGCAAAGAGCAAGCTGCAGGAGAGAAGGAAACAGAGATTCTCATCATCTGCTGGGCAATCAGCTTTACACAGTGCAAGCAGTACAAGGAGTAGAAGAACGTGGATTCTGACAGGGAGCATGGACGGAAATCCTGCAGCCAGGGAGTTTTGTGCTTGGCTGGACAGAAGAGATCACCAGAGCAGATGAAGCCTAGGAAAACCTCTCTGAAAAGACAGTTATCCTTCTTTCCATTTGATGAAGACAGATGTAGGACATGAAATAATGGTGTATTAATATGACAACTTTTGCATACCTTTCTGCATCTGAAATAACCACTCTGAATGAACTTTCCTTTTTGGCCTCTTCAGTTCAGTCAAAGTTTGTGAACATACAAGAAATGTAAAACATATGCTGTGTTCTTAAATGTAAGGGTATTAATGGAGAAATTGCTGACCAGGAAAGGTTTCTAACCAAGGCCTCCAAAGTAATGAAACACAGCAAACCAGAGATGGTTGCAGCAGGCAGATCCAGCAACCTCTGCTCTGAAACCAGCGCCAAGATCAACACTGACTCATGGAGAGCTGTTTAAATTCAAAAGCAAACCACTGCACAACTGCATTATGTCCTAGAGAAAAGCCAGACTTAGAGATTTTATCTTCTTCTTTTATGAAGCTCCTCAAAATGACTTCTGGGCAATTCCAGACAAAAACTGAGGAGAGTTTAGAAAATGCATGGGCTAAGCTGGCTGAAATGAGCTGAAGGCAGGTAACCAGTAAGCACATGGGTAAGAATTGCCATTTGTGACACTCCCTTTAATTCCCTTTAACTCATGTTCTTTTCACAAAGGCAAGGAGAAGTTGCTTCCCCCATACAGCATTTCAAAAATAGTATAATCCAGGTTTGTCTCGGCCTTGTAAGAGTACACCTTTAACTCCGAGAGTGCACTCCCAATGCCCCTTTCAGAGTGAAAGTCTATCCAAACAGACCCTTGGCCTGAAACAGCTCTTTTGTCAGGACGTTACCAGTACCTGAGAACAGAGGCCACTACAAGGTGTTTTATAACATCAACTGGAACAATGGCTACCATGAACACAACATGCTTTTGCACACAGCAATGAGCTTTATAGCCCAGAAACAGAGGGACTGCACCGTAAAGAGTTTTGGTTGTAACCTTCATGCTGAAGGCTTTTCTGGTTTGCAAATATTTACTGAGTCAGATCTGATACCTTCAGTCATAAGTGGGTCATACAAACATAGCATAGCAATTTCATGAATATCTGTCTGATATTTGAATGAAATCTCACAAACAATTGTGCTTCTATGCGTTACAGTCAATTCAACAAACTCCGTTTGTCCTCTTCAACACATTTTTCTCTGGCATTCCTATTGTTGTCATAAATTTACATGAAACAGTGCTGGAATTACACTCAAGATACTTCAAATTATCACTCTATTTAATACAGAGAAGAGAAGGGAAGGGAAGGGAAGGGAAGGGAAGGGAAGGGAAGGGAAGGGAAGGGAAGGGAAGGGAAGGGAAGGGAAGGGAAGGGAAGGGAAGGGAAGGGAAGGGAAGGGAAGGGAAGGGAAGGGAAGAGAAGAGAAGAGAAGAGAAGAGAAGAGAAGAGAAGAGAAGAGAAGAGAAGAGAAGAGAAGAGAAGAGAAGAGAAGAGAAGAGAAGAGAAGAGAAGAGAAGAGAAGAGAAGAGAAGAGAAGAGAAGAGAAGAGAAGAGAAGAGAAGAGAAGAGAAGAGAAGAGAAGAGAAGAGAAGAGAAGAGAAGAGAAGAGAAGAGAAGAGAAGAGAGAGAAGAGAAGAGGCTTGTATAATTAAGACTGAACTTTTAAAACTGTAAAGAAAACAACCTGACAGTTGCTTATGTATTCCATATACTCATGATTTATGCGAGAACTATCTTCTTTCCTAGTTAGGCTAAGTGTCTGAACATGTTCGTAAAACATGCAGCTTTGCCATGAATTGCATGGCAATTACCGAAAAAACAACACCCGAAGCCAAATCTGCAAGGATGATGATATCCATGGCAGAACAAACCAGTATAATCATGGTTCAGTTCCACACCAACATCTGTAACCATGCCAGGATGGGCGAATACAGACAGGAGAGACACAAAGCCATTCATTTTTTTCCATTCCAAATAGTTTTTGGTTCTTACCACATGATTATTGAACTTCTTCAGGATATTAAAATCAAAACTTTAACACATTGATCTACATAATCTGGTTCATATCCATTCCTCATTCTGCTGACACATCCAAAGAATTCTCAAAAAAGAGAAGTGACATTTACCCTTGTAAAACCTGAGAACAGCATCCTTCAGAGTTCTCTGTGCTTTAGCAACAGGTTGAGACAATTGTTGGGAATACAGATGAAGGGGTTTGGTACACAGTGCTCTGAGTTAACCTTGGAATAGGTTTCAACCCAACAGCAGTACTGACTAATTCTGGTCCACTTCAGAAGCAGCGTTTTTAACTGAGAAGCAGCATTGTTTTAAACACTCCTGCACTTCATATTAGAGTTCACTCAGAAGTTTCAGATGCTGCCTCCCTCCTAACACCTCTGCTTCTTTCCAAACTGCTAGTTTGATCAGGCATCCCTCTCTTTGATATCCCATTTTTCATGCACATTAGAATGAGAAAGCTGACCAAGACAGGTCTCTCTCCAGAATTAAACAAGAAGATGGATGCAGAGGTTTGCAATCACAGCAATTGTCTAAACTTCCTAACTGCATCCTAACACCCTGTGATCCATGAGGCCAACCAAATTGGTCCTGGGCTTGCCTCTTCCAGTAAACTGAAAGTCACACAGGATTCTTTTGTCTGGTTTTACAACATTAACAATTGTCTTAATTATGTTCAATGATAGTTTCCCTGTCAATGCCTGTCATCATTTATATGCCAATTCACTGACTTCATTTGTCAAAGCCTTCCATGTGGCTTCAGTGGATTTTCAAACTTCACCACGTAACCAAAAGAGTTCTTTGGAATAGGATGAGACCGATGTTTTTTTAAATTTCTGTATTTCGCTTCAGTTCCTTTTAAAATAATTTCAAGTGACTGAAACCGAGCAAGCATGGACATAGGATCACATACCACCCTGTCACACCAATGCGATGCCTCTTTGAAACAGCACGGGGGGCAAATAAACCAGGCTTCAATGCCATGGAAGTGGGCTACTGAAAAAAGTAGGCCAGATGGAAACAACATAAAACAAAGTTCATCAAGGTATGTGGACATATTGGTCAAAATCTGAGGAGTAAATCCAAAGCCAAAATGCAATTTGGCAGATAGTTATGACCAAAATGTCAATAACAGAAGAAGAGATTACAATGTACGGCATGCAGTGTCTATAGGGAGGAAGTGAATAGGGATGACCTTACAAGGTTGACAGTCGTATTCAGTCTTAAAAGCTACTTAAGTCACATCCTACTCTGTTTAGAAATGCAGCCTATGATTATGTAAAGCAAGACAGACGTAGCATCAAGTCATGATTGCATAAACTTATTTAGGGTAAATAAAGGAAGCAGCATGAAAAATATGTTGAAAATGTGCCTGCTGTTAGGCAGTCCTCTCTCTCGTGCTGTTGCAATCGTGTTGCTGCTGTGTCCATCAGTAAACTTGCGTAGGGACAGATATATCCAAAAGTTGTTCTTTGCCATCACAAATACTGAATTTGCAAACACAGCTCATTTCCATGGTGGGTCTGAGGAACGAGTCGTAGGGGTACTGAGAAAACAAACAGGGCTGGGAGCATCTGGACTATGCTCTTCCGTGATCAGGCGACAACTGTGAAGCAGCAATATGGTACAGCCTTCCAAGGAGATGCACTGACTCATTTCAGGAGAGCTGTGCCATTCCATATATATTTGAAATACAGAAATACTATGAAGGGGACCTTCATTCTTCACATCCTGAGTTTCATACAATTCAATCAATTAATATTTCACTTATGTAAGACTTGGATTTTGACTTCTTTGCTAACTGGACAGAAAATGGGCAGCCAGCCCTTGCTGTGGCACTGGTGAAAAGAAAAGATATGTCTCTGTACATTTGCATGGCTTTTACCATCCCTCTCCCCACAACCATGGGGAAGGTTGCTTACTAAGCTGTACTTGTACAGTATTCTATCCAGTTTTCTTATCCAGATCTGGGATGTCATGAAGTCTACTGGTAAAAAAGTTGCACTTTAAGATTGATTTACATATCTCCTCACATCAATAGAGACACTGGTACTAAAAGACACTGCCCAGCAGACCCTCACTGTTCACTTAGACACCTATGAGACATCAAAAGAAACACATGCAAGGACATCATCTAAATACTCTTCTTTGCCCGATTCATATTACTGAACATCAGAACTTAATCCTGCAGCTTTTATATGTAATAAATTCAAATGTAAATTTTAATGCATGCATTTAAGAAAACAATCTGCCCTTTGAAGTTCTTGAGTAGGCAAACCTCACGTGGCCGCGTGGCTGCAAGTGCCAGAACCTATTTGTGCATGTCCGCAACAACAAACTAATCCCATAGATGAGCTCCTGCCAAGGCAAGGAAAGCATCCAGGCTTTCAGTGCTCTTAAAGAGAAGAGACAGGTCTGTTGTGTGGGCACAACACTGAACTCCAAGGAATGCAGGAGTTCATGATGCTCAACTCTGTCAGTAGGACTCTTCCTGGGGGGGGATCACATAAGCACTGTGAGCTTAATGAGCATGTATGATTCTCAGAAAATGAGGAGCTTTAATGTACTCAAACTCTGGTGAAGAAAAGTGAATAAAACGCGAGTTTGGGAGCACCAGTTCACTACACTGTGTAGCCTAGGAAGGCATCTGTAAGACCTTACGGATTTTAACTTTGCAAAATTTCAGATGCAAAGCAATTTTCAGGGTACGTTAGAAAGCGTTACCAATGACAGTTGAGTAGGAATCTTCTGTGGTATTTTCACACTAGTAGAAGTCTTTGTGCGGGTTTTTAGCAGAACAATGGAGGAAGGTTAAGGATACTACTCTATTTTATTTTGCTCACAAAATTACTATGTGCCGAGTCTGCAAAGGATTCCAAATAAACATTTCTACAATAAACTAGGCCAGAAGCAAGGATTTTCTAAAGAACATGAGAAAATGGTATGATAAATGCTGTTGAACT
Source organism: Dromococcyx pavoninus (assembly GCA_033558185.1). Classification (NCBI taxonomy): domain Eukaryota; kingdom Metazoa; phylum Chordata; class Aves; order Cuculiformes; family Neomorphidae; genus Dromococcyx; species Dromococcyx pavoninus. The sequence goes on along the minus strand of JAUMJL010001208.1, from coordinate 71,892 downwards.
CCAGCTTGTTCAGGAGCTCACTTGACATAAGCCTAAAGGATTAATGGCAGAAGTGTGACATTTTATCTCCTGAACTTCTAACTGTATAAGTTGCACACACACTGAATGGGCTTGTACATGAAATTTATGAGATTTGTGAAGAAATATAACATTGTCAGTGTGGACCAATCCTGGCTCAGAGAACAGCAGTCCAGCTTTTCATCTGGTGGAAATCTTAATCATAGGAAGGAAATCCTTAGCAGCATTGGAAGAAGGAGTGTCTTTATCAGCAAGACCAATATCCTATTCTTTTCTCTTTCTCATTAAAATTAACATCTCCAGAGAAGTGGAAGTCTGATTCAGAATTTCTACAGCTCTTAAATGACTAAAATAGTCAGGAAATGGGAATGGTGATACAAACAGTATCTACTTCTCATCATCCTAGGCCTGAATGCCGTTCTTCACTTGAGCACAGTACTTTGCTGCCAGATGATGTATGGGATGAGAGGCTGTGCACTGTATACATTCATGTTGATGCCTCCCTCCCACTACGGGGCAGCTACTGCAGAACATACAAGGCAAGGTGGGAATTTACACCCACTGCTACTTTATTTTATTTTAGCTACATTACTTTTTTACTTTAAAAGCATAGATAGGATAATGGACAGCAGAACACTGGAACAAAAGGGAAATGGGCTTTAATGTGGGACACCAAAAGCAAGCGGTTCCTTGTAGAAGAAGAGTAAGCACTATTTTGACCAGTGAAGAAAGCAAATAGATTTCAAATTATCCTCGTCTTCATTCTGACAAAATCATAAAGATTCTGCAAGTTTTAGCAATCAATCATGGTCCAAAAGGTTGGAATGTTCATCTAGACTTCAGAATGGTGCTGTCTTTATCAAACTGAACTCCTGTTCCTCCTCCCAGCAGCCCCAAACACACCGCTTTATTCTTTCTGGCACCCTGCCCTCTGACTCCCTGATGACTCTGAGGAATCTTTATGTATGTGGAGCAGAGACAAACTGTTCCATTTAAACCTCCTAATTATCTCTGTATTACTCTTGTCAGGTCCCTGGGAAAATGTCTCAAAGCAAAGCATCTTGGAGTTCATTTATTGTTCCCTATTAACACTCAAACTAGTGTTGCCCTGAAGGTCCCAAACAATGCAGCCTGCAGCCGCCTGCAGCCTCCTGCACTGTAAGGACAAGAGAAAGACCAGCAGGTCCTTCACTTTCTCTCTTTCTCTTGCAGGACACATCCAAATGAAAGAGCAACTGATGGCAGAATTGGTGAAATCCTTCCATCCCTTTGGACACTCGGCACGTGAGACGTGTTTGTTAAAAGAGTTTTGTGAAGGTTTAGGAACGTAATGATAGGATTTATGTGCATGAAGAAGTTCTTTTCCCATCTTTCCACCTCAGGGGCAGGAATTCTACAGCAGTTCTTTGGGGTTTTTCCCTGCTGACTCACAACATCGACCATCATAAACCAGAAAATTAGGACACTTGAAATTTTCTCAAAACATGGGCCTTGGTTACTCTAACATCTGTATTCTGTGGATAGTTAATATTATGGATTTGTCTGTCATTTCACAGTAATCAGATAGATCCACTGGCACCATTACCAGTGACTGAACTTTGCCTTCCACACAGGAAGCTGTTTGTCCTAACAGGGCTCTTCTTTTAGGACACTTCAGCTTAAACTGAACAATATTTTGCTTGAAAGGCATAGGATCTGTAGAACATCTGACAGGGAAAAATATGAAATTATCAGGACTGACCAATCCTGGTCTAGTTTTTTGTCTAGTGGAGATGCTCGTTATAGGGATGGATAGGCAATGGCAGCTAAAACATTGCTGAAGCAGGGAAGTAATAGATGCGACTGGTGCTGGTAAGTGTGCACGGATTTGTTAAAAAAGCCTGAAGTTTCACTTCTCAAGGGCCATGGTCTCCAAACAACAATATTTTTTGGCAGCCAGCAAACATTCCAGCTAGAATACAAACACCATCTATCAGTTGAGAGTAAACATCTCCTGATTGACTCTGCAGTCTCAAGTGGCGGAACTGAGTTAAGACACTGGACAACCACAGACAGCCCCTCATCTCCCCAGAAATGAATGTATCACACTACAGCAAGGACCATTTTTGATGTACGTGTCTTCTTTAGGATTGGAACTCTCAATTTGTCAATATTCCCATTCACATCTCCTAGAATCTATGAGGTGGGCAGATTGCTGTGAGCAATGTTCATCTCAAGAGAACAGAGACAGGCAGGAACTGATTTGTCAGTGATGGAAATTATTTGGGCAATCTTTCTAGTACTGCCATTGATTTCTCTTCACAGATTTCATTTTTATGACCTTGATCCAGCCCACTGAACTTTCCATACCTCGATTCCTCATTTGTTGTCCTACCAAATAACGATGTATTAGTTGAACTGTCAATTTCTTAAAAATACAACTTTCTATGCATTTATCAAATGCTTAAAACAACAAAATCCTATTCTATCGTGGGTTTTTGAAGAGCCAAATCCAGAAAATACATATAGATTGCAACAGCTTTCAAAACTTACTTTAAAAAAAGAGACATAACGTGTTGGTTGGTTGGTCACCTTAAGACACTTAAGTGAACTTTTCATCAAAGACACTTTAGTCAACTTTTCATCAAACTTAAGTGCCAGCTCAAGAATGTCTAAAAAGAGTGAATAGAAGCACTCACATTTAAAACAATTTGGCAAACTGTACTCAAGGTAATTCCATACACTTTATGGGCTTGAATCACCTGTTGGCATGAGACACGAGTTTCACTGGCTTTTTAAATTCTAAATATAGACCACACATATTGAAGTACTTTCTGTAATCTTAAAAATTACTCCACACCCAAACAAATCTAATCTACCATGAATGACCTCAAACCCCTTAGACTTTCCTGGAGACAGCAGGCATGCGAGGAAGTGCAATGTCCCAGATGCTGTGGGTGAACTCTGTATTTGGGACTGACAGGCTACTTCAATTACAAACTTCACAAAAACCCAGCTCTGTTCCAATTAATCAGTATTAAGGGTTCCTGCAACATCTTGTACTTATGAACTGGAACACATGAAGTGGCCTGAAAGAATGTGGAGTATGTAACAACATGAAAATACAAATATTTATAATTTACTCTAAATGATGAAATGCATAGTTTCCAAAAAACAGCTGATAAGGTAGTCAGCAAAAAGGTCTTAATTTCAAGGGAGTTGTTGTTCTTAATCAATATTTCCAAAACAGAAGGCTGTTTTTCTTAATATTCACTGAAGGAGAGAGATAGTAGTTGGGGGGATTTAGCACTGTGGAGCCATTAAAAATGGTAATGAAACCAGACACATGGTACATAGTCACATGCACTGCCCTCAGGGCACTGCAATGTTCATGAGATTTCATTCAAGGTATCTGGAAGCAGAACCCTGGGATGGAACTCACACCATTTAGGATTTACCCCCTTTTTTTCCCACTGACCTATAACCAATATAACTTAAACTCCTGGTGCCTCGTGCTGCAGCTAAACCATTTATTTGCACTCTTTCCAGAATTGCAGGCAGCACTGCTTGCAAAGGCAGTGAGAGCTGTGAGGGAGCAGCCTGGGCACAGGCTGGAGCTCCCTGAGCTGATCCCCGTCCCACACATTGACCTCTACTCTCTCAGTGATGGTGGTGTCACAGCAGGGCTTTAAATCTGTGCACGTATGGGATAGCTCTACTGCATGGAATGGTAAAGCCCCAAGCCAGTTGCAGCTGGTACCCCCCCCCCCCCCCCCCCCCAGTAGTATTGCTCATCAACATTATCAGTCTAGACCATGTGTTACAGAAACTTAACTTTCAGACTATTCAGGATAACTTTAAGACTTTGCATGGAAACTTTTTCTTCCATTTCTGAGCTGGGTCAGATTTGGTACAGGCAAAGTGTCAGCAGTTGCCTGGAGCAGGCAATGGCTAGGGCAACTGGCAATAAGTAACAACCAAGGCTGGAAGCAGACAGATGTGGTCCTGAGTTGCAGCTAGAGGAAGGATCAGTGTGGGAGATGGCAGCTCCAGCAGGCAGTGAGAGCAATATATCCCCTTAGCTATACCCATCTCTGCCACGGCTTTCCTTCCATCCCTTGCAGGCACTTGGGAACAGCAAAAGCACAGGATCACAGAATAGTTGGTGTTGGAAGAGCCCTCTGGAACTCATGAAGTTCATCCCCTCTGCCAGAGCAGGTTTACCTCAAGCAGTTGAACAGGAACGCATCCAGGCTGGTTTGAATAATTCCAAAGAAGAAGACTCCACAACCTCCCTGGGCAGCCATTCCATTTCCCTCACAGAAAATAATTTTTTCCTCAGGTTCAGGTGGAATTTCTTGTGTTCTGGTTTCTGCACGTTGCCCCTTGTGCTTTCACTGGGCACTGTTGAGAAGAGCCTGACCCTCTCCTCTTGATATCTGCCCCTTAGATATTTATAAGCATTGATAGGGTCCCCTCTTGATCTTCTCTTCTCCAGGCTAAATAGACAGGGCTCACTCAGTCTCTCCTCCAAAGAGAGATGCTCCCGTTCCCTCATCATCTCCATGGGCCTCCACTGGACTCTCTCCAGTGGTTTCTTGTCCTTCTTGGGCTGGGGAGCCCAGAACTGGACACAGGACTTCAGATGGGACCTCACTAGGGGAGAGTAGAAGGGGAGGAGAACCTCTCTTACCCTGCTACCCACACTCTTCTCTATGCACCCTAGGATACCCTTGGCTTTCTTGGTCACCAGGGCACAGTGCTGGCTCATCGTCAACTGTTGTCTAAAAGCAGCAAGGTGAGCTCTCCCTCTTTTGTTCTTACAAAGGTCAAAACAAGATCTGACCTGCTAACTTGAATTTCTGCTTAACGAGAGAGGCAAATAAAATACTACTTTTCCTTGTATTTTTAGCTGTAGGAATATTTAACGGATTGTGTCAACCTGGATGACCTTCTTCCCAGCTCATCTCAAGGGGCTGAATGTAGTTGGCCATCTTCACTACAGAAAAAAATACTAAATGGAGCTCCTGTTGACCCAAAGGAAAAGGGTTTGGCAGCTGTGGCTATTAGACCTACTTCCTCCTACTAACTGCATTCTTATAATTAGAGCTCTTATTATCGCAGCTAACGATTTTGTAAAAGTAGCATGCAGTACCACCATCTTTACATTTCCTAATTGCATCATTGATAGCTCTGAATACAGTTGTTCGAAGGTCACCGACGGTGACGTTAGTGGGACTGTGAGGGTGTAGCGAGGGACACATTTTGACTCACTGTTTGTAAATGGTCAGCCTAATGACCAGTCCAATACTGAGCAGCTACTTCATCATGGGGGAAGATGTTTACCATTTTTCTAGCAATTTTTCAAATTACTTCAGTAACATTCATATATGAGCAACAAAACCTCAATGCTGCTCTCTTCCCACAATGTACTGAATGGTTGACTTTCAAAACACAGCGTGACAAGCACAATACCTGGTGGTGCCACTCCATCTTCTCAAAACTCCTGTCAGCTGTCAAGACTGTGCAGCCCTGGGCTACATCTTGGCTCAGGGGAAACAACAAGCAGGAACTTGCAGACAGAACTGGCTGGGTTGTTTCTGGAACACCTGAAAGTTAAACAGCCAAGCTGTTTGTATACTTTCAATCAGAAGTTTTGGGTTAGTCTGCTAAATAATTTAAGGCCATGGACAATGAACAGTTTCTTCAGCCCATCTGTGAACACTGGTTTCTCATTGAATGCTCTCTGGGGACTAGGCATAAGGTCACAAACATTGGTGTTCTTAAGTTTCAGCCCAGCTGGTACCATGAGACATTCCTGAGAATATTCTTGGCTGTACAAGATGGGATAGTTGAAGAAAACAGCTGAAGATGGTAGGACAACGGTCCATAGGACTGGATGTAAGAAGGAAATGGGCAAGTCATCAACACCTCTCACATGGATTTCACAGAGAACAGCACCTACAGACCCCTATCTTAGGAACACATCCTACTGTAAATATGACATCCTACAGTAAATATGACTAATCCACTAATCCTCCACTCACTCAGCTCCTTTGCTCACACTACCTTGCTTTTCCTCTTCTAGGTGACTGATCTGATGGAGAGCTTCCTGCACTAGGAAGTCAACAGGTGAATTTATGACATACCTCCCCAACACAACACGTTACATGCACCTCAGCAATCAGAATGGCTGAAGCACATACAACTTGGCTAATTTCAGGACTGAGATATAGAACTATGTAGGACAAGGAAACACACATGCTTTAGGTGAGAACTGAACTTGCCCCACTACCTTTACGCCTGGAAGCCGGATCAATGCCTTGCTGGGCTGGCACTTCAGGACGGTGCTGCTCAGAGGATCCATTCATAACGTCCTGGCATATTGGAAGTGCTGGTTCTCCAGTTGGAGGCCAACAAGAGATGCTCTACTGACTTGAGACAGTGGTGCAGCTCCTTAGAAATGGTTCTAACTCAGATGCCTGTGCAACTGGGGTCTGAGTGGGGATAAAATCTTCTCCCAGGGCAGTCCAGTGGTGCTGCAGCTTGTGTAGACACATCCCAAGAAGCTTGAAGTGTGAGTGCCACAGATGTGGCAGCGTCAGCTCCGCATGCCTTAAAGGGACTCCAGGCCTAACAATGACAACTGCAGCCCTACAGCTCTACTGGATGTAGCCAAGCAAGCAAGCACAAAGCTACCTTAGGAATAGCTGTGCTGCCCATCTGGATTGCCACAGAGGACATCACTGATAAAGTTTGTGGGGAGTTTACATTAAGGCATACAAATCCTGCAAGATGAATGTTTACTGTTATCTCTTTTCAGCTTCTGCCCTAAAACAGCTGTGTCTCTTAATATGCATCAAACCTAGACAGAGCTGGGCATGGCGCATGACAGCTATGTATCTGTCCTCCAAAGCCTGCTTGGCTTATTATTTTTCAAAATAATTAAGAGGTGACCTGCCTCAATCTTCCTATATTTGAACAGTCACTGTGGTTATTCAGTTATTAATTAAAGAATTCTAAGAATTGTTTTGTTTTCTACTATTTTGTTTAAAAAATAAAAAGCCAGCTCAAACTTTGTTCTTTCCTTTTAAAGAATGAAAGTATCTTAATTAATTTCAGCTGTGTTTACAGTTATACTTCTTGTCTGTATCAGTTTTAGATTACAAGATAAGCCAACAAGTACTTAATACTCCCCAGGGAATTTATTCCTACTCACTGGAGTCTTCTTATCATACTTTAAAAATCTTTAAAAACCAGGAATAACTAAACATCCCCCTCTTGTTTACACAGAATGGGTTCAAATTTGATGTCACCAAATGCCGTGCTAAGTGACACACTGGTCAGCCCTGAGATGCTGCAGGCTAGCAGTGAGAGGACACGGGGCGTTTTGTTGAGAAATTCATATTGCTGGTGTTCCCTGAAACACATCACTTGATGAACTCTGGCTCAGGGATTAAAAGGGTGAGAGTAAACAGTTTCTATAACAACGTAGAATAGAATACATTGTGCACCTTGCTTCTTAATGTAACACCAGGTAATTACTCTAAATTATTTAATTTTTTATCCATGAAACATGGGCAGTCAAAGGATTATGAACTCTTCAGGACTATTCTAATCAAGTGGTTCACACCTCAACAGGGAGCTTGCCCTACACTGACTTCCCTTCCCATCCACCCTCTTCAGGCAGCAGTTTAGGAAATTCTAGCTTAAAATTCAGGCACTAGAGTAAAAGGCAGGTCTCTATTCTGCTCTTCAACATGACTGCTCATGAGCTTGAAAAATTCACTTCCCCCTGCATTTATAGATAAGAAGTTAATGTAAATAGATGTGTGAGGCAGTCAGGTAAGATGCTCCTATATGAGCATCTTCGGGTAGATGACAAGTGATACGGATGACACAGACCTACGTCTGGTGACTGTGCCTACTGCCACACACTTGAGAAAGAAACCTCCTGGTAAGAAAGGGAACCAGGAACGTGAAATGATGTTGTCCAACACCTGCAAACACCCTCAGTTGACTGCTTCCAGAGAAAGAGATGATAGTCGTTTCTCACCAGGAAGAACTGCTGGGGAGTAACCTGCAAGCAGAGCTGTTTCTGCTACAGGAAAGAAAGGAGAAAAATAGTTTCCCAGGAAGTGAAAGAAACACAAACTTCCTGCTGCCACTGAGCACGGTGTTCTTGTTTGCGTGTCTGAAGGAAATGAGGAAGTTGCCCCAATGTACTAAATAGGCTTTTGGGTAAAAGACACGTTTCTCCTCAATATTGGACCCCCAGTCTCTCTTCATCCCAAGAGCTGTGTGTGCCCTAAAACTCTTACAGTTAGGGGAGACAGCAGCTGTTTTTTACTTGCTGACCAGGCTACACAAAGCAAAGATAAAGCAAAGAGGTTCACTGTAAAGAAATGAGTTGTAGAAGAGCAGTGTAAGCAGACGTCAAGAAGTGGTGCCAGCTACTCATCTCCTTGCCAGGCTCGGTGGGTGCTCACAAACTGTAAGCACTGAAATTGTTACTGATGGAATTCTCAAGCAGTAAAAAGCCCCTTCTTAGCCATTTTATCTCCAACCTGTGGCCCCAAGGACAGGGTGAAACAAGCCTGCCCTGTCAATCCTGAATCAGATACATAACAGTTTTGCTGGTTCATGATCTCATGAGGCTCAGAAATAGTGCAGCACAGGAAGTGGCAACAAATCCTATTCATAAACTATGTTTAGTACAGGAAGGGACAATGCCTTTTGTTTGCTCAGTGATTACCCTGTAATAAAACCTCCCTCAAGCTAAAGTTAGAAGGGCTTTCATCTGCCAGGTTACTTGGTTACTTGCCAGGTTACAGCAACTCTTCACCTACTAACCCTTCCCCATGACTTCAAATGACTAACTGCTTCAGCATGGTATCTGGTTATTCATCCTTCTCCAAAGGTAGAGAAGAGGTAGTCAAGGCAGAAAAACTCAAAATAACAATGTTACTGTTTTTTCAGTTCTTTTTGCCAGTCCATAAGAGGAGAATTTATCAGGAAGCCACAGTGCTTGCAGAGGGGCTCAACTGTCCTGATCCCACAGCTCTTGCAAACCAGCGCAACTCATCACCTGCACTCTGTGAGCTTCCATGCAATTGCAATATGGGTATAAAACACCATTGTTCAGACTGAAGAGCTTTCAAAAGGTTTTAATTTTCTGCACTGTGTCTTTTTAGGATAGCACAGGGACAACAATGTATCTACAGCCCTGCAAAGTGCTCCCGAACAGGTTGCTTGACTTCTGTCATACACAGAAGTACTGACAGAAAATGTACCAGCTGCAGAAATACCCTAAAAGCAACACTTAAAACAAGCAAAATTTGAAAAAATCAATGAAAACCTGCTTAATTGAGGATGAGCTCACTTGAAATGCACATGAAATGTACAAACCTCATGTGTAAAGACCAATGATTATTTGATTTTTTAAAAACAGATGCTATCATATCCATGCAATGTACAGCAATGTGGTGACTGGGTATGACACACGCCATTTATTTTGTTGTTGCATGTTTTTAAATGTCAGAATGCAAACAGCCTAAATCACCACATCTGAGGGAGAGAGAACAGCCACACAGAAAGGTGCTGCAGAAGGCAGGATATGACTGATGAAGACATCAGTAAGGATTCTGATCAAAACGGAGTTAGGGTCACCCAGTGAGCTTCAGTGCAGGCAGGCTGCTGTCTGGGTGGATTGTGGGGTGAGGGGACACCAGAAATTCCATGACTGGCATTTCTGGCTCAATACATAGTGAGAAGTGGCACTCTATATTATAATGTTGTTGGCAGTAGGTCTCACACAAGGCCACAGACTTTGAAAGCTCCTGTTAGTAATTGCATATGATTAAATTGCTTTGCATATATTACCCCCTTTCCTCATTTCTTTAAAAGTGTTTCAACACATTTCTAGTCCAAAGCCCTGTATTTAGAACCTTATTTTTCACTGACCATTTCCTTCTTTTCCCCTTTGCTTAACCAAGTGACCTAGCCCTTCCTCAAGCTTTCTCTCCCGAGGTAACATCCAGGTTCCATCACTTCCTTCATGACCAAATGGGAATTTTTGTTTTGGAGAGTGGAGAGAAGATAAAGGAAGGGGAAGGGTAGAGACTAGGATTAACTTGTATGCTGTGCGTGATCAAAGCATTCATTATATAACACCGAGAGGACTTCTATATCACATTTCAGCGTGAAACCTTGCTAACGTTTCTCACATTGAGCAATATCCTGTTCCTCACTCTGATGGAATGATTTACTCCTTTCAGAACAAAAGGGCTTTGACCTGCAAGCCCAATTCCAGCTGGTGCTCCAAGTTGGTGCTGTTGTGCCCAGGGAACTGAATTTTACACGCTTATGTCCCTTTCTCTGCTGTGGGAGCTACTGTACCACCCCAATGAACCATGTTTTCTTGCTAAGATAATACAGCCAATGTTTAAACAGGTTCTCAACATTAATGGGGTATTCACAGATTGACAAACTCCACATCCATCCACCTGCTAAATGAGCTCCCTAACATTTAATATGCTCCATAACTCCAGAAATCAGTCAACCATCACATACAGATTACTGTGGTTAACTAAATGGCTGAAAACACATCTTCCTGCTTAAAAATTTGAACCATTTACATGTAGCTTGTAGTTTTTAGAAATGATGCTAACAGTTTTAAAACAAGCATTACCAAGAGCCCTACTAAAACTTCTCTAAAATTCAGTCAAATGCAGGTGGATGTTATTTCATAATTACCGAATCTGAAAATCAGGAAAATGATAAAAATATTTCTGTGAAATATGACAAATATTTACAATTCTAAGCACAGTGTCATCAGTTACATGCAGGATCACAGCCCCTATGGTGCGTATTGAACTGCCTTGGTTTTGAAGCTGTCATCCTTCACAGCAGCTTCTGGCATTGTTTTTTAAGTCCAGGTACCAAAACTTGCTGCCATAAATCTTCACAGGAGTTAGTGTGTGGATGAAAGACATTAGACATCTGTGTTAAGGACCTATTTGTCTTATATCATAAAATTGGGGTGTTTCTTTGCTACAGAGCAATGGGATTTAAAAAAAAACCAAGAAAACCTACCGAGTATAGAAGGAATCTACATGTCTACTGGACATGTGAAAGCCAGTAGGAAAGATAACACGCGCAGAGCATCTCCAGTTTAATCTTTGCTGAAGTTTATTCAGTTCCTATCCATAAATTAAGACTCAGTTTATGAAAGGCTTCTCTGAGTCACAGTGCACATCTACTGGGTCACAAGTCCGGAGGGGAACTGGACTGCAGATGCTGCAGGGCATCTCTTCAGGTGCAAAATTCAACTGGCTGGAAAAGCTCAGGCAGGTTGCAGGGATGGTCTCTCAATGACAGCTGTTTCCAAGTGGGATAAGTCATGGGACTGCAAAATTGCAGGTGCAAAGCCTGGCACTTCCCGCAGTGGCCACAGAAGAACAGCCTGTACCTCTGGGTTGTGGCTCTCATCCTTCCAACAAGGCTAGTACACAGTGACCAACTAAGGGTAGGATAAAGGTACCAGCTAGGAGGAAAGGAGAAAAATAATCCTCCCATCGAAGTAAGTGGGGGAAAGTTGTCATTATTACTGTCTGGAATCTGGGATGTTGCGGGTAATACCCCTGCTCTCATCAATAATTTGATGAATTTCCCCATGGCCACAGTCAGGATTTAGTTTTACATTCCACACTCTCGAAACACATGTGGCCGCTGGCTCAACATTGACTCAGTGGGCAAGGTGCTGTTCTCTGAATCACCAACACCACTTCCTGTGGGACTGTTGCTGCCTGTAGAATTTTGAAGGAGCGCTTGGCTGAGTAGCTGAGAATCAACATCACAGCTTAAGACAAAAGAGTTCCAGAGCATATGCAGTTTGTGTAGCATTTTAACAAAATACACTGTTCCGTCCCACAGGCTTTGGATGAGGTATAGCAGTGTTTCATATGTGTTAGACAAGATTAATTTTCCTTAGGAAGGGAAACTAAGATTTTTTTCAAATGAAAAACCAGAAACCATGTCTATCTCTATGCTTCTCTTGCTTTGTGTCCTTCCTCAATGCCACTGCAAAGCTCTTCATTCGAACCGAACAGACACTGAACAGGAGGATTTTTCCTTGTCAGGAAGCCAAGACAGCTAAAACTTCATGAGAAAGTTGGATTTCCATATCCGAGGCTGTACAACATTTTTAGAAACAGACACAACTCTTAGATCACTGTGATGTTACACCTTTCAAAAACAAACAAAGCTCTAGTGGGGGAATTTGACACATCAGAAATTACACACACAATGTCCTGTGCATATATTGCATGTGACCATCCCAGCTCATATGTTCATTGCTAAGCCTTGGGTCAATAGTGCTGGTAAATGTACTTGTCCTTAGGACATGCAAAAGACAAAACAGCTGTCTCTTCCTCCTGGTGACAGACTGCTGGCTACAAGTAGCTAAATGGTTAATTCCTGGTGAGGATCAGTGGGTTTATCATGAGGTCATGCTTGCCTGCAAGCACTAAACACTTCAGCTGCATATGACCAGCAGAGCTGTTTCTGTAGCTCAGCCAAACCCAGGCACTGTCCCCCACTTCTGTGACACTCCCGCTATGGTTTCCATTAGCACAGGTTTTGGCAAGGTGTGCTTATAGAAGTGTCAGTAAAGTACTAGGAATATGCACAAAATAAAGCCGTAATCAGAAGCAACGGGTGCTGCTGTTTAGGCGTCTCATCATTAGCCCAGTTGTAACTGTTTCCATTTGAGAGCTATTTAAAATCTATTTGACTATTTACATGCCTGCCCAAGCAGCCAATGTTTCACATCAAGTACCTGCTTTAACTGGTGAGCAGTAAGTCACTTTTCATTCTGAGAGCGACCAAACGTTTAATTAGTCTGGAGACTCAAGGTTTCTGACGAAGATTGTATAAAAGGCAAGTATGAGAAAACAGTCTAAGCCAAGCCTTGAACTGCTAACACATTCCAATTGCCTTCTTGAGGTTTGTGCACAAGGAACTGGGACATTGTTTTGCTGATAGGGTAACAGCACTCACCTTTCATTCTGTGCCTGCATGATGCAGACAAGAACCACCAGGAAACTTGAAAATTCAGTTCCTAATTTCTCAGGTGAGACAACAGGGGCTGCACCTGTGCCAAGCACTAAGGTTTGAACAAAATCTTTTGCAGTGTGGGTCACTTTTAGCTATACAGGCAGCCTGGATGGATCCATAGGATTCAGACTTTTCCTATATACCTAAAACTCCAGCTTCCAAATACATTACTGTGGAATTTCCCATAGCCACAATGTTGCTGTACTGGAATCTTAAGAAACCAGAATGCCAAAGATTGCCCTGCTGTGGAATATAGGTTTCAGCAGAGGATGGATGGCAATAGCACTACACAGGAACTCAGGAATTCGGTTTTCTTTGATCATTGCATAAGATCTATTATTCAGAGGCTCTGGGACAGAGTAGCAGATAAGGACACACTCTGTTGTTAATCACCTGTTTGTAAGCAGTGCTTATAAGCATAAACATTTCTAGTTTGTCAAGAAGGAAAAAGAAAATAGGATGTTGACTGCCAGCCACTGAGCCTTCTGGCTTCTTCCCTTCCTAGCAACCCTTCTTTCAAAGAAGCATTTCTATTTCTTCGCAAGGTAAATCTCATGTTGGTGTTCAGAGAACTCTCTGTCAAGGCAGGGGTGTCTCAGAGCTCCTGGTGAGTCACAGCTCCTGGGACTCCACTGTCTGCAGTAGTATAGGTCTATCTAACATTGGAAGAAATCAACACAAACATTGCGCCAGAGATCCAGGTGGCTATTCCTATTTTCACTTTCTGGAAGACTAAAAGGCTGGAAGATTTCCATGTCATTTAATAATAACAAAAACATAGTCTGTGTATATATATTAATCAGCATTTATATTTCTATTTGTGATAGTTTTTTTGAAGATACCCAAGGCCCAGTCCGGTCTGAAGTCACGCACACAAACTGTTTTAAGTTTTAACACTCGATATATATGCTTACACAGACTCAAATGTCACATGCTCAGACTGTTGTTTCCTTATCTTACTTAAATGATTTTGTCTTTCCTTTTTTTTCTGCATTTTCTCACTCATTTTTGAGAAATCAGTCTTCTCATTATGTATCACAGCTAGGGAAAAAATGTCAAACATGTCTAAAGAAGGCAATGTGGGGAAACACCACCACAAGAGTGCCAAATAATGTCACTCCAGAAGCTGAAGTTGTGAAACCAGAACCACGAAGCCCTGTCATTTCAATGAACCTCACTCAGGTATTATCTCAAGTCAATGTACTGACATGCTTTAAGGATCCCAGCAAACACTTGTGTCTGGCACTGAACACGATGGTGGAATCACCTACTGATATACCACCAAGCTGTCAAAGGCAGGATAAATTCCTTGTTCAAGATGAATCACACATGGTGAGAACAAAAGGCAGAGGAATAGCATTAATCACCTAAAACTATTTGAAGCAAGCAAGTGACCTAGTAGCCTACATTTTCTTTATTGGAATTTAGCTCTTATGAGCTTAACTTCCACACACATCAAATTCAGATGTGGAAACACATTAAAAAAAAAGTTGTTTCAGAGTAGCTAAAGTGGGTATTTGATGTCCTTACGTTCTGTGAGAACATCCTTAAAAGCATCTAACAGCTCCCATGGTGTAAGAGCTCATGCTTTTGTAGAATCATTGCACAATGACATTCTGCACCTACGCTAGGAACAAGCTTTCCCCCTTAGGACTAGGATCCAGTTATCTTCTAAGAGCAGTTGGCAAAAGAAGGCAACCACACTTTGAAGTTACTCTGAAAGGAAAGGTTGGGATTCCAGGCTCCTGTCAGCCTAAGGCATGAATTTTTAGCTTTTACAATGGCTCCTGGGGCAGGAGCCATTCCTCACATTCTCCCAGTGACAGTGAGGCCCTGTAGAGAGAGAAATGGGAGATCTGTGAGGCCCAAGAGATTACAAGTAACTCGGTAGCTTTCCAGAAAAAGCTGTTTCTCTGGTACATACGGTCTACAGTGGGCTTGTTGTGTAATTCTGTGGAGACAAGACATCAGCAATGATTTATTATGGGCCAAATACATATCCCTGTTACACCAGTATAAATGTATTATGGAGTATGTGTATTTCAGAAGAGGGTGTAGGTCTGTGATTTAGGAGGTGTTTTGATACCCAGACCTATTCCATTGGAATGAACAGAAGACAAGGATCTCCCTAAGCTCATTTTCTTTTAAGTAATATTAAAGTGCAGCATAATGCAGTAGCCTAGGATTTGTCCTGACGTTCCTCACTCCCACTGAG
This sequence comes from Dromococcyx pavoninus, assembly GCA_033558185.1. Classification (NCBI taxonomy): domain Eukaryota; kingdom Metazoa; phylum Chordata; class Aves; order Cuculiformes; family Neomorphidae; genus Dromococcyx; species Dromococcyx pavoninus. The sequence continues at coordinate 56,564 of JAUMJL010001208.1, read as the reverse complement.
TAATGCTTATTCATAGAAGCAGTTCCATATAATGAACTGTGTTACACAGACTGCATTAGAAATTTCCATTTATCTCTGGGGAATTCACACAGGCTGGCAAAAGCTTTCCTCTTGGACTAAAACATGAATGCTCACCACCAGGTGCCAGAAGGGAAAATCCACTTCTTCCCTATAGTCTGTCTTGACAATACCCCACTCAGTACACTACTTGATCACTTCAGAGCTCATTAAATACAAGCTTAATAGTGGAGTTTCCCCTCCAGCTTCAGTTCAGGTGTTCTCCAACCTTCCTCTGTCCTTTGCATGAAGTCGAAGTTATCCTCACCAGAACTGTTCAGAAGCAGAGCTCTGTCCTCTTTCTCCTGGGCTTGGAAGCTCCCTTTACACATCCCTGGCCATGTCCCCCAGTGCTTTCCTCCACTGCCTCATTTCTAACTCAACACTTCTTGTCTTGAAATTGCTCTCTCTGAGTCCCTCTTTTTGTTCATTTCATATCTCATTTGGAAACACAATGTGGGTGATGGTTACATCTCTACCATAAACCTCCCTCACTCTGTTAAAGAGTAAATCCATAGATCTCTGTGTGTAAGACCTTTCATAAGATCAAACGCAACTTAATTATAACTGACCTCCATCTTTCCTGGTCCATTTGGGTTCTAACCCGCTGTCCTGAGCCTTTGTTCTCTATCATTGAAAGCAATGCAATTTTCTGTCTGCCAGAAGCCTTGAAAACCACAATTCCACTTATCTACACTCAAAAAAAGCTCCTGCAAAGGCTTCTCTTATGGAATTCTCTTTGATCAAGTCATCCTGTATCATCCGCCTGCTCTTCACTGAGTCAACCATACACAATTTCTTTTCACTCTCGGAGTACCTCATGACCTGTGCCCTCCGGGCCTGTCCTCTCACGTTCATCCTTCAGATGCTGACTCTTCCTGAGTGATCTGTGTGGCCAACCTCCACAGTCCACTTACTTTTCTGATATTAAGTCCATAAGTAAGCGGCTTTCAACATTTTCCAGCACAACCTTCATTTGCCACTGTGTTCTCCTTCCATTTCTGACAGCTATTTACTCCCTAACACTTTTCTGACCCCTTCTCCTGGCTAAACCATAGCAGTTTCTGAAAGTAAAATGACCACCCCTGGTCACCTCCCCCCCCCCCCGTCTTTCTGATCATGATGCCAACAGTGTCAACAGGCTGAACCTTACAGAGTTATTAGCATGGACTCCACTCTGCACTGTGCCTTCTTCACCTCCCCTGTAAGCGCTTGACTTGTTCACTGCTCAGTCTGGAGAGACAAGGGAGCATAGTCCTGATTCCTTTCGGAAACAAAGGGAAGAGGCACTCCAAAGCTGTTTCAAAAAGTCCCAATAAGGGAGGTTTTGGTGTATCATAATTTGAGATATTGTTCTCAAAAAACACATACATTTCAGAAGAAATAAAATATTGTCACTTCCAACAGTTGTAACCAAAATTACAGAATGGCGCAAGTGGTCAGTAGTGACAAGAAAAAGCCACGGAGACAAAGCGGGGAGAGAGAAGCAAGTATTTCTGCTTTCTGGCAGGAATTCTCTTGGTTGTACTAATGGCAAGTCACTATGCCAGAACCTCCCTCTGGAAGACTTTGCACAAGGCTCTGTAATCTCTTTTTTTTTTCTGTTTTCTGTTTTTGTCCTCTTTGTCCACTGATAATCTGCCATAGATGGGGTAGGTGTTCAAGTTCCTGCAGCACAGCAAGCATAACTTTCTTAAGAGATGTATTTACTGAAACTCTATAAATTTTAAAAAGCAATCAGCAAACAAAGATTAGGGAAAGTAGCACAGTGTCTAAGAATACTAAGAATAAGTTATAGGAAGCTATTTAGAAAAAAAAGGATGACTGTAGCCAAAACAACCGAAGGAGTGGGAGGAAGAGCAAAGATAAGCACTATTACTAGAGTGCCCAGGATACATGCTATTATTAGAATATCCAAGTAAATTCTGTTTCCACTTTCTTCTCAGCACAGTTTCTTTATGAGCCTATGCAGGAAGAATGCTGTTGTTCAGCAGCACCCAGGAAGCAACTTATTTTTTCTCATTAAAGCTCTTTTTCCTCTGAATTGTCCAATAGCTATTAGGTCACAAATGGATTGAGACTGCCTGACGCACTGTACTGCCCCATGGGTGCTCTGTTCTACTAGCTTCCTGAGTTCTGTATCCTTCTCCTTCAGCTGTAAATTCACAGTGAGGGCTTTTTTTCTTCAGAGATTTTTCAGTACTTCATAGCACATGAAACATAGAACATAGTCCATGACTAATGTCGTTAATGTCAGGGTTACAGTTATTTTTCGGTAGCTTGTATTTACTTCAATAATTACTGTTTTAGAAATTCATACTGCTATCCACCATTTTGGTACTTGGACATTTACAGTCAAAACAACCCACATTTAAGGATTGCAGCACAATTCTGTGCCAGGGCTGCCAGTGATGTGCATCTCATGCGAGGAGCAAGGGATGAACTCAACCCACTCGTGACCCTTCGTACAGACAGAGCTCCCTGCCACAGATCCTGCACCCTGGATTTTCCTTGAGAGGTGTGAGACCCTCGCAATGTGCTGTGCTCTCCCTGGAGGCCACGCTGCTGGGAGCAGGTGGCATCACACCCTACAGAGAGCAGGAATCTCCACTGAGACACCTGTCATGGTGTCAGTGCTGCTGGAAAGGCCGTCAGCAAAGCTACCTCTTCCTGCCCTGTAGGTAGAACTATCTGTGTTAGTTTAGGCATTTAGCTTCCTTCGTGAGAAGGAAAGCCAAAGACAGAGAAGGAAGAGTGGAATCCTACATGAACTTCCCAGGCAGCCTCTCATGGAGATGTGCAGTGCCAGTTTTCTTGCCTGGCCTGTATTGCGTAGGGGTCAGGGCATGTTGCTTCCCTGGACACACCACCACTGGGATACAACATGCAGAACTCATTCCCCCACATCTGCTTTCTTACTGGTTTTTAGCAGATCTTTCTTCACCAGAAGTCTGCCAAATGGTGTGCTCACTGGTTGTTGGTTTTCCTGTGGAATGTGAAGCTGATTGACTGACGCGCTGCAGTAATAACTGTCCCAGCTGTTCCTGTGAATTTCCAACCTTAGACCTCAATGTGCTATTCCAGATCAGTAAATGGCAGGGTTCCCTTGAAAAATATCCAGAACTTATTATTGCCAAAAGAAGCACAGCTTAATCCCTAAAAAACTCAATATTTGCTTTCTGTACTCTAACCTCAGATTCAGCGTCCTTTCCTAGTCCTAGGTCTAGAGCTGAATGCAAACATAATTTTAAGCTACTTAGTGTCTGGATGCAACATCTGTATCTCAGACCAATTTTTGCTTTAGATATTGGCTGTCTCATCAGAGCAATTTCAAAAAACGTCAAAGCAACTGGTGATGTTCACAATCAATGCATTTTCATAAACGCTAAATGAGATATCAAACAGAGTTTAAAAGAAGGTGCACATCAAGCTGATGAAGAAATCCTCAGATGTGGTCACTACTGTTAAAAAAAATACCCGTATCCGGACAGCTCACAGCAAAACACTGTATGCAAAAAAAAGGAACTGTCATTAAGTAGCTGCTTGGTGCACGTGAATGAAGTGGGCACAGCGGGAGGGGATTTCACAGTGGCTCAGCAGCTCAGCCTGTACCTACAGCCACCTTCTAGCATAGTCAGTCTCTTGGAGAACGTAGCTGGAGCATCCAACCACACAGTGCTAGAGAGGGATTTTGTTGTTTTAAGGCTTCCACCACATTCCCTCCTAAGTGTAATAAAATCGCTAAGCCAACTGCGGTTGGTTCTTGTATTGCCTAAAGCAAGTTTGCAAGTTGTTGATTACCCTGGCTTAGTCCAGAGATAAAGCCTGGCTACTTCTGGCTCACAGAGGAACAGGGAATGTCAGCAAGCACCCAGAGAGAGTCCAGAGGCCCTCGACTGATACACTGCTACTGCTACCCACACATAGCACAGATAAACCAGGAGGCAGCAAGGAAAAGGAACAACATTTTAAATAAACAAAGAAACCTGAGTAGGTGAATGATACCTAAAGGAAATGAGATCACCATTTGCTCCAGATTCCAACCACAAACAACTGACAAGTAATCAAGAGTCACTGAAGTACGAGAATTTTTATGAATCACATTCAACTTAAAATCAGCTACTCTGGAAATTCCTGGGACTCATACAAGTTGTAATTTGAGCGAATAAAATTAAAGAGCAGGCTGTATGTTTTTAACTTGATGATGGTAATAATATAACATTTGAAATCTATTGGATTACATTTCCAAATTTATTGGTTTATTTAGTCATACCTGTTATTATCTTGAGAGCTAGTGGTAAACTGATTAAACAAATCAAGTTGGCTAATATCAAAGAGAGAATACAAAATGTTTTACTGTAAAAGTGCCTGGTTTTTTAAAGATGAATATTCTAAAACAACCTTATACTGGAAAATTTCCCTTAAACTTGTAACACATTTTATGACTGCCTGGAAATCCTTTCTGCCATAATCCAAAATTCACTATAACCCAATGTTGTTTGATTTTGAAGCTGCACTCCAATGCACAAAGCAGCTGCAAATATAGCTGTATTCCTTACACTCTGTACCCACAGTTGAAGCTACTTAATGTAGTCATAAGATATTTTCTTAGCAAAAAATGCCCAAACAACAAGCTATAATCATTACAGAAGTGACAAGTCATGTCAAAAGGATCTAGGTGTTTTCTCAGCTTTTGTATTCTTAATCGCTAACTAAATACTGAGTGTGAGCCTTAAACCTGCCCTTTTCTGTGAGACTGCAGAAGTTCAGCTACACATAACTGCCCACAGGCAAACCTACACCTCCCTGTTCTTAATGCACCACGAGTAATGAGGACTTTCAATGTTTTTTCTATTCCATGGGAACCCATGTTGGCAAAGCAGACACGATTCTGATACTATTGGCCTGTGACACAAACCAGAAGATGCTCCACACAACCTCCAGACCTAAGGCAATGTAAAGGCTTGGGCATATCTGAGCCCTGACTCTCAATGTGCCTGGAGCAGAAGGTGCTGCTCCCCTTGCACTGAGCCGTCTCCTTCAGCGAGTGAGCTTTCCTGGCTGAGAAAACCTATGTGGACTGTCAGGGTACCACAGTCAGAGAAATCATTCCTGATCGACCAGCACTTCCATGGCAGCTTTTTTTACTGATACTTACAGGGTTACTTCACTCTCTGTGAAATCTGTTCTTGGAGGTTACTGATGGACCACCAAAACCAATGTGTGTTGGATGGTATCGCTCCTTAGTTTTAATATCTTATCATCAGGAGCTGTGATACTGGCACTAACAATACCTCCAACCCAGCAGCTTCTGCAAAACAACACGAACCTCACAATCTCTTCCAGTGCAATACCATGAGATAAAACTCTGTATTTCTTTAAGAGGGTCAGTGCCATCATCTAGTTGGAATGGAATGTTTTCTTTTCTGAATTTGCTAAGTCAGGCCGGCTGATTAGTCTGAAACAATCAACTACAAATTAAAAGAATCAGCAAGATTTTTATCACCAACTGAAAACAAAGTCACAGAATCACAGCAAACCCAGAACTGTGGGACTATGGGCCTGATCCTATCAGCTCTTCAGGGCTGGAGTCACTGTGTCTGCCCTCTGTTTGAGAGAAGTGATATGTACCTGCAAGGGGATGACAGAAGCAACTCAAAAGAGGTGTTTATATTTTCTTTACTCTGTGTTCTAGTCCAGATACAGACAAGAGAAATAGATAAAGCTCTATTATTAACACTCCTGACTATGCAAATGAGAGAATGACTTTATATTTTGACTGGCATTTTCTTGTTTAGATGCTGTACTCCTGCAAAGTCACCCATACCACTTCCTGTAGCACCTCTCTCCTCTTCAGGAGTCTTCCCCCTTTCCATCCTGCCCACACCTCTGCCAAATTCAGATAAGGGACCAAAGTGATGAAACCACAGACATGTATAATGAAAAAGAATTAAACAGTTGAAAGCAGAAAGCGTCTCTCAGAATACAAAGTTTGTTCATGGGTCTGAACAAGTTTTCCTCTTTTAAGCCATGAAGCTTGTCATTAATCAGTGTCTATTGGGCACATAAGTTCCACTGAAAGCCCTTCAGTAGGCATTTTGTTCTGTTCACTGTTCTTCCACAGAACTTTGATTTTGAGTCATAAAGACCTTCTTTTCCTCTGTCCTATCACAATCTTATTCTGGAGGGACAGCACAGCTTGTAACAGGGCCTGTCTAAACTCGAGACATGCAGTAAGGAACAAACCCTGACCCTGAGGCTACCGAAAATCCCTTGGTAGCAGAACTGGTCCCATTTTACCCTCCCACTCCCTGGGCCCATGCACTTCTCAGCTGTGCAGTCACGTCCAGCTCTGAGGTCAGTGAAGGTCTTGTTAAATTTCCAAGATCTCTGCCTTGAGGCAGGGCACATAACAAGGGTCCAAGGCTTCATTTCAGCTGCAACCTTACTTCGGATCTTGTCATGCCAGCCATCAGCCAGCTCGGGGAACTCAGGCACTGGAAATTATCTCATACATTTCTGCTTCCCTAAAAGTTACTTTAATGCTCACAGGGCTCACGCAGCCTTGTTTGCTGTGAGATTTCCTGTAGTACCAACACAAATTCATTTGCAACCAGCTTGGGTATCTCTCTGCTAAACCACAGTTTCAGTTCAATAATTCAACCATAATCCACTCACCTATCTAGGTGAAAATATTTAAACCCAAAATATCTGATGGCTGTAAAGCAGTACTGCAGACATGGCAGAGTTTCCGAGCAGTAACTGTTATCAGTTTGATTGGAACCAAGTGACACGACAGCCCAGGTCGCTTCTCCTGGTGGTCTTTCAGATATATTTTGTTATTGAGAATAAAGTAATATAGTATTTCAGTAAAGCCCAGGTTTATGAGAAACAGTAAGAAAAGGGAGTTTTGAATCTTGCTGTATCTTGTGCCAGAGTGAAGACAACATGAGTTTTTGGCTCTTGGACTTAGGAAACAAGTACAAACCTTCAGGTTCTATGGGGAAAATGAGGAACAGGGGACAGCTACACAACTTGGTCAAAGTTTCAGGGAGAAGAGCATGGCTCACACTTCCACAGAACTTGTGAGGGAACTACCAATGTGAAAGAGGAGGACTGCTTTTAAAATTTGGATTATGTTTCCCCCCTAGAATTTACTGTTTATTTATAAGTTTGCACCACAGCCACTCCTCTAAAGTGGGGAGCACCATGGGGATTCTACCTTTATATTTTCTGCCCTTTTTCTTAGAGGATCTCATTGCTTGTGATGTTGATATAGTCAGTCACCAAAGAGAGAGAGAAAAATGACTCTGCCAAAATTCAGAAAGATTTATCCTTACCTGTATTAATTTTTGGACTTGCAGCTTGATCTACTTCTCCTGACTCAGTTCCTGCCACTCACTGAAGTGAATTTAGCACGCTTTCAGCAGACATGAGGTTTGCTCTGATGTGCGCTGGAAGATCTGAACAGAAGGGAATAGAGGATGTAAGTGGCTGATACTCAAATAGAGGTACTGTTATACCACAAATTTGACACACAGGAGAGAAGAAGCAAGCTAAGCCAAACTTACACCAGTGAAGTTAGGTGTCAATCGCAGAAGGGTGGTCGTCTTAAGCTGTGGATTGTCTAGTTATGAAAACATTCCTGTTGGGGGAAACTCAGGTTAACTCCTGCTCTGACGTGGCCTCTGCATCAGCCACCCAGCCCTGCGCTGCCTGAATTAAATCCTAGGAATACACCCACAAACACTGTGTGCTAGTTTACTGTTACTCCCTGCAGTGCTACAGTGTCACAACATAATGTGAAACATCACATCTGATCAAGCTATGAAAGACTATCTGTTGCTGGGCCCACATTCTTAGATGTTTGTCAGTTCACGTCACCATCCCGCAGACATCCCAGCCCAACACTCCCTCCCAGTGGGCTGTGTGTAACCCACAACTCCATCAGTTGATTAATCCTCTATTAATTACTACATCGCTTGCACTTCTCTTGTATGGGCAGCACCACGTGGATAAAACGCACCGTGCCTGTTCCTATGATGATCCGAGGACTGGAGCACCTCTGATATGAGGACAGGCTGAGAGAGTTGGGGTTGTTCAGCCCAGAGAAGAGAAGGTGCTGAGGAGACCACAGAGCAGCCTCCCAGTACTGAAAGGGGCTGCAGGAAAGCTGGGGAAGGACTTTTTACAAGGGTATGTAGTGACAGAACAAGGGGGAATGCCTTTAAATTGAAGGAGGGAAAATTTAGATTGGACATTAGGAAGAAATTCTTCACAATGAGGGTGGGGAGGCCCAGGGAAGTCGTGGCTGCCCCACCCCTGGAGGTGTTCAAGACCAGGTTGGATGGGGCTTTGAGCACCCTGATCCAGTGGGAGTTGTCCCTGCCCACAGAAGGGCAGTGGAACTGGATGGGCTTTGAGGTGCCTTCCGCTCCGAATCATACTATGATTCTATGAAATCTGAGAAGATTTGAGGCAAAAGTCATGTTTTGGAGAAGTTTGGAGGGGACTGTGAGGAGATTCGTGGTGAAAGTAGCAGTTTTGGGGATTTGGGGGGAGAATGTGAGGTAAAAAACATTTCTGGGGAATTCGTGAGGGGATTTGGGGTAAAAAAGTATAGTTTGGGGGTGTTGGATGGATGATTTGAGGTAAAAACCACATTTCTGGGGAGTTCGTGAGGGGATTTGAGGTAAAAAAAAAAGCAGTTTGGGAGAGTTTGAGGGGAAACGGGATGGGCTTTAAAGATACCTTCAAACCCAAACCATTCTACAATTCCATGATTTTCTGATTCTATGATTCTAAGATTCTGTGATTATATCTTTGGGCACGTTTCAGCACAAGCCTCTCTCCTCAGCGCTCTCCCCCACATTCCTGTTCCAAACGTCCCTCAGAACCCCCGGGGGGATCAAGGGAGCTCCTTAGGGAATTCTGGCTCCCAGTATAGCCGTTTACGCACTCCGAAACCACCGTGGAGGACAACCCCTTGAGTCAGCCCCGCTCCCTCTCGCAGTGATGTGAGCGCCAAGGCCTCCCCGGCGCCGGGGGGCGGGGGCAGCCCCGCCATGGGGCGGTACCAGGTCCCGCCCTGGCCGGCCCACTTCGGCGCGGCTGTAAAAGGGCCCGCCCGCGTCGTACTGGCAGCTGCTCTTGCCGCCCGCACCGGTGTCGGCATCAGCAGCAGCTCTGCCCGCCTCGCTCCGGGCGTTTATAGCGCCCGCTTCGATCTCGCCACTATCACCACCAGGTAAGTGCCGGCTTTAGAACCGAGCTGTGAGTGCAGGGCCAAACAGCCAGGCTGAGTCTGACACAATTCTGGCTCTTTAAATTACGAAAATTAGATCTGGCGCGATGCCGACTTTGGCAGCCGGGTCCATTCTGCGGGGAATCCTGGCTTTCCCCAGGACACCAGCAATGCTGCATCTGTCATATGAAGGGTGGTAACAAATGACTTGTATAGCTGCAGAATGTGCTGAAAATAATTATCTTAATATAAATAATGTTTAAGGGAAGGTATCTCAGCAGATAGTGCAGTGGATCTCTGAGAAGTGCGTGTCCTGCATCTGATTGCTTTTCCTGCATTATGAAACCTGCTCACGAGCAAAAGGTGCATTAATTAGCAGTTTGGTTTGGGTTATGTCAGCTTTTTTTCAGAGGAATCCAAGGATCTTCTCTGTTCCCATATTCTGGGTCACACCACTGAACAGTTTTAGAGTGCTTGCACTGTGTTTCTTTTTAATACATCTGACTGGAAGATGCATTCCCAATAGCCGCAGGCAATTCCCAGCTAGAACTCATCCAATGTAGGAGCTGCTGAAGTAGTTACAGTGTAGGAGCATATCTTCAGCACCAACTATCTGTGTGCCCTCTCCCACTGTATGCTGGCTGATGTAAATGAAATGAAACTAAGATGTCCATGGAATCTTAAAACTCAAGATTTCTAGAGCTGAGGACACTTAAAAATCCCATGACTTGCATTGCAATTAAAAAAAGGCACATTGGTGCTATATAGCTATGTTGTTTTTACACTTGGGTTTAGCAGTCACTCTTGGGAAGGTACTATATGTGCTTGGCTACCAGACCCAGATGCACATCTGAAGTCAAGACAGAATATGTTTTCAGCCTCTTCAATGCTGTAAATAAGAGAGGAAACATCCAGACCAGGCTTGCAAGAGTTTCCAATGGTCAGAAGCACTCAGTGAGTTGGACAGGCTTGTGCAAGTGCCAAGCAACAACAAGACATAGTCAGCAGCTACAGAGGCAATGAAAGGAGCTTTCCTGTTCACACTCAGAATGTGGGTGTGCAGTGCTTTTGCTGCAAGGTGGTGATAATCAGTTAAATAGGTAAAGACAGCTGGATAGTAACAAAACACATCTGCCTATTTCTAACTGTGTTAGTCCACATGGCAGAAATTGAGTATTGTTTTTCTCAATTTCCCTTTCTCTGCTTTATTAAACTCTAAAAAACATGGTTGTATTGCAAAATGTACAAACCCCCCTTCAAATAATCTCTAATTTATGGAAATAAGTGGATATTTTGCAGCAAGTTGCTGCTTAGTTATCTGGTCAGTTGTGTTGTGCCTTATTCTGAAGCCAGCTGGAGACAACAGAAACAAGAAAGCTGATGCTGCAAGCTCCAATATAACACTTGCTTGCGTTTTTGTTTTCAGAATCAAAATACTACAGATAGAAGAGGAACAAAGTGAGAATTAGCTAAGACCATGAAGTTACTCATCTTCACAGTAACTCTGGGCACGCTTATCACAGGACTGGAGTCTGTAAGTTTTGAAATAAATGGTGAGGGAGGGTGCTTTGCTTGGAACTACTTCTGGTTTAGATGATGCTTCTGCTTTGCTGCCTTTGCTGCCATCTACACTTATACCTGCTGGACACATTACGTCCAAGAAATGTGGTTTTGAACCCTTTTGTTTTTCTTCTGGCTTTGCTCTACCCTAAGATGCCTGCTAGCATTTGAGCAGTGAGACATCATGCAATAACCAAGAAATCTAACTTTTCTGGTTCTATTTTAATGCAATTTATACCTGGGCACTGAGTACCAAGAGATCACTGGTCTTTCATGGAGATGGATATTGGGTATTAATTAAACTTTCACCTCCCCTACTAAAAAAAGTGAGCAACAGATTAATTTCAATGTTTCTGACTATTAACTTGTGACATTTGTATAGGTATCTGCAGAGCCATTCACTGATGTAATGGAATGATATTGCTACCTTTACTTGTTTTACTCTGGCAAGCCCACTTGGCTGCTAGTAAAGGTGTACTAAAAACCTAATCTTATTTATTTCCATGAAGGAAGAAATAGCCAGTCTGCAAAGCAGAGGCAGAACCTGAAGTAAAGGGCAAGAATCTATCATTGTATAAATCTACCGGCTTCTATTCCATGACACAAACGTGGAGCACCAAGGTCACCAAGCTGACAGAGGCAGCTGGACAATGTTGTATCTTTGCTGTGCTGCTTGGTGGAGAGGGAGAAGTTTCCCCTTTTAGGGACACTGACCATTGAGAACTGTTCAGGTCCTTATAGCAGAAATAACTGCCATGTTGACAGATGCAATGGACCAGACTGGTTGAAGGTGTTCTGTGTAGTATTTAGAGTTTTCACTCTTCGCCATTTTGCTTTCTATTAGGTATATTTCCACATTTTTTTCACATCCAGATTCCACAGAACAGGTTCAGCTGGTAACTCCATGCAAAACACTAAGCTGCAAAAGGCATGCAGTGTAGGGAGAGGCTCTTGGGCTCATAAAGATAATCAAACCACAGAAAAAACCCTGTTTCCTTAAAATTCTTTTTTCTTTTCCCTTAGGTTTATAACAAGAGGCACTACAAGCTGCCATATAAACACAGATCAGACCACAAGGGTAAATATCTGCTTCTTCTACTTGAACCTAAAAAGAACTAGTTAACCTGCAATTAGGTCTTCATACAAGAAGACTCTTAATGATGCTTAAACACCTAAGACTTAATTTGCTACTACATTTCCCTTCACCATTCAAATGTTTTTCCTCTAATTAGCATGTCTTTTCCTTGCAGATTGCCACTGTTTAAATGGAGGAACCTGCATCAGCTATTACCTCTTTAGCAGAATTAATCGTTGCATATGCCCAGAAGGATACACTGGGATTCACTGTGAGCTAGGTAGAGTATTGATCTTACTTAATACTAACTAAATTTATTGAAAAGACCTAAAAAGATAGGCAAATCAGGAATATGAAATGCCAAGTGAGAGTATTACCCATAAACACATGACAGGATATCCTCTAGTGCTTTATACTAACAGACTAAGTGAGGAGAAAGAGCTGAGTATAGTTGCAAAATCAGGATCTCTGAATTTTTTTGTCCCTTCTTCATTGATGTTGTCTGTGTCCTCACGAATGTTTTAGTTTGGAGGAAAAGAAGTGAATTTGTTTGGGAGTGTTCAGGAGCAGCAGCAGAACTGATTATATTGTGAAGTACACTGAAACTGTTAAAGAAGCAATAGGCATACTTCAAAGTGTAAGGTAGTTGATAATTAAAATTCATAAAGAACAAACTTAATACGAATATAATCCAGATTCTGCATCAGCTGTTTTCAAGTGTAACACACAGACTTTCTCATTCTAAGGTTCCTTATTTCTGTCTCAAAGCAATTGCAAACTAGAACAAACTGCTAATGAAAATCTCTGTTCTCAGACACTGAGAGCACGTGCTACACTGAGAATGGGGAGGACTACAGAGGAATGGCAACAGAAGACGAATGTCTGCCATGGGACCTTCCCTCAGTAGTCAGGAGGGCTACCTACCATGCTCTTGTGCCAAATGCTTTTCAGCTTGGACTGGGCAAGCACAGCTACTGCAGGTGAGAAAAGCACTGGTCTTCCTGGGGTGACTTCTGTTGTCAAAGCCCCATAAGTGCCTCAAGGGATGGTGCGTGGTTTAAAAAAAACAACAGAATATTAGAAATCACTTTTGACTAAAATATTTGGAATGTGACACTGAAGTGTCAAGAGTTCTCATTGCTGAAGCTTATCATACTGCTAAACTCCCTGTATGCAGCAGTAATAGTTGTTAATTAAATTCTGTCATAACGTGGAACAGAACACTTTTGGCTGTTTCAGGACAGTTAGAATTCTAAGATACTTTAAGCCTTTATGAAAAGAACACTTCCTTTATCTCCTAGAAACCCAAATGGAAGGAACAGGCCCTGGTGTTACACCAAAAAGGGGTTCAGCATTCAAGAAACGCCCTGCAACATAGAGAAGTGTGGTAAGTAACACTGGTTTCAAGACAATTGGAGGTTTTTTTGGTGGTGTGCGTTTTCTAAGAGCTGAATGTGCTTAGTTGTGAGAACATCTGAAAAAGATTTCTTCTCTTGTAGGTGGTGCTTGCGGTCAAAGGAGCATCAGCAAGTACTACAAGGTTGTAGGTGGAAGCCAGGCGGAGGTTGAGTCTCAGCCTTGGATAGCTGGCATCTTCCAAACCATAAGGGGCACAGACCACTTTCTATGCGGCGGCAGCCTCATCGACCCCTGCTGGGTCCTTACAGCAGCACACTGCTTCAGTACGCCGTAAGTTTACAGCCCTGCATCCTCCTTATTTGCAATGTGCTTCAACTGCTTGCTTTGCACAATACTCACTGAGTAACCTTTCAGAACCTTCTATAGTGAGAATATTCTTTTGATTGAGAGAAACAAGAAGAGCCTCTGGGAGTCCAAGACTAGCAGAATGAGCTGGCAAGATATGAATGTTTTGATGGATTATGCAACTAAAACAATTTAACCTAAATTGGAGCCAGTTTCATTTATATGTCAGTTGTTCCCCAAACTGAAAGTGGTGCTGAAAGGTGATGAGCTGTCGAGTGATACATTCGTGGGTGGTCTGTTGCTCCTATGGAAAGCTCATCCTCCTGGCACTCTGCAGGAGATTCCCATCACCGTTACTGCATTAGTAGCAGCTAGCTGGGTGTGCATGTTAAAATGCCTGCACGTGTATCTTAATCCCTTCAGATGGGAAACTGGGATGCTTTCCTTCAGAATACTGGGTCAGCTCTCAAAACTGACTAAACTTTGCTTTTTCTATCAGCATTGAAGTAAACAGAAAACAGAACTTGGACTTGATCTAAACTATTGACCTCACTCTCAGAAACTGGTTGTCTTCATGAGTCTCTTTACTCTCACTCAGGTCAAAAAAACCTCTAAACAAAGCCATGTTCAAAGTCTTCCTTGGAAAGTCTATCCTGAATGTTACTGATGATAATGAACAAGTGTTCATGGTCGATGACATAATCTCTCACCCTGACTTTACAGATGACACGGGTGGCAATGAGAATGATATTGGTAAGTGTCCTCTTAAAATGAGCCCTCAAAACACTTTAAATAGCTGAAGGCTGTATAAATGTGGCATATATCTTGTAAAAGAGGGACAGCCAGAGATGAGGTGATGGGGAACAGGAGCTAGGTGCAGCTAAGAACCAGACCTGTACTTAGCAAAATTTTTTCCCCTTCTATCAGTGTTTTTTATGTACGGGTCAGACACATTACCTAGCACACGGTCTTTTCCGTAAGCACTGGTGACAGCATCCTATTTCTTCCACCTACCCAGCCGGAGAGAGCTGCTTGTCCGCAGAAATGCATGCACACCAAGTCTAGCCATTTGGAATTGCACAGGACATGCTATACATATGCAGTGTGGTCGCCCTGCTATGAGCACAGCTGGCCTGAAACTTTGGGGCAGAGCTGATGTTACTCTGTGACTACAGAGATCCCACTATATGTGTAGTAAGCGATGAGAAAATGCATGTGCATCAGGTTCCATCATACTAGAATGGAATGCTCTGTCAAGTACCACATGAGCCAAAGGTTATCCTGAGTTAATCCAGACTTTTACAACCCTATCTCTAAATCAGCAAAGTCAGAAGGGGTTTTGCAACTTGCACAGAACAGAATTGCCACTCCTGCAATTGACAAAACTCTACCACTCATTCCAAATTTCTGCCACTAAGGGAAGATGTGAAGAATAGCTTCATGAGCCCTTCTGGGGAGAAGCGCAGTGTGAACTGCGTCTTCTTCAGCAGGGGGGTGGGTGCCACCCTCTGCAGCCAGGCAGGGTTGAAGTTGTAAAACACCTGAAGATATGCTTGCAAGGAATCTTCCCTGAGCTATCACCCCCTGTCCTGCCAGGAAGGAACCTCAAGTTGGTACATCTTCCAGTTTTAGTGCTGGGAAATTGATTTTGTTAATACTAAATATTATTACTATATAATGACCCAGTGACATTCCAAAAGCAACGAGAGGAACCATCTGTAATGAGAACTAAATGTAACTATGGCTATTCCCATTAACTGCACCTGATACTCCTCAGAACTTCAGGGGAGGAAGACTTGCTTTACAAATCTAATGATTTCCTCTGACTTGTTTCTTAGCCTTGGTAAGGATAAGGACAACTTCAGGACAGTGTGCAGTTGAATCCAAATATGTCAGGACAGTCTGCTTGCCAGAGAGGAACCTTTATTTACAAGACAATACCCGGTGTGAAATAGCTGGCTATGGGAAACAAGACTTTTGTAAGTGAATGACTTCTCTTTCCTAAGCTGTTCTTGCACAGTGTGGGAACTGGATGACTTTTATATCATGATCTGCAAAGGATTCAAAAAGATGCCTTTATTTTTTATGCACTCTGTGTGCATTCCGAAAGGTGATCTTTGCTATTATCTTATCTTGTAGTCCATGGCATTTTCTATCTGATCCTACTTGTACTTAACCATGCAAAGTAAGCAAATATGTAGAACACAGCAACTTTTTCATTCCTGACCTGGTGAGGAGTAGGAAAAAAAAAACACAGCTAAAGCTGTGTTGGAGGATTAACAAAGGATTGTGTTTGTGTAGAACTTGAAAATCTTTCTCTCTAAAAACCAAGCTTTATAGCTTACATTCAGAACACTGTTTTTTTTTCTCATTAAAGCTTATTCATTAACAGTGAAAGTAAACAAATACTGCATAAGCTGGAAATAAGAGCCTCAGTCAGAACTGGAATAGTTATTTTAACGACTTAAGTGCTCAAAGGGTGTGTTATGGGTTTGGTGGTGTTCTTTTGTTTTGAATGGTGAAAATAGCTAACTAATCTATTGTTTGCAGATGACATTTACTATGCCCAAAGACTGATGTCAGCCACTGTAAATCTAATATCACAGATAAAATGCAAATATGAATACTATGACAATATCAGAGTAACTGACAACATGGTCTGTGCTGGAGACCCCACATGGATGACAGATGCATGCAAGGTAAAACTGATTTGGTTTATCTTTGATTATTTCAAATGCATGTACACTACATGGATCAGCTGGTGGCATCTTGTAACTGCTAGTCAGAAAAGTCTCTCCTGGTGTAGCAGGAATTCAGTACATTCAGTGGAGTTGATCTGTAGTATTGCCAAACAAATGGAAGAAGGCTGGCACCTGGAGTTAGGTGTTATCCCAGGCCAGCCCCTCCTTTTGAAGAAGGAGCAAGAAGTGCAGTATCTTAGCTGTTGTTATCCCTGGAGGCTTTATTTACCACCCATTCAAGCAGTGGCTGGTAGATATGCATCAGAGGAATGCAGCAGCTGTTCAAGTCTCAGCTTGCACTTCCTTCCTGCAAAGGAATTAAAGGTGAATGACCAGGAGGCACTGAGCTCCTCCACAGATACTAAGACTTGCTTCCCTGCACCCTCGCTGGGTAGGGTAGCTATATGAGCCACTACACTCAAAAGTACCTTATGAACAGGGAGACAGTTGATTCTGTCATGAAAACAGGGCGTGCTGGCTTTGACCAGCTTTCGCCACTGGCCTAATAGCTGTGACTGTAAACTTAGGACGGAGTGGTGAGTGCAGGGTAACTGTTTGCTCTGTCCTGTGCTGGGGGGAATCTGGAGCACTCCTGATTGTCCAGACTGTCACAGCAGATGCTGAGCCTTCTGCTCCATCTGTGCAGTGTTCTCAGAAATCAGAACTGTAGCTTATAGGTATTTATGAGCTTGTTTCACTCTAGGAAAAACAATGGCAGGCTCCATCTGCAGAAAATGGCCTAATCTTTTGTTTCCATTGCCAGGGTGATTCTGGCAGCCCCATGGTCTGTGAGCACAATGGCAGGATGATGCTTTATGGGATTGTCAGCTGGGGAGATGGCTGTGCAAAAGAAAACAAGCCTGGCGTTTACACCAGAGTTACTCAATACCTTAACTGGATTGACTCCAATATGAATGCAGTCATCACCAAGAGTCGTTTTCTCCCTGAACCAAAGTGAACCTTTTTCGACAGCTGGACTCAAAGAAGATAAAGCCTATACTGATGCCAGGACACGGAAGTCCTGAATGTCACGAGAGGCATTCATTTTAAATGCCTGTGTGGTCAGCCACTCAGGTCAGTGTTCCTGAGGCAGAGAGGCTGTGTTATCTTAGTACTTTGACTTACCTGAAAACCACTCCATGGGAAGCTAAAATATTTAACATTTAAATGAGCATTCCCATGCATGACACCATACATTTCAAGTTATCTGTCCACTTTATTTATGAACCAGCATTTAGTCTGGAACTATCAGTAAAGTTTTAACTTATTTAACTCAAGTATTTGTTTTATATGTGGCCCGAGTCTAAAATCTTTCCTCATCACACTGAATAATGCTAAGACTCAAGTCCAAGAAACTGAACTTAAGAGCAGCCCTGAGAGGGTGACTGGGCTCTGCCTCACAAAGTGAAACTGCATCAGTGTTATCTCACTGCTCCTTGAAGAAGGAACAAAGTCTGCTTAGGCTGAGGCAATGCTTGGTGTGCAGGGTTTGTTGCCACAGCCACAGTAAGATCTTTAAGGCTGGCACCAGTAGCTGTGTCAGCAGTATGAACTCTTAATGTATTCCATCAAAGAACTGTGCTGCAAAAAGGCAAATTACAAACCTGACTGGAGTTCCAGGTGGTATCTGAAGATGTTCCTCCCTGGAAGTGTTCAAGGCCAGGTTGGATGGGGTATTGAGCAGCAGGGTCTAGTGGGAGGTGTCCCTGCCCATGGCGGGGGGGCTGGAACTGGATGATCTTTAACGTCCGTTCCAACCCAAATCATTCTGTGATTCTGTGTCTGGGTCCCTTAAGTGTGATTATGCAGCCTCTCTACTTGTACCTGCACACCCAGCAGAGGACATAAGGACTCAGCACATACTGAATGGTGTGTTTGTCCAAAGTCAGAACTTCATTTCCATTCATTTAACTGATATTATATGGAAACTACTTCTTTTTGGCCCAAGACTTACACTGGTTTTATTTTTAAACTTGTCTTTGTTTTATATATTTGAATTATTTGTATGAGGGCTGGAACCTCAAGCTTTATTTAATTATTTTTACTGTGGTTTAACTTATTGTTTGTAGTATGGATGTTAAAATATCATTTAAAAAACTTGTTATTCTTAAGTGTTTGTTTTCCCCTTTTGAAAGGGGAGGGCTACGATTCAAAATTCTAATCTGAACCGTAAAATCTCTTAGTAAAACAAAGGGTTTTATCCTTCTTGCACATTATGAGTACTGAATATCTTCTACTCCAGTTTAGAAAACTGTCTGCACTAGCAAGACAGAGCATAAGATGAAAAACAGTGCTGAGGATCCCAGATCCATGCCCCATGTGCTTCAGGGCTCCCATCTCACCCTGAAGCCATTCTCACATGGCTGTAGACCATCAGCTGAACTTCTAAAGCACAACTCCTGTTTAGGCTTCACTCTAAGGGACTACCATATTGCTCTGTAATAAGATCCAAATTCATTGCTGGAGGGACATCAAGAGATATCTTTCAAAAGTTCTCTCATTAGCTAAGCTATTACTGCACGTGGAGGAATGCAATGCAGCAGTAGCGCAGAAAGGTGCTAGAAGAAAAGTGACACTTTCAGCTTCCTCAGCACTTCTTTGTGAACACATTTTTTAAAGAGAAGCATTTGCGGTTGAACTACAGTACTGCTAAGCAAAATCTTAGAATTTGAAGATCATATCTGAACAGCAAGAAAATATCCCCAAGGTGTTCTCTTTAGGGTGGTTGAGGGACCATCGTGAGAGCCTAGCATCACTTCAACATCTTAAAGAGCAAGCACTGTCTGCTTTGATATTGTTTCTTTTAAGGAAGCTCTAAGATGAAACAGACTGGAGATACTGCTGCAAACAGAGAAGAGTTTGTATCAGAGCACCAAGATGCCAAGGACTTCTGTGCTGTTTGTAATAGTGGATGCAAAAATTTTGCACGTATTGTGGCAATAGCCTGCCTGCATTAAATGATCTCAGATTAGCAATTTGCCATGGTTCTGGCCTATTTCTAAAAATGTTAGTGCCCAAGTACTTTGTTAGTTACTCACCTCCTCTCACGAATGCAGAATTTGGGGTCAAATTACAGGCCTGCTAGAAAAATTTAACTGATTTTTGTAGATCAGACTGTATTAATGTTCACTTTCTCATTAGAATTCATTTAAGAATTCAGAAAAAATACTGATGTGTCTGTGCGACCATTCCTGATGGAGCTCTTGTACAAACTTTTTTGGTCTCAGTCACCGCCTGCTTAATGAGGAATTGAGTACATGTTTCAGAAATGTTATGGAGAAATCTTGAGCAAGAGATTTGCTGTGATGTACAAGTAATACTCTGACTACAAATGAGCAGAATCCTCTCTTTTTAAAAAGTATTTATAATAACATTTTGGTCTTTTTTTTTTTTTGGTCAAGCTATGTGCACCAAAGGATGTAAAAAACACTGAAAAGAGAAAATTTTCTTTTTCTTTTTTTTATTAATAAAAAATGAAATTATCTAGATAAACACACCTCTGTTACTGATTGATGTCTTCACTGACTAGCAAGGCAACTGTGAATTTAGAATTGCTCAGTACAGATTCAACTATCACAATCCTTCCAAAAATCAAGGGGAAATGCATAAACTAAATTCCCACCTTCCAAAAAGCCCACTGGTAGTTGTGAGAAGCAGGCAGGCAGGCTATATCTTGTAGTTTCTTGTAGCCTGGGCACATGAACCATGCACATTGGTAGTGGAACACTAGGGGTAAGAATGCAGCCTTATCTGTTAAACTCAACAATGCAGCGTGTAACATCTGGACTGCTTCCGGCTCTTCTAGTGTTAAGTCACATGTCTTTATACTTCAATTTCCTTTCTGTCAACGGGGTGGGATAGCACCTCCTTTACCTCCAGATCGGCCTGGGTAGGATTTGTCAGGAAGAGCTGACAAGCGTGTGAATGCATTGTGAGTAACACAGTGACATCCCAGTGCATACAGGGACAGCAGGCACCCCTGGAACACCTGATGATTACTGACAATACTCGGTTATGAGCTGTGTGGCAGTGCAATTTGTGGTTGGGCTCTGCGAACAGTTAATTAGCAGAAGTTACCACTGTGTGTGGTGGAGTTACTTGGCAGACGCGTGCTGTTTGTGGACTGCTGTTTAAACTTTGTGCAGGGAATTAAAATTGTGTTGTCTCTAGAGAATGAGTTGGAGCTCTCCTGTGAGAGAGTGGAGCCTGTGCAAGCAGAGAAGGAAGGCACCTCCTCAATTTTCCATACCATAACTTGTACAGCCTGACCAGTGTCCGCAGAGAACACTCTGGGCATAAAGTAAGCAATGGCTTTAGACAGAAATATACCATGTTTTAATTATGGCTTTTGGGATGCCTCAGCTTTCTCTTTGGCATTCCTTTCATTTTAACATTCATCAAAGTAATAAAGTCCACAGACATCCATCAAGTGGGGGATATAAATGTGTTCAGGGCAATTGCATGTTGTCATTGTAATGAATGGCACATTTGTCATCGACTTACGTGGGCTTTTTCCACGAATAAAGGCAATACAATTTAAATTTCAACTTACTCCCATCATTATGAATATAAGTAAGAATAGAAAAGGAGTAATAAACAAAATTTGCATTTATGTCTCCTTCATTTTGAAGTTTAAGAAGCTCTGGAAAAAGTGTGAATAACGAGAGTCTTGAGAGCGGAGGGAATTTAGATGCTGTTTGGGGTGAGCAATCTTATTTATTCCTTAGTTTCTGTTAGATAAACTGCCCCAACAAAAATGAACTCTTCAAAACAAACATACACATGCACCTCTGCTTTGGCTGCTATAATTCTTCATATACTCTCTTTCAATGTCCTCTGCAGCACTTTGACTCCACAACTGCAATATCATCTGGCTGGCTATTAGAGCTTGGGAAAAGAAAAAGCAGAAGATGAAAGCAGTGTTTTGCAAAACTTTATCTTCCTGCAGCAGAGTTCACAGGAAATATTTTCCTTTCCTCCACCAACAGGCATCAGCCAAACAGAAGACATCATACTCTCAGAAGTCTTAGGAGAATAACTAAAGCGAATTAAATTCCCTCTTATCTTCAATACTTCTATAGACAAAACACATGAAGCAATGAGGACAAGGCGGTATCTGATGTGTCCAGAGCACAGGAAGCCAGTTGAACCTGCCAGCTCGTTGAAGGAAGTGATATATCCTGAATGGACAGACCGCTTTAACCTTATATAGCTGAAGCTTTCTTCATGGAAGTGAAACTAAAATCTGACTCAAAGCTCTTAAAAATAAAATCCGTTTCAAACCAAGTTATGGTGTAATGTGTTGTATAGTCACCTTTTTGTTGCATCTGTTACACCACCTCCATTTGGAACTGTACGCGTGGGATGATTTTGTTTGTGCACATTGAAACATGGACCAATATGAGCAATATGAGTATTTGATCACTGAGCCTTGGCTTACTTCTGGCAGTTAATCAGAGCATTTGCTTCGGGGCAAATGAGAACAGAACTCAGCCATGACAAGTGAATCAAACCTTTCTACATCCATCTAGCTTGTAATCTCAAGTTTCAGATACCTGCATCTCAAGCCAAAGTTAAAAAAAAAGTGACATCCTCGGAACAAGGCATGATCATTAAAGGGCAAACCTGGGTTCAGACTTTGTCTGGCAACCCCTTCCAAATCCACCACCTCCCACGCCATTACACAAATGGGCACTCTGAGCAGAAGTTGGGTTGTATCACAGTATCACAGTATCACAAGGTTGGAAAGGACCTCTGAGATCATCAAGTCCAACCTATAACCCAACGCTAACACCAACACTAACACCAACCATCATCTAAACCATGGCACTCAGTGCCTCATCCAATCTCCCCTTAAACAACTCCAGGGTCGGCGACTCCACCACCTCCCTGGGCAGCGCATTCCAATGACCGATCACCCTTTCAGTGAAGAACTTTTTCCTCACATCAAGCCTAAACTTTCCCTGACGAAGCTTGAGTCCATGCCCTCTAGTTCTGTCACTGGTCACCTGAGAAAAGAGACCAACCCCTGCCCGACTACAACCTCCTTTTAGGTAGTTATAGAGAGCAATGAGGTCTCCCCGAGCCTCCTCTTCTTTAGACTAAACAGCCCCAACTCCCTCAGTTGCTCCTCATAGGGC
The DNA here is from genome assembly GCA_033558185.1 of Dromococcyx pavoninus. Classification (NCBI taxonomy): domain Eukaryota; kingdom Metazoa; phylum Chordata; class Aves; order Cuculiformes; family Neomorphidae; genus Dromococcyx; species Dromococcyx pavoninus. Next base: position 34,043 of record JAUMJL010001208.1, on the reverse strand, counting down.
TTATGCTCCAGCCCCTTTACCATCTTCGTTGCCTTCCTCTGAACACATTCCAGTATCCTAACATCTTTCCCAAACTGGGGGGCCCAGAACCGTACACAATATTCAAGATGAGGCCTGACCAGTGCCGAGTACAGGGGGACAATAACTTCTCTGGTCCTGCTCACTACACTACTCCTGATGCAGGCCAGAATGCCATTGGCCTTCTTGGCCACCTGGGCACACTGCTGCCTCATGTTGAGCTTCCTGTCAACCAGCACTCCCAGGTCCTTTTCTGCCTGACTACTCTCCAGCCACTCTGTCCCCAGTCTGTAGCTCTGCATGGGATTGTTGTGCCCAAAATGAAGTACCCGACATTTGGACTTATTAAACATCATCCCATTAGAATCAGCCCATCTCTCCAATCTGTCTATGTCCCTCTGTAGGGCCATCCTACCCTCTAGCAGATCAACCCTTCCTCCCAGCTTGGTATCATCTGCAAACTTGCTGATGATGGACTCAATCCCCTCATTCAGATCATCAATAAAGATATTGTGCTGTTCAACCTTTTGGCACATGAAGGAGGTGGAACTTTAAGAAGTGAAAATGCAAAAACCAAGTGCTATGAACTTCATGAACCATAAACTGAGTGGTAGACCCACAAGCAAGCATGAAAACATGCAGAGCCACATGAACAGTATGCTTGGTTCCCGTGTCCTGTTCCACAGCTACAACCAGCGAGTTGGCTACTTCCAATTTGGGCTGCATCTGCCTGATAGGACACACTCATGATACTGGAAGCTGAGAAGGACCACGAGTACACCAGAATCCAAGCAAATTCAAGCTGATCTTGTCAAGCCAGAGTTACCAGAAGCACACAGGCTAATAAAGAAAAACAGATATAGGTGAGTGATGATGGGAATTAAAGCAGATCCAGAATGCAGAGCAGACCACAGAGTGGATTTAAGTCGACAGCATTGAACACTAAAATGGAAACATGCTGACACATAGATCAGAGCAGTTCATAAGCCTGGGGACCAGGCAGACAGTCAGCTGGGTCTTGGTTTGCGCATCGTTCCTCTTAATGAGAACACAATAATGATACATGGCCCAAGACATGGAGAAAAGACTAGAAATACTTGGTTTATTTTATCCGGAGAAGTCAAATCTACAAGACATATTTCCTTTAAAGGAGAAAAGGCTGCAGCAGGGAAGGGAATAAACTGTCCTCTGTGTCTACAGGGTGAGATGCAATGAGCCTAGTCGCAGGAAGGGAAACAGAATCGACATGTTATGAAATTACTGGTAAGAGCAGTGAAGCTCAACAATACATGGCATTGCATGGCGTTGAACCTCCTCCACTGAAATTTTTCAGAACAATTTAGACAGAGATAAACCAATTGGTTTGGGCTCTTGCAATGCAACTGGAAGGGATTTTGATAAATTATCTGATCTTGGATTCCCTGTTCTATTATGAAATAAGTGAACACGAAGATGACTTTATGAAAATACTGACACCACAGGGGAATTCAGGAATAGTATTACACAATTTAACTGGCTTTTTGAGAAGCAGCTTTTAAAAAAAGGCTCCTATGAAAGAAAATGGTCTGGATTTAGGAATTAACAATTAAAGACAAACCTCTTAATGATAGATAATAACTATAAAAAGTTTTGAGCAAACTTTTCAGTGACTCAACAAAATAATATTCCAGACAGAACTAGAATAAAATTAATTGCTTCCATGTCCCATTGGGCAAAATATTTTCAATGAATAACATGTGTAACTGGCAAGAGAGTAGAATTATTATCCCCCATGGAACAGCAGAAATGTTATTTCTCTCCTGAATAACTGGAAAGTGGTTTGTACGCAACACTGTGACTTGGCATCATACGCATGGATTACCTCAGTGTGTTTCAAGCTGGAGGTCTCTGGGTGTGATCAAACCCTCCAAAGCCCAGTATTGTCTTAAGGAGGCAATCACAAAAGAGGCTGAAAATAATAGGCAACCACCAGACTTTGCCAGCCACAGGCGTAGGCACCTTAGGATCTGCTGCCTCTATGGTAATAGTATAATTCCAGAAAATCTGATGGACACACTTACAAATAAACACTTCCACAGGCAGTTTTGGAGAATCATAGAATAGTTTGAATTGGAAGGAACCATGAAGTCCATCCAGTCCAATCCCCCTGCAGTGAGCAGGGACATCTTCAACTCGATCAGTTTCATCAGTCATTAGAAATGAAGCAAAGTATCTCTGTTAGTCACAGCATAGATGTTCTAAATTCAGTATATCCATAACTTCAGCAGCAGTAATTAAGATTCATCCCTTACTAATTCTTCCCTACATTTTCTTGTGTTACAGCACAAACCTTCAGCCTAAGTCAAAACAACCCATCCACAAATGACAGAAATCAGAGCACCCCTCCAGCTGTCGAAACTGCAGCCGGCCTGGGAAGATCACAACATGTTCTTGGCATTACTAAAACACAGCAGCACCCAGAATAATAAAATCCACACTGACATTCCAACACCTCCATCTCCAAATGCACCTGCAATGTCTGACACACTGCAAAGTGGTGTGGTTGGGTAACTATTTTTAAATATGCTTACGTGCTATATTAACAGCACCCCCAGCTGCACGCAGAACTGCCTGGAAGAGGCACCCCAGACTATCCCAGTGGTATTTCACTCTAGAATTTGCTAGCCAGAACCTGAGCCAACATCGCAGGACACCAAACAGCTTTACGTAGCTGCCATTCTAAAATGAACTGATTTGTCTCAGAAATGACTCATAAACCCCCAGAAAAATGAGAGAAACTATTACACATTAATCAGCGACAGAATTCAAGTGCCATCACTCAAGTGGGAAGACATTTTTTCCTCCTTTCCTCCTTATGTGGTTACCAGCTTCTGCTTTATTTCTGGCAGGAGCTTAGCTGTCATTTTACAATTGGTACTCTTCTCAGGTTATGTCCTCAGCATCCTTGTTTGGGTGTTTGATTTGTCTTGGAATGACAAACGGGGCATGTAGTGCGAACTGAGGTAGAAGAATCCCTCAAAAACACAGGGGAGAAATTCTCGAGTTTACCATGTGAAGATTGGGCACAACCAATATTTAAAGTATCCATTTTTATAGAGGGTCACTGTAAGTCAGGCTGTTTCATTTCACTTAGACATACTGCATTTGTGATTGTGTATTTGATAAGACAACACATTTTATGTATCATTTTCAAGAACGAATGATTGCTATTTTTATTTCAAATTAGAAGTAGATATATTTGAAATGGTCTGGTACATCCTGATTTCTACAGAGGTGAGGAAGATCAGATGCTCTTTAAATAATGTTTTTTCATTGTCTGTGTGTCTGTTACACTTGTCCAGCCACTACAACTGGAATTACAGTGTGTGGGCTCTTTGAATGGCAAAAAGCAGTTCTTTAGGAGCTTTGTTATGCAGAAGGTTGCCAGTACCCCAGCCATGTTGTTGGTATCACTGCACAGGAGCCAACAGCTCCTTTTAGTACTAACAAACCACTGCCAAACAGGACTGTGAGTCTTGTATTTTTATTTACGGAACCTTGCTATGAAAATAAAGATGAATCAAGATAGTCTTTGCACAGATTCAGCAGCAGAAATGAAATTTAAAAGCCCTCAGATAGAGGTAATCAGATTAATGTGGAGATTTGTGAGCTATCAGAGAGACAACATTTTAAAGGGAGAATGCAAATAGAATCATAGAATGGTTTGGGTTGGAAGGGACCTTAAAGATCATAGAAAGCCCTCACCCTCCAAAAGACACCTTTATTACTGAACGATCTACAAATAATTGAATTCTTCTGTCCAGATTTAGTCCTGCTCATTTGGACCAAGTTCATCTCTTGTTCTAGAGGAAACAACCTCACGTCTACAGAGCTCCCAGCAGATGGAGCAGCTCCCCTGCCTTTCAGTGCCACGATTCTCTATTACAATTTTTATGACCACCTGAAGAAAAATGAATTAGGTCTTCCATTGACTGACGAGGCACTCTGGCTGTGTTTGCTGTTGTTGCCCTGTGCTTTGGGTTGTGTCCCTGCAGCCGGTGACCTGGGCGTTATCCCGAGCCGAGCATCCCGGGTTCCGGCGCCGCCGCTAGATGGGGGAGCAGCCCCGGGAACGGGGATTTACCGAGCCCATCGCACCAGAGCGACTTGATTTACAGCACAGCTTTTGCTGCTCCTCCTCGGTGCTTAAGAAAAGGGGGGGGGGGAAGGGGGGGCGCGGGGGAGGACACGACACAACACGGGACACCTCAGCCGTTTCCATACATAACCACATTGGTTACCGGGACCCTGACACGCCAGTCTGCAATTCCTCATGGTTCACATCCGTAAGTTTCCACCTTCCACAATTCATATGGATTTCAGGCACTGCCAGCACACCTCAGAGCAGCAGGGGAGCTGGAATTACCTCCTTGTGAGAATGGCTTGTCACAATCAAACCTTCATGAACAAAGAAAAGGCCACTTATTTCCTGTCATGTTCACAGGAAGGCAATGGAAACGGTGGCAGAAATGTTTAAGAATTGCAAAAAGGGGGATAGGACATCACTGTTTGCCTCCAGCAGTGCAAAAGTTCAACTAAGATCTTAGAACCATGGAATGGTTTGGGTTGGAAGGGATCTCAAAGCCCATGCAGTTCCAACTCCCTGCCATGGGCACGGACACCTCCCACTGGACCAGAGTGCTCAAAGCCTCATCCAACCTGGCCTTGAACACCTTCAGGGATGGAGCAGCCACCACTTCTCTAGGCAACCTGGGCCAGGGCCTCCCCAACCTCACAGGAAAACATTTCTTCCTAAGATCTCATCTCAGTTTCTCCTCTTTCAGCTGAAAACCATTCCCCCTCATCCTGTCCCTGCATTTCCCTGATCAAGAGCCCCTCCTCAGCTTTCCTGGAGCCCCTTGCAGTACTGGGAGGCTGTTCTAAGGTCTCCCCGCAGCCTTTTGTTCTCCAGGCTGAACAACCCCAACTCTCATCCTGTCTTCACACAGGAGGTGCTCCAGCACAGGCAAAGCTGAGCTGGCCCGTAAAACACAAGTAAACCCGACAGTACTGAACGTTCGCCAACAGGAGGAACAGTTATGATCGCTTTCAGTGGGAGCGACGGCAGTGATCTGCCCTGAGCCACTCTGAACTGCCGGAGTGTTAAAACCTTCCCTAGCTGGATATGCGCGTTGTGGTACAAAACCCAAGGGGAGGGCAGAGGCCTTTCCCCCGGACCTCCCAGATGCCCTCAGTGATGCAAGGCTGAAGCCGCCCCTTACAAATCATTCATTTTCATGTTATTATGAAATAGTAACCTCAGGCCATGTGGCCATGTCTAAGTGTGAGCCCGAGAGCTGCCGAGCGTGGTTACTCCTTGGATGGAGACGCTGGTGATTCCGAAGGTGTGTCTCCTGTGGTCTCTGGATGTGCTCCCGGTGTCTTCAGCACGGAACCTACTCTAACTTGTGTGTCTGCTTTCTGCTTCTGTGTTTGTGCATCTCCAAAGACAGGTTTAACAGCTGCCACATTTCATGGGATGAGTATTTCTACCTTTACACATAAAAGGCACAGCACGTAACTAATTATAAAATAGTATTCCTTACCCTAAGAAAGTGCAGAATTCTACATGTCATGAATAGAATTTCTGGTTCCTCACTATCTTTTCTTTTACCAAAAAATCCCAACCATCTTCTTATAAGAATCCTTTCTCAAGTAACCAGAGCATTGTAACAAGTAATTTCTTTCTCCCATTGTGAATGTATGTTGATTAAAAAAATCATCTTGCTGGAAAAGAAACAACTCAGTTCAGAGGTTTTTGTTTGTTTAAATAAAGACTCAATAAATCGCCAACCTAGCATTAATGAAAGTAAAGCCAGCCTGAAAAGCATTAGCCACTTTGTTTCAGGTCTTCAATTTGAATTTTGTGTTCTTTGCTGTCTCCTTAGAATCATCTCTATGGTCAATAACGATTAGTGTGAGCTCCTGTAATCACACTTAATAGCTGTTATTGCCAGCAGTTCGAAGACAGGTGAGCAAAGCTAAGCTGCAGGTAAGCAAACTGCCTTCAAGGAGAAAGGCAAGTGTCTGTTGCTTGTTTCGCATAGTTCAAACGTGTCCACACACTGGTGTTTGCTCTGGCTTAGAGTAAAAGAAATTAAATGGGAATGCTACAATGGCTCTCAGCCCTGAGGTACTGAAATCATTTTGTGAAACAACCAGATAGGCAACATAAGAAAAAGGAGGGGGGGTCATTTGCAGCAGATTATGCCAGAGCTACACTTCGCCATCAGCCTTTTGAGAATGTGTGCAACCTTTGCTCTGCCAATGAGCTGTAAACCAGAGATGTGCACCAAAGAGCCTGTTTCATAGGCAGAGTATGATACACAAACCTGGATTTCTGCCCAAGATTTACAGAAAAGCTCTTTCCTTTATGGTTATTGGAGATAATTTTTAAGTGTAGGAAGGAATCCATAATTTATGGATGTTGCTTTTCTTTTCTTGAAGCTCTGCAGAGGTAGGATACAAGGGAAGGATAACTTTCCAAAAATTGTATTAGGACCTCTGAATGGTGGGGTAGCTGGAGAATGAAGGGATCCTGCTTCTAAACCAGGTACAGAATAATACAAACCTGCAGAAACCAGCTGCTAGTTCTAATGCTCTATTTCTGTATTCACAAGTCAGACTGGGTCACTTGGCTAAGGAAGAAAATGTTTTTAGGGGCAGAAATTAATATCACAGGCTACAAAGCTAATTAATACAGGATGGTGGCTGAATATTCACAATTCACAGGCCCAGTTCACTACAGATCAAAACGTATTTGTTGAAGAAGGGGTTTTTACATACACAATGAAGAATAAAATTAGTGTGTTCACAGCTTAATAAAAGGAAAAGTGGTGATTTTTTGTCATATTTTTCATTTTGATGCAAATGATTCTCTCCATTCCAACAAAGTGCAGGCCTATGTCTAACCCAACTATTTACTGCCCTACGGGATGTTTTCAGATTAGGTCCATAACCAATATAACTGTGTCAGTTAAAAAAGGACATTGAAAACACCTGCATTTTGTCACAAAACATGTCACAGCTTTATTTTAGCTGTTGTAAAGGTGTTAAACTCTGCTGAAGAGGAAAGCAGCTCTTCAGAAAATGAAACCTTTTTTTTTTCCTGTTGCATATATTTTTCCCTCCAGCAATCTAATTTTTATTGTTTCACACCACTGCCCTGAATTGCAATTTGGCTCTGAATAATTCCCTTCATCGTAATGCAGATGTCAATGCCAAATGATCCAGGCGCGAACTGCAGTGTGTGCAGCAGCCCTGGTTTGAAATGCAGAGTTGTGTATGCAGAGCCAATGGAGCATGTGGGGTCTATTTTTCAGTTGTTTCCAACAGATTGAAAATTCCACAGGCTAGAGAGTCTTTTTAGAATGTTGCTTGGAATACTCCTTAGCTAGGAAAATATTGAAAGAGGGGGGAACATTACTCCATTTTCCTTTGCTGGATAGATTTGATGCCTAAATTGCATTGTCTTGAGGGAGCAGAGACTGAGAACATAAAATGTGCCAGGTTGGGAGAATATATTGATTCATTGAGTTAATGAGACTTAAGAGCAGTTTCATCAGTGAATAAGACTGGCAGCAGGGCTATTGGTCTGCCTCTGTGACAGGAGAGCAATAAAACTAAGCTGCCGGAGTTGCTGGACTCCTCAGAGCTGACACAACTCAGGTAGGTGTGGAACAGATAAGCCTGCAATTGCTTTCACAGCACGGTATAAGGAAACCAGCATCATGGCAGTTGTTAGTTGGAAAGGAATGGCTACACATAGTTATTCAAATGCATGGGTGATTTAAGTTAAATGTTTAAAATATATATTATTTATGGGTCCCTCTTGAGTAAAAGAGCATGCATCCAGCAAGAGAGTAAGTTAAGGTCAGATCCTCATTATGCATCTTTTTCCATCTCCTCTGCACATCAATTCCCTCAGCAGGAGGCAAATACAGAAATGGTATTTGTGTTGCACATCATTTGTCAAATAGCTATTTTAGCAAACTCAACACAGGTACTAAAGAGTGCCACAATCAAAATTCTTCTACAGATTCTGTTTGTCTGGAGTATGCTCTAACGAATAAAACAGCAGGACTTTACTGTTTTTTTCCGGATCAAGCCCAGCTATTCAGCCCTGTTCTCCTCAATGCCAGCAGCTCCCATTGAATCTCACAGGCACTGAATGCTCATTCCACAGGTGGAACCTGGCAGCCTCCTCTTACCCTGAACTCCAGATTGCCATGAAACAGAAATACACCTGAGTGAGATCAAACACCTGCAAAGCCAACTCTTAGCCAAGACATTCAGGACACTACAAAATGCACAAGTACGAACTGCCTGCACAGTCTATATTTTGTGAAGAGTTGCAGTTTCAAGGTGAGGCTGCAGCTCTAGCAAGAGGCTGAGAAGGACCTGAGCTGCGGTATCAGTAGTGCTCTTTCTCCAAAGGAAACCTCTGGGGCTTTCCTCACTTAGCCCAGTCCCATCGCTCAGATGAATGAGCAGATGGCTCATTCAATTACACCTCAGCTCAGGCACTGCCCTCTTCGTCCACTATATTTCATGGATTTGCAGTGCTGGGATTTTCCTCCAGCTCTTTGGTGTGCCCTGTTCATGGGGCTTCAGAAGGAGCAGACATGGTAGCGATACACATTTTCTGGGCATCTGCCTAGCAGCTTTGCACTTTCCCACAAACACGACGTGGATCCACGACGTGACCTTGAGCATGCCAGACACACAACCTTCTCCCTCATCAGCTGGAGTCCCATGAGTCAGCATCAGTGTCTGCGAAAAGATTCATGCTCCAAGCAAAGAGTACGCAATTCAGCAAATCTCTCCTTGTCTAATTAGGCAGTGCTTGCACTAAAGTGAAGCCTGCCAGAAGCAAACAGCCATCACCAACAGCTTCATGTGGACTGGTAACCAGCCACCAATGTGGCTGCAGCTTGCTGATGCTCCAAGCAGAATGGAGCTGAATCACCAGCCAAGGAAGAAATGCCCGTGGTCCCAGCTTTGCTTCCAGAATGGATGTGTACTGAGAGTGGAAGCCCTGCACATCATACAAAAGCCAGATCCAACTTTAATGATGCTATAATTCTATGAAAAGACAGCTTGTAAGGACCCACTGCCTGCCAGTGCAATCCACCAGATAATGCATCAAAATAGGAGAGAGTCAAGTCTTCTTATCCCTCGTGTTAGGTAGATACTTTTTCACTCTACCGATAACTCCATTCAGCATCACCAGACCAAACATGAAGCCGAGTTTTAGCTGAGGTACAGCCACACACATGATTGTATAACTGTGCTGTTTCCAGCAGCCAAGTTAAACCGCTCAGTTAGCAGGGCACTTCCGAGTTGCATCGCACAGTGCTGGGTATGCACTGACTGACTGCCAGTGCAAGGGGAAGACAGACACTTAGCCAAATCATCCTCCTAGAACAACCTCATTTGTGCAGGAGAGAGGGACTGAAATAGCCTCTGAAGTGAGATGGGGCAGGATAGATGTCTTCAGTGGGTGCGGGCATGTATTCAAAGTGTTTTAAAGATGCAGTGATCATAAAAGGTTACCTTGGAAGCAAGAGGAAGGAGCCGGTCCACTGCTAAGCCTCAAAAGCAATTAAGGATCTTATAATATCTTATTTGGGAAAGCTGGTGAGTGCCAAATCAATAAAGATATAATTTTGGATCACTGATTTCTTAGTGAGAATGCAGCAAAGATATTCTGCTAATTTTTAAAAAACAGACCAACACAGAGAAGAAGGAAAAAAGTACTATCATCTGCTGTTCTATACCAAGATGCCACTTTTTGAATAGTTTATCTACAGCATCAGGTCACAGAGGATTTCACAGTTCTACAATGAAGATGAAGGAGAAGCTGCAGGCATGGGAATTAGATACAACTGCATGTCACCGCATGAAAGTAATATAAATACACACGTGGGAACTTTTCTCTCGCATGTCCTGCTGAAGAAAGCAAGAACACTAGGCGTCACTAGCATGCAAAAGCTTCCCTGGAGATGAGAATCCCAAGGGATTTCACAGACCCATCTTCTGCCCTTGCTCTTTTCTTCAAGCCAGAAGACTGTTCTTAGCTAAGGTCAAACAGATCAGGTCCTCTGGCGCCACTGAAACAACTGAGGGATAGATCTTCGCTATTTCCTGACTTCTGTCCTTATTTTCCCACCATCAGATGGCTCAGCTTTAGGGCTACTCTGACTTGTGTTAAATGAGAACCCCTAGATGTTTTTTTCCAGCTCCAGATAAGCCGTTTGCCTTATCCAGGCCCAGCTATTGTGCCAGCATCTGAAAAAGCTGTGATGCAGAGCTGACTGTTGTTTTCGCAGCAAGAACGCTTGCCAATATTTACTCAAGGAAGAGGAGTGGCAGATGGCTACGAATGAGTCATTGGTAAATAATGCAAGAACATTTTTTAGCTAACCCTGAAGAAAACCCTTGGAATTGCTGGAGATCCCTATGAGACACACAACATTGATTGCATGGACTCAGCTTTAAGAAGAGTTTAGTTACATATGCAGAGGTGGGACATTGATTTGAAGTCAATTTTATAGTGCTTCTTTGTCTCATCTCCATCTATGCTTCCGAATGATTTTTTATTAATTACATTTGCACATATTTGCAGTCCTTGGCATCAGAGGGCATTCCTGGAAGCTCAAATCAGTCTGCTTAGTACCGTTAGCTCATAAATAATTTGCTATACATAAGCAAGTGTTATACTTTTTTTCCCCCTAAATTAAACATTACACTCCAAATCAGACATAACAGCAATGAATCACTGAGCGGAGAGAATAACTGGTGTCTTTTTGGTGTGACTAACTCCTTAAACAAGAAAATGCTCATAATTTTGAGCAGTAAGAGGCCAGCATTCTTATCTAATGAAGGACATTCATTTTCTCTCCTCCAGCACCACTGTGTAGCTATCGCTTACAAAGACAGGCTTAAGACAGCCTAAGCAGAAAACCAGAAATTCTAAAACAAATCTATGTGTGCCAACACTTAGGGAGGAGATTTCTCTGGGAGCCTCTATTCATTGTGACAGAAGGATTTCAAAATGAAGGCAGATGAAGGCAAAGTCAGACAAATGAAATGTCCATTTTCAGCAATACAGTATATCTCAAGGACATTCCTTCATGCTGTTTCCTTCAGAGGACTGACACACATTGTCCTCTGTGACTGGTGAGCCCCAGTCATAATAGCCTCAGCACTTGTCCTATTTCCATGAACCCAGATCCACCCAGCACCATCTTTAACCACAGCAATCAACTACACACAACACGGCTTAGGAGTTTCCTGACAAGTTTATGTCTCAGCAACAGCATGGATCCACATAACAGAAGCAAGTGTGGAAATGTTCAGAACGAGCACAAACTCAACTTTAGCTAATTGACCATTTAAGGAGGCAGTGAATTTTTCTCTAAAATGGAAACAGAAACATTCCCTCTCTCAGACTTCCACATGCTCTTCGGTCAGTGCAGGTTTAGAGCTGAGTTTTGGTGCTGCTGCTGCCTGGCATCATGTACACAACGCAGCCACAAAAGGAGTTCTACTGATGCCTAGAAAGCTCCAGCTCAGTGTAAAGGCATTGTAAACCTGGCTAAATCAGTTAGCACTGCTCATCAGTCAAACAGGATTAGTATGCACTGCTGAGAGGCTGAAGAACACAATGGCCCATTACCAGAAAAAACATAGAATCAGAGCTCTGCCTTTTTCCTGCAACCAGAAGTGAAGCATTATGTCCTACAGGTGATGAGATGCACCAGTTCTCTGAGAACACCCAGCAACCGAAGATTTACACTCTGTTCTCTTTCGTTAGGACCACAAGAAATCTTTAGCCACTGGTAAACAACAAAAATCATGAGAACGACAAACTGTAGCTCTGTTTCACTGTTGTTTTTTGTTAGTCATCTTTCACATCCTGATCCATCCTTTTTAATCTGACATCTGTGCACAGGCCCATCTCTCTCATGTGTGTCCCATGTGCACTTAAGTGCTGTCTGATGCCTGGCTTTCAGTATGTAATGGAAACAGGGAACATCAGAACATCAGAACTTGATTCTGAGGATCTGCAAGACAATGTCACTTCTTAAGAGTCATTGTGCCATCTCACAAATGGAAAAAACAACATCCCCTAATCAAGGTAAAAATGCATTTCCTGACACTGAAATATGAACGATATTCTACAATTTTTCAGCTTACCATGGCCAAGCACACTCTGATTTCTCCTCCAGAACCACTCTCCCTATTGGCAATTGCATCCTTCTCCAGATGACTGGGAAATTACAGTTTAGCGGGTGCAGAGGCAAATTACTGCACAGGCAGCGCTCTGGTTGAAGACAGAAATAGAGATGTATTTGCTTTATAATTGGCTGTCACTTGCCATCGACCATGTACAGCCTCCAGCATGACATGCTGATTAGTGTGCACTGTAATTTATCAGCCAGCTGTTCCCAACTGGAATCCTGTGCCTTAGAATTCGACTTCTAAAAAGGCTGTATTTAAGAACTGGTGCTACCTGCTATCCTATAGCTTGAGAGTTTGAATTGCAGAAAGCTCCTAAATCATCAGGAGCACAAAAAGAAGATATCTTTAATTTTAAAATATGCCTATTTAAAAATATATTCTCAAAGAGCAAAATATAGCCAGGTGGGTTGCAAAAGCTGCCAGATACTGATGACCATAAAGCCATGTGTGCCGCACCCTATTTGTGAGACTCTCGCAACAGATGCTCTTTACAGAGTGTCCCTGACAGCCCAGCAGCATTATCAGTGTAATTACAAAGGCTTTAGATTAGACAAAACTCCAATTTACAGCAAGCAAGTGCAGCAGAATGAAGTCAGTTCCAAAGTGCTACAGCAAACCTACCCAATTTCAGCAGGGCTTGTCAAAATAAGGATCCTGAATAGGACTTGGAACCGAAACCTGAGAAATGTAGGCTCATCTGTTCCTGCTTGTTGTAATTTTCTTTGTATCCTTTTTTTCCTCCTGTTGAATTGGTTGTGAGATGGACTCAAGCAGCACCACTGTGGCCGATGACAATAACTAATGCAAGAGTTGCACTTGTGATGTAATAATTCTATAGTAACATGACAACAGCCATGTATCAGACAGTAGTTTTGTGTAGACGATATTTAGTAATTTTGGCCTTTTTGGTTCTCCGTACAACTCTAATCCTCTAATACTTTGGCATTAGTTTTTCCACACTCACTGGCTTCAGGTCAGCTGTTGTGAGATAATGTGCAAAGAGAAATGATGTTAGTGAAAAAGGTTAGGGAAAGGATACAGTTGGAGTTCTATAGAGGACAGAAGAGTTCAAGAAACCCCTAAAAAAAAGAGAAAGGAAAATACTGTTATATTCTATTCCGTTCTGGTCCCCAGGAACCACCACATGTATGAGAGACAGAAGTGAGAAAGGCTAATGCACAAAAATTGTGCTTGTGGTTGGTTCAGGCTTTTTAAGATTGATTTCTAAGGCCTCCCTCTTGCTCTGACATAGCAGATGTGCTCTTTCGTACCAAGTTTACAGTATCACAGTATCACAGTATCATAAGGTTGGAAAGGACCTCCGAGATCATCGAGTCCAACCTATATCCCAACACCAACACTAACACCATCATCTAAACCATGGCACTCAGTGCCTCATCCAGTCTCCCCTTAAACACCTCCAGGGTTGGCGACTCCACCACCGCCCTGGGCAGCGCATTCCAATGGCCAATCACCCTTTCAGTGAAGAACTTTTTCCTCACATCAAGCCTAGACTTTCCCTGACGAAGCTTGAGTCCATGCCCTCTAGTTCTGTCACTGGTCACCTGAGAGAAGAGACCAACCCCTGCCCGACTACAACCTCCTTTTAGGTAGTTGTAGAGAGCAATGAGGTCTCCCCTGAGCCTCCTCTTCTTCAGACTAAACAGCCCCAACTTCCTCAGTCGCTCCTCATAGGGCTTATGCTCCAGCCCTTTCACCATCTTCGTTGCCGTCCTCTGGACACACTCCAGCATCCTGACATCTTTCCCAAACTGGGGGGCCCAGACCTGTACACAGTATTCAAGATGAGACCTGACCAGTGCCGTGTACAGGGGGACAATAACTTCTCTGGTCCTGCTCACTACACTATTCCTGATGCAGGCCAGAATGCCATTGGCCTTCTTGGCCACCTGGGCACACTGCTGCCTCATGTTGAGCTTCCTGTCAATCAGCACTCCCAGGTCCTTTTCTGCCTGACTACTCTCCAGCCACTGTGTCCCCAGTCTATAGCTCTGCATGGGATTGTTGTGCCCAAAATGAAGTACCCGACATTTGGACTTATTAAACATCATCCCATTAGAATCAGCCCATCTCTCCAATCTGTCCAGGTCCCTCTGTAGGGCCATCCTACCCTCTAACAGATCAACCCTTCCTCCCAGCTTGGTATCATCTGCAAACTTGCTGATGATGGACTCAATCCCCTCAACCAGATCATCAATAAAGATATTAAACAGGACTGGACACAACACCTATCCCTGAGGGACACCACTGGTGACCGGTCGCCAACTGGATGAGACACCATTCACCACCACTCTCTGGGCTCGGCCATCCAACCAATTCCTAACCCAGCACAGAGTGCTCCCGTCTAAGCCACGGGCTGCCAGCTTCTCTAGGAGTCTACTGTAAGCTTAAATAGGTATTTCAAAGCCACCCATCGCTATGGCATTTGGATAGTGTTTGAGAAATACGCCAGCAAAGCAAATCGGTCGCTCTGGCCTCTGCCGTCCTGGCGTGTTCAAAACTGCTCCAGCTGTCAGCAGCAAACATCCCAGGCCTAAGGCAGCCGGAAGTTTGTTCTTATGAAAGAAAGATAGACCTGAACAGCCCATAGATAACACCACATAGCCAAGAGCTTGCAATCTGCTGAATACTGCCTTCAGAGCAGAGGAAAGTTAACTGAAGATAAATCATTTAAAATAACAGCTCAAAAGGGCAAAACTGCTCATAATTAGATGGTTGGCACTTTGATAGATCTGCAGGAACTAAAGTATGGAAGAGTTTAAGCTCTAAGCTTTTAACAGTGAGAAAACGGAAGACTCGCACTCCTGGGAGGGCCAGAGAACTGCTGAAATTTAACATACATTGTAATTTAATGGAAACATTACTACAGGTTTTGGGAAAAAAATAATTCAATCCTGAAAAAGCCTTTTCTTCACTAGAAAAGACAGAAATAACATTTCAGTGTAGTATTTACCAAGGGAACCACTACTTCCCTGGTGTCCTTCCCTGGTTACATTGTTTTCTAAGAATGGTAAAGATTAAAAAAACAGAAAGAGGAACCTGAACAACTAAAAGCCAGTTTGTGGTTGTTTGCTATTTAAAATCTCAGTATGAGTGGATCTATTCATTCAGAATAGCCTCAGACCTAATGGGCTTGTTCTTGTTTATGTATTTCAAGTTTGTGCAACATGAAGATTTCCCAGTTATACCACATGATTTCCAGGTAGGAGAATACCAAAGAGTCCCTTGATTCTTAACTCTGCAACTGCATCATCATAAAACATCTTGTCTGTCCTCCACAAAACTGTGTTTTCAGAGTTCTGCACTAACTGGATTTTGGAATAAACAAGATAAATAATTCTGTGCCTTTAAGTGACTATTTCAGGACAGCAAACAACTGAGATTGTACACCTTTTGCAGTCTGAGCCTGAAGTTTCTGCTTTGGATCCCAGGAGGGAGATGCTCAATGCTGTACTCTCTGTAGTTGATCTAGAGAGGTGGTGTGCTACTCCAGCATACGCATTCCTAGTGTTACAGTGGCTTCCCCAGGGGACAGTTGTGTGTTTGAGATGTTAAAAAATTCACCATATCCTTTCTTTAGAAGTAGTCACCTACATAGAGCACCTCAAAACTCTTTCACTTCTTTTTGTGCCTTGTACTAAGCAATACCCTGTTTTTTTATATAGGGTAAGTGCCTGCTCTGACACAGCGCCCCGCTGAAGGCAACAGAAAGCCGTGGTGTTGGCAGGATGTCCCTAATCAGCTCATACCTTCTGTTTCTTGTTCTCAAGTCACCACTCCTTCTATTTCTATACAAGCTGCCTTGCTTTCGTGGGACATGTCTGTGGGCTGTGTGTTACACTGACCAACAACACATTTCTTCATGCATCTCAGGGGAACTTGATGAAAATACACGTATCTGGGGACAGTCACAGTGCATTGTAAGCCCACTTTGGAATTTACTGTCTTCTGTCTGTATCAGTCCTGAACTTCAAAAGAGCATTATATTTTACTTAAACACTTTCGTAAGTTTGTCAACACAGTGATGTTTGATGGGTGCTTCTCATTAGCAAAAAGAAATATTAAGTAACTGAATGTTATTTCCAATGCACAGTAGTGGCTAAACGAAGGCAAACTTCAGACTCTGCCTCGAATATTATTGGCACTCAGCAACTTTATGTAAGTTTAAATGAGCAATATTATTTATATAACAGAATTGCGGAGGCACCAAACACACAGAGCAAATGCAAGAAGAGGAGGATAGTGTTTTATCCCACAGTTGGTCACAAGAAGTGGAGAAAACCGCTGACAAACCTCCTAGTTTAGAACTTAAAGCATCCTTTGAGTATGACCACAGGACCCTCTACCAGCCAACGTGTGCTGCTAAAAGTCATTCTACAGCACCAAAGAGTCATTATGGTGGGCATCTAAAAACTCCACCCAGGGGCACCCCACATACAATGCTCTCTCTTTGACAGAAAATAGATTTTTTTAGTCTGCTTTAGTAGTGACTCACAGAAAAGGACAAATACATTTCTGCCTGGGATTTCCTGATCAAAGCTGCCTGCATGCCTACAACACTGCACTTGCACAGTAACTTCACCTGCTTTTAGCACGTCAGAATTACTGAATACGTACAGCTGCTTTACTCAACACTTCCCAGAATGGCTGTGACAGTGAGCATGCCAGGGTTTCTGAAAGTGCAACCCTGCTGAGTGTTCACAAGAGTGCCCAGGTCAGGAATTTCATATATTCTTTGGTATATTTGAAGACTTAGCAGGGCTGGATTGATGGTTGGACTCGATGATCTTAAAGGTCTTTTCCAATCAAAACCATTGTATTATTCTATATTGGCATTTTGCTTATCTAGAAAAAATGAAACAGAGGGACAGGATCATTGTTACATTTTTAATAGCTTGGTAGTTTCAGCCCAAACCAATTTTTATTTATAGGTTTCATACACACACAGAGCAGCTCATGGTGCAGCACACAGTCAGACCCATTACATACAGATGAGATCACTCTCAGTGCTGGAATATTTATTTACATATGGGTCTGCTCACTTATTTTAGTATCAAAGCAGCTTAATGGAAAGCAAGTTAAGTGTAAGTAAAAGAAACTCAAGAGAAACGTTGAAGAAACTTCTCCCAGGATGCAGAGCAAGGCAGTGTCCAGGGTCGATGCCAGAGCCCCAAAACTCAGCAGTTCCTGGATTTGGAGCTTAAGCAAAATACGCTTTTATCTCTCAGCTCAAAAAATTGCAGATTCAATTCAAAATAATTTATATTATCCTCTACCTACTGCCAGGCTTCCCACTGAACAAGCTGTTCAAAGATCTGGGATAACCTAGCTGTCTTAGCAGTGATTCATATAAACAACAAGAAAAACCACAAATAGCAACAATTACAGTTGCTATCATTTGGTGCTGCTGCCAGGAGGAGGCTGCCTGCCAAGGGGAACATTCCTGGCAAGTTAGTCCTTCAGCGTGCTGGCAGCCCGCAGTGCCTGGAACAGCCCCGCTGTTCTGCTCAGCTGGGCTGCTCCCAGGGCGCCAGCAAGGCAGGGCGACACAGTGGGGTTTGAGGGAGCCCCCAGGATGCGCGGAAACCGGCACATTCCTTCTCCATCTGCACAACGGGGGCTTTGTGCTGAGTGAGAGCATTTTGCTGGTACATTCTGGTGCAAGGGACGGGAAGAAGAAAGCACACTAGGGAGGTCAGGCTCTGCTTCCCAGACATTGGGTTTAATCTGTTTGCGTGCCTTAAACTGAACTGTTCTATTTTATTTAAAATACTGCATTTCAGCGAGGAATGTGTCAAGATTCCTAGTGTCAAACTCCATGACAGAGTCGACAGCTAGCACAGATGATTGTTTCAGGATGTAAAGCATTGTAGCATATGGACTTGTCAGCATCAGATTTTGCATCCTGGAGTAGGAAGGGCACTTGTAAGAGAAGGGGTTTAAAACTAAAGCAAAGTTAAAACTACAGTTTCACTAAAGCAACTGCATTCAGCGCAGTTCTTTCTGGACTCTCCCAAAGGTTATGGGTAATTTCTTTAAATTTTTGACTTCCACCAGAGAAATATACCTGCCTGCTCTGTTAGATGCTGAACTGCTTCTCCATTTTTTGAGTAGAGCATTCCCTGATACCTTTTAAATATACAGGAAGAGGTAGGAATATCGTGCCTATTAACTCCATACCAGATTAGGATGGTAGACACAACCGCCATCCCACCTTACCAGATAAGTACATCACGTACTTGAGCATCTGTTAAAATGCTTTTTGAAGGTCAGAAAAAAAAAGTATATTCTGTCTCCTACTGCTTACAGTAGCTGTGAACATTTTTATTTGACATTAAGCAAGCACAGTGTTCCCTAGGCTGACAAGTTCAGACAATACCAGATTCTTCAAGTCCACATGGCTCCATTTTCCAGGATGACTGATGACATTTGACTCTTCATGACCTTAAAAGAGTGTTCTAAGAACAATTTCTGTGAGTAGCAAGAAGCTGTAATTTGTTCAGTAAAAGATGACAACATCTGCTGTTGAGAATTCACTGGAAACATATTCTGTGACGTACTGGATTTTAATTAAAAACACGACAAGCAATAAAGAAACAAAAAATTCCTTTTATGTCACCATCTATCTTTCTAAAACTTTATCTGAGTCAACATTCACCTTTTTGATTCAAGCTTAAAGATAAAGACAAGGAATCTTTTGTCAGAAGATACTAAGCATCACTGAACCTCTGCAGAACTTTCCAGATTTAGTAATCACTAGGTTATTGATTTCATATTAAACACTTGTTTAACTTATAGGGTTTTTTGGCTGCTAACATCAAAGAGCGTGGTTTCAACCTAACTCTAAATAGAAAAAAAAAGAATCATAAAAAGGGAAGTAATTTTTTAGAAGTTTGGACACTTCAGAACTTGAAGTGGCTTGGGTAGGGGAATTTGGGCATCTCTCCAGGGAAAGAGAAAGAGCACAACAGTGGTGACCTCTGCCAGTGCCCCGTTTTGGCAAGAAAGCTGCAGTGTCAAGGTGTGCTCGCAAATGAGAGCCCATGACACCAGACTCTCCTCTACCCCGTCTCAAACACTATGTGTATGAAGCACTGACTGTTCTGAATTCAGGTAAGTTATTCCATTTCATTTTTGTTGTCCTGTATTCCCATCTCTTGTTATGTTACCTTGAAAATAATGGCACAATTTGCTGACTCCTTTCCTCAAAGCAGATTTTGTGATGTTTTGTTGGTGGAGAATTGTTTTAAGCAAGACACCAGCTAAACTGACTACGTTTCACATGCCTTTTCCAAGAAAAGATGATTTTAAAATATGCAAGTCATGCATTTTAGTTAATTAAGCATATGTATACTTCAATAAAAGGACTGTTGTATGCTGGTTGCTGTTGCAAACATCTTTGCTAAAACAATTTCTTTGCAGTTAGCAGGATCATCTTAAACAAAGGAAGAGCCTTGAAAATGTTTTTAAGTGTTGAAAGCAGAACGTGAAAGTGTCTGGACAGAGATGTGGCCTTTTTAAGCCTAAAAAGAAGAGGATTTAAATGGACTTAATAGCTTGAAGGATTAGCAATGCAAGACAGACACTTTCACACACAAACTTCTCTGAGTTCATCCAAATTCAACAGCGACTTAGGTCATCAAATTAAAAGACGCTTTGGTGGTTCACTGGAAGCAAGTCTATGGCTCTCAGCCCAGTTTCTACAGAAAAGATACTCATCAAAAACATGGCTCTATCTGGCGGTCCCACTGGGTGTTTCAGAAAAGACCAAGAAGTAAAAGTACACAGAGCAGTTCCCTTAAAATACGCAGTATTAGTGGCCTAGTTAGAATAGCGTGTGGGGAGCATAACCTCCCTTTTTTCAACTGTGGACAGGCACTGTGCTCCATGAATTAAAGCAGATTTTATAGTATTACTAGTGTAGAGTTTTCTAAAAACATGTAATATATTCAGAGAGAGAGCTCAGGTGATCCACCACTGAATTCCTCGTTCCTAAACTCTGTATAGCGTGATGTCACTTTACCATTTTGCATGGTTGTCATGGGCTGTCTTTCATACAGTCCTTCCCATCAAACTGGGCCTAGATAAAACTGGGCTCGATTCTGCCAGGAGCACTGCCTCAAGTGTTTGGGCAGACAGCTGTGTTAAAGGTACCAATGTCATGGCGATGAGCCACAATCAGAGCTGCTGGGTGGGGGGAGCACACAGGTCACTGCTCATCTGCTCGCGCTCTGACAGCAGGAATTCCACGAGTGACCAGATCTCATTCTTGCTTAGTAAGACCATTGCATCCAGTTTCCAGCTCAGCTTTCTGAACAGTAAATCTTCACTTTCATGGGTAAAAGACAAAGATAGGCGCTGGGAAAAAGGCACAGATTTTCTGGGAAGATAAAAATTAATAATTCCCCAAACAAAAAAGTGGTGGAGAGAGAAAAAAAGCCTTTTCCCTTAGACATCTTCTCATATATAAGCATATGAAAATTCTAGATATGTTCGTATGGCTGTAGGCTTATTGAGATCACTAACCCCACAAAGACAAGCAGTATTTTCTGGAAAAATAATTAGATACACATCTCTTTATCAAAATACCCCTGCACCTGGTATTGGGCACCCTTTATTTATGATCCAGTTCTTTCAGTCTGTGTGATCAAATTAATTCTGTGCCTAGAAATCAAATAACCCCCTTATGCATGTGTTATGAATACATAAATGCACACATATTATCAGACTGGTTTCCTCTTCTGCTTTAAAAACGAGGTCCAGATCACTCCAGCTATAAATGCTTTCTGTGTATCATTGCATGGTACACTTGCACTCACGAAACTCAGGCTGGTGGTAAAAATAACCTTCTCTTGAAGAGCAGATGTTAATTTATCTGCTAGGGTGTCCACCTGTTAACAGTTTTCAGAGAGGGCCCCTGTCTGGAAATAACTCTGTATTTCATGATGTGCTTTACTGGACAGACCCAAGATGTGACTCACTGCTCTGAGATGCGTAAACGTTAAATCTGCTCCAGCCGTGGGGGCTCAGGCTTGGCTGATAATAGCCAGACACCGGTGGCAGACTTAAAAAGAGATCACAAAAGTCTGGACTCAGAGATTTCTGCTTTACCTGAAAGGAATATTGGCACTCTGAGAACAATCTCAAGATGTAAGTCACCATGAGAAGTCATCACTGAACAGGAGCTGGGGGCTCTGCTTTCCAGAAGATAGGAAGATATTTGCGTCACTCTATAGGGCGTTCCAGCGATCTTTAAGCCATGTTTCTCTCTCTTGCTGGTCACAAGGTCATAACAATGATTACTGTGAGACCCACATTTTTCTGATCATTGTGGGATTTGCTCACGTGTCCTTGCATTACAAATTTTGCCCTCAGGCTATTCTCAAGTTACCTGCAATTATTTTGTAAAGGATTAAAGGATATTCCTATTGCCCTAACCATCACAATACTACACCATCAAATCAAATTAGGCACAGGACTATTGCTGAAACAAATGTCAAAATCAACTGCTCTCACTTCATGCCCATCTTTTCAAACTTTTATCAACTTATAATTTAAAAATAACAATTAAATAACATTTCATTATTTACATAAGATTAATGTAACATTCTCTGCCTTTTCGGTATTATGTCATGACATTCCAGAATGTCCTGAGTCAAATTTGTCTGAATTTAAACTTTAATTGGCTATTGGGGTCATAAATCACTGTTTCAACCAAGGCATGCTTATATAGGAATTATTAAGAGGTACCCCAATTCCCCACCTTCCATCTACCCCAAAATAAGAATTAACCTGCAGCCACTGTGACCCACAGCAACTGTAAGAGATGAACAACGCACTTTCCCTCACAGGAGACACTGCAGCTCCAGCCCATAATATTCTGGAACAGACACTGGTATCAATACAGTACAGTTCTCCAAATGGGACTGCAGGCCATTTTCTGCAATTTGTTGACCCTGAACCGGTTTCAAACATTCAAAAGTAGCAACTAAAATTTCAGAAAAATCTCAGTACTGATATAAATACTCTTCTGCAGGGGGCAGAGCATGTCAGCACAACAATGAACCCTGGCAAAGCTTCTTTAACGGATCAGCCTCAGAGAGACGCATGCATCATATTTTTGTCAACAGATAAAGGAAAACAGGAACAAACCGAGATCTTAATAAGTCCAGCAGCTATTCCTCCAGGGCTTTTCCCAGAGGCAGGAGAGTCCATTTGGGCAAGTGCCAGCTACAAAGTCAGTGGCAGCCGAGAGAAACAGAGGGGGAAAAGGATATTTCTCCATGGAGCTATCACACTTCGATTAATTTTCTTCTTGTATGACTTCCTGAGAAAACAACAGAAATCCAGGTTTTTCCTAATCAACAATGCAAAAAGCCTAACTCAAGGAACTCTGAGTCTGTCTTTCATTTCCCACAGAAATCCATCAGCTTTATCCTTCCGGTCTGCGTGTCTTATTTTAGATTACGGAAACTATTTACACAGACCACTTAGTGGGATGAAATTTCAGGATTTGAGGCAACAAGATGTCAAGCTCTCTTTTCTATTAAAGCAAAAAACATCTGATGGTCAAAACATCAGAGCTTTAGTTGTTAAACTGGGTTTGATTTTTTTTACAGCAGTCTTCACCAGCCTTACTATTTTTGAGGCCTTCTGCTTTGTGTGTGACTGCTGGCAAGCAAAGATGCGCAAGTTTCAGAAATACAGTATAGTCCTGGCAACCACGCTGGATCATGAAGTTAGAGCAGTTGGTGGTCTTGAAGAAGAGAAAGCTTGCAATAAGCATGCACTACACTTGCAAGAAATCTGGGACGAAACATTTGGTGAGTTATCTACACACACTAGAATCAATGGTTATTCAAAAGATAGCAGTAATTTAGGGATTCTGTATAACAACCTAATATCCTGTGAAATTTAAATTCCAACATCCCCTTCACTGCTGAGGCTCTGTTTCAGATAGCTTCAAGCCCAATACTTGATAAGCTTGTGTTTGAATACACTACAGTCAATTTCCCCCAGCAACACACACTTTGTTCTTTCTACAATTCCCAGTAACAGCTAGCAAATATTCTCATATTTCTGAATAGATTAAAAGAAGTGACTAGTTTTTAAAGGGGATTTTAATCAGGTTTCACACACATCATCCATTTTAACTTGTATTTTAAAATCTTCACTCCCCGTGAAATCATTTGAACTGAGAAGCCTTTGTCTCGTTGACAATGAGTTGCACACTTTGTGGTTCTGCTCTTCAAAAATTTGATTTCATGTCTCAGCCCACGTTGTTGCCACAGTGCAGATAATTTGAAATCTATGGCATTATCTGGTCTGTTCTAGTGTTATGAAAGAGTAACGCACAATTGCAGCTTCTGGTGTTCCTGCAAAGGTAAACTTACAAGAAAAAGAGACAAAAATTACTATGAGTGGAGATGACTGCAGGACTGAGAAGAGCACAAGATTGCTGTCTCTCTTACAAAACTGGAGGTTGTACTGCATCCTCTACATCAGTGTCTACAGGCCTAATTTCAAATAAAGACAAGGCCTTTGTGCCTTTGTGCCTTTGCAGATGAGAACAGACTGAGTAGCATTCAAAGTGAGTACACATACAGTCTCATCGGGCTAAGTACTTAAGAAATGAAGGCCAAATCATAGCTTATGTAGAAGTTATGTAGAAGTTACTGAGGCACAAGCTTTGCTTTGTGTGTGTGTATGCAGCTAGTAGCTAATACGAAGTATTCTCCTACATGTTCAAATGTTACAGTAAGCATTTGAGAGACACGTAAAAGTCTTACAACAGCATAATTTACATAGAGTCAACTAGTCACCCCCATGTAAGGAAGTCATAACTGTGCTAAATATTTGAAGAATGGAAGCGTGGAGGAAAAGCAACTGTCAAGACATAAGTAGTATCACGTCAGGGATTCAAGGGGATGGATTCTCAGCTGTGCATCTTACCAGAACTAGAGAAGTGAAAAGAATTAGCTTAGACTGTCCAGAGTGCAGAAGAGAATCAACAGTGAATATGGGTGCTGTATTCAAAATCACTGGCTAAACCCCATAATAATGCTAAACTGGGAAGCTGATCCTGAGACCACTTCTTAACACACTTAAATGCATTAACAGTAAAGCAATCAATGTTCAATTGTGTAATTACTGTGTTCATGTCAAATCATCCCTGAAGAGCCAAGCTGGGGACACTGAGGGCAGGTGCTGGGCAGGATTCCTTACGCAGCTCTCCTGCGACAGGGCCCCTCGGCCCTTGGCTTCTGGCACCTGTTGTTCTCCTAGTCCTGCATTCACCAAGCAGTTCTCTCTGTCTCTGTATGTCCATGCTCTTGCTCCATTCCCGGGCCTCCCAAGCTCTTGCTTTTATGCAGCTCCCGCAATTCCAGCCCTGGGCTGGAGAGAGCCTGAGCAGAATCTCAGCTGTGCAGACTCAGCATATGGTGGGGCAGATGCTTTGGGGAGTGTTTTGTTTCTTGTTGTAGGGTTTTTGTTTGGGCTTTATTTGCTCTTTTTCTAATATTCTCTTAGAGACACAAGCCAAGGTCAGGACCAGGTTGAAACTCTACTCCTTCCCCCTTTGTGGGTGTTGGAGAGAGCAGCACAGCAGCAGCCAGGATGGAGTTTACACTTCCTTCTTCCCTCTACAGTGCTGCAGATCATTGCATGATTCTGCACAATCTGCAGGATTTCAGTGCAAGGGCAGTGGTTTCCCACTCATACAGCATCTCTGAGCTCATCTGCTTGCACGCACTGTGAAGAGCTGGGCGGAAAAACACGAACCCAGTGCTCTCACTGGTATAATCAGCATAACTGCCTTGGATTTTTGCATCACCATAGGTCATCTGTAATGTTATTATTTCTTAAAAAAATACTCCTGCTCTTTTTACATGCATTTTGTTTTCGTAAGAAGAACAATGACACTTGTTTGCTAGTGTGAAACAGGACATAAATTTCCTTAAGTAAAACCTATCAGCAAATACAAACCCACAAATCCACAGACCACGCTATCTGCTGTGTTCTCCAGCTGGACAGTGCCGTGGACATAACAACCCCTCTTTTGTATGCCATGTCTGAAAGCCCTCATGTAATGCCACTTGTTCCTGCACTGGCAGGTTTATTTCTTACCATAACACGGCAATTAAAATTTATATCTCATTGTGGCACTGGACATACAAAACACAGCCAAAGGGCCCCAGGCTTGGAATCAGGAGCTCTGGAGGTCCTTTCTAAAACCACTCAAAAGGCACTTGCTTTAGGGTTTGAGCCATGCAAACCCATAAACATGATTCTCTTGGTACTTCAGGTATCAAACCGATGTTGATCCTGAATTTGCAACTAGACAAGTGAAAGGAGAACTGACTCCTGTGCCCGGTAGTGAAGGTTCCTGTGTTATCCTCAGTATTCTCTTGGCTGCAAGGTTCAGAAAGCAGCTGTGCTGAGGTGATAGGCATTGTAGTCACCAAGCACCAGTCCTCAGAAACTTACTGCCTGGAGAGAGCTTCACTGGCAACCACTAGCGCAGTAGAGGGCCTTCCCTGCTGACAGTCCAATTTGAATATACACTTAGTGATATTATTTTTAACTCTTCCTGAGCGCTATAGAACTGGTTTCTGATAGGGGCCAAAGGAGACTGACCTCCCAAGGGCTTTTTGATGTGGATGCATGAACTGTATCAACTCAGATGAAGGGGCAGGATTTCTTACAATGTTTTGCTTTAGTTTAAATCCATATTCTCCCTCTCCTTTACTATTACTTTGGAACTCAAATATAGAAGGCATGTTTCTTTTGCTACAAGGAAGCCTGTGCTCACTGTCATGTCATGGACAAAACAAAATCTCCTTTCACAAAAGCATTCAGACACTCAAAGCAGTCCTGTCTGTAGAATGCTATATAATTTTCCCCACAGAAATTTCCTCCCAGCCTCAGTCCTCCATTGAGAGTCATCTGTTTCCTTTACCTCATTTTCAGATTGAATTCTCCCTGGGTTTCTATTGCATTATGTTTTCTCTGCCCTCTCTCCCAGCCTCCAAGAGAAATGCAAACCTTATTAAAGACACATGGAATTGTCAGGCTATGTTAGTTAGAGATGGTTAGAAATTGGAAAGAAAAGAGGTTTGTATGAAGGCATGGATGGTTGTTTCCAGGTTTCTTTTCTCGAAGAGAGATGCTGCAAGTTTACTCCCAGCTTACATGGAAGATATGCAAGGATTGTATCTCACAGAGAGTGTCATAAGCATGTAAATAAGGTGCATGCAGGTACACAGATGGGTATCTTTGAACTGTGTACAGTTTTCATCCCTACAGCTCATGTGCTGAGCGCTAAACACACACACGGCAGTTAGAGGTTTGCCCAGCAGGCAGTGTCTGCCACACAGCCAGACGCAAGTCCTCCCTGTGACCAGACCCGCAGCTGTGCCTCTTGGATCACTGTGTCCACAGTTCTCCATAGGGTCAGGACACGGTGATGCAGCATATGCTCTGCTTTCCCTCCCATTATTGCTAATTTTGGAATAGGCAGGGTGTTGTGTATCTTTGTTGTAACAGAAACAGTTCTAGCAGCAAAGAAGCTCACACAGTGAAGAGGAAGTAACAATAATCGCAGATAACAAGCTACTTTCATAAGACATATTGTCACCCTGAAGTTTCTCATTACCCTGACACCAATTTTAGTCCTTCTTTCTTGGTGTGAGATGTTAGAGCAGAATCATTTTACAGAAACAACATAAAGACATGTCAGACCATGTGTATCATCTACCACGCTACCCCAGCTCTGGCAATGAAAGAGTACAAAAGTGGGGCAAGAATAAAATAACAATTCCCAAAGTACATTCTGAGCTCAGAAATCTAAAGCTGAGGATCTTCTTCAGCCAGTAGTGTCTCTAAGTTTAATAGACCCTGGTGGGATTATCTACCGTGAATTTGATCAAAGCGCTTTTGACCATTTTGGACTTGGAACTTTGTTCCATATAAACTTTTGGAATAAATAACACCTTTTTATGACAGTATAGTGAAAATATATTTCTACTGAAGTTATAAGCACTTAACATTCAGAACCCCTTATTTTTTCATTTACAGATATGGGTATCACGTATTTATTTTTATAACCTCCAACTGAAGACTGAGAAGTTTAAGCATGTACTGTGAGGGAGGGTCATTTGCAAACTGTTTTTTGGACTCCATGATCATATACACGAATAGAAGGTGAAAAATGGAGCCAAATCAGGCATTAGGGTTTAAGAGGTTTTGAGAGGTAAAACACATCTTTCAAACAGCAGCCAAAGCAATACTGTCTTACAGAATAAAGTAGAAAATTTCTGCAGTTAGACCGGAACAACTTCATCAAAGTTGCAACATTTTCTATTTTGGACAGCTCTGAAAGCTAATGGTGTAATTTAGTAGCACTCCTATTAAATCTTTCGCTGATGGCACATTAGCTGAATCACTACGATTCAACTTTAACATTACAGTCCTAACCTGAGAGACTTGTGACTCCTATTACAACTGGCACATGGTATCTTTATTTTGGTGGCAGTGGTAGAGGAGACCCATGAAGCTACACAAGAAGTTGTTTAGAACCTGCAGAGAGAAGCGTTGATGCTTTTGCCTAATGACGTGTAAATAACATACTTTCATATATACCACCCTAAAGAAACTCAGATTCAATTGCTGTTCAGGCAGAAAAGATAGTTCCAAAAGTCTGAAACACAGTGCAATCAAATCTCTTTTGCTACCTTTAGGTAGCTTGGAAAGAAAAATAGAACCTTCTATCTCCACCTTAATCCTAACCAAGTCTCCCAGGCTGAGGAGCAGCCTCTCTCATCCACAGCCATTCTAGCCTGAACTTTCCTTCTAGAAAACTCACAGCTCTCTCACAATGCATGAGAAAAAGCAGCCTACAAAGTATTTTCTATCATAACCCTCCCTCCAACTCTTTTCTTTTCTAAATCAGTTCATAAGACATTGGCTTCACTTCCCTTGTTTCTAAAAGCCAGATTTATCCTCACCCTATCAAATGATCCTAAATCTTGTCTATAAAGCAGTAAATATGGGCATCATGTACAAAATGTTCTGTAAAGTGACTCACTAGAAATACAAACGCCTTTGCAGCCTCCTGCTCTGTCAGACTTGCCTGTTTGGCTCTGAACTCCTTTAGCCTGTAGGCCACTGCTTCTCTGTGCATGGCTGACACAGAGCTACTGCTGCTTATGAAAATCAGTATCCTCAAAAATCTGTAACAGCTAAATGCAAGGAAATCTACCAGCTAGAAGTCAGAATCTGATGATCCTCTGCTATCTCGGGACTTTTGTAAAATACCTTGCCTATGTTAAATACATATTAAAGGCTCTTGCTAAGCCTTTGAGCAAGGATTAGTAGAATGTGGGGTCTAAGTGTTGGTGAATGTAGTTCTGTTCAGATAGTCTGTTATAGCAGAATTTCAGCCAGGCCAGGTAGTACACCCCATGAATCTCCTCACCAGTGTCCTTCTCATGAGTCTCCCTGAGAAATCTGCCAAATCAACACATTGGTATTGGCAGAGTATGGATACACGTTTGGATCTGGGGAAGGTGCACTATGACATACTGAAAATGGAATGGTAAAAAAAATAGCTGCACTTCTGTAGTTCAGCCCCCAGACAGTTAACGCTCCACAATGCTTCTTTCTGCTGTCACGGTATTTGTGTTTCATTCTTTTACTCTGACTAAAGCACTACAGCAGTTACCTTGCTGAACAAATTCCAAGCAGCTCATGTACTCCTAACGGTTTTGTCCCTTGCTGTACTGCAGACAGCTTCCCAGGTTACTACGGCTGTTTCTCTTCTCCCGTATTTGGAAGCTGGCCTGCAGCACGGAGATCCCCTGTGGGACCTGGTTAAATTTCAGAGTCAGTTCTGCACCTTGCCATTTCCTTCAGCTGATGCAAATCAAACATAGTAGGAGTGAAAAATGTAAGTGTAGGCTTGGCTAATTGCTTTGCCTGGGGACCTGTTCTGAGTGTAGAAGGTTTGCCTCGGGAGAAAATGTTTCATGAGCACAGCATGCTCTGCACAGCGTGACACTGCTGTAGCTGTTGACCCTTATTGGGCAGCAGTTTGCACACACTGTGCACCACGTTTAATTGGCAGTGTGACACAGTATGGAACAGTACAGAATGACATACTCACATTTAAAATATTGTTGTCTGGCATCAGGGCCATTTTTCTATACACAGAGCCCAAAACCTAAATAGGAGTTTCATTTTACCCCTGAAATTTCAAGGTACCTGCAGCAAATTTAGTAGCCCTTAACTTTTGATTCTCATCTTCCAGCTGCTCCAAAGAAGCAGAACTCCAAAACTGGGCAGTTTCAAATAAAGTTAAAATTTCTGTTAATCGTGTTATTTTTTGTCACTGGACTGAACATATGGAATCATATGGAACATAATGCCTTAAACTGGAATGATTTAAAATATTTTAACAGAACTGATGGTTCATAGCCAAGCTCCTTTAAGGCAGGGATTATGAACATCTCATTCCTATTTCTGAATATTCACGAGTATTCTCACCTGTGTAATGGGGCACAAATCCAATC
This sequence comes from Dromococcyx pavoninus, assembly GCA_033558185.1. Classification (NCBI taxonomy): domain Eukaryota; kingdom Metazoa; phylum Chordata; class Aves; order Cuculiformes; family Neomorphidae; genus Dromococcyx; species Dromococcyx pavoninus. The sequence goes on along the minus strand of JAUMJL010001208.1, from coordinate 4,149 downwards.
CACTAACACTTGACCCCTACAGGAAAGTAAGGTAAAGCACAAAGACCTTCTCTGTGTGTAAGAGATCCACAATTAAATTCTTAATAGCTATGAATCTAGCTATAGAGGAGACAAGGATAAAGATGAGCACGTTTTCAGTACAGTTTAAAAAGAACATAAAACAAATCTTATGGACATAACTTGTCACAAGGACAGTTTTTTTCAAGCCCACACGTGTCACCTGGATCAATGTAATTCTGCATTCTTCCCTTTTGCAACAGGATAAAACTCTCACTAGTAATGATCTTTAACCTATAAGTGGCACAGTGTTGAACACACATTGGCCTTTCTGTGAGACTGCTGCATTTTTTATGAGGAACAGAAAACAAAATGTGCGCACTCACAGAGCAATGTTACAATGAGTCCTACCGAATTTTCTGCATGTACAAGGCCCAATTATGTGAAAATAACTGTAGGTTCAGGATCTCAGGGCAGGAAGGAGGAAGTATTTTTGTATTAGGTTAATTCTCTCTCTTAATTGTGATTTCTTGAATCTCCTCTGAGGTCTGGGACACTAGAAGAGCTTTAGTCAAGATGAATTAACAAACATGGCACAGGTATAAAATCAAAAGCATGTTGAAGTGATTTATTCTCTGAATTTATATCTCCACTGTATACGGAACGAGTTTATACATATATAGAGAAATTTGGTGCTATCTAGCAATTTCTTTGTTTAAGTATTGCCTAATCTGGTCACTTACTGCTCACTGATGGCAGCAAACTCCTACATGTACTGATACAAAGCAACAACTCTTTAGCATGCATGCTAAATAAAATGATTTTTGAAGCCATAAAGACTATATGAAAGAGTTAAAGATCTTTGCATTTATCCGGTAAAAATACAATTATATACATGCATATACTCAAAGAGTTCATTATTACTAAATATAGTATTATTTAATTTTAGCCAGTGGCTTTTCCAGAAGTCTTGGTCAGTGCAAAGGTTTTGGCTTTGTGGTGAATTGGAATGTACAGAAAATCTCAGATACCCCTGAGCCTGCTCATTCTGCAGCAGAGATATAAATAATTTATGAGTCTCCAAACCAGCAAAACACTTGAAATTTCAGACTAATCTTACACTTACCAAAATGCATATGCTTTAATACTTCCATAAATCAAATCCAATATGAGGCACTACTAGGTAAGGAGTTGATACATTCGAGCACTTAATATTACAGAGGGGGGAAAAAAACCTGCAGCGCTGAAACAGGCACTGGTAAACACAGAGTCAAAAAATTGTGAGTACTGCACAGAACATCTTATAGGCTGATTTGGGTGCAGGGGCCCTTGAAATTGGATTGAACATAATTACATGCAAAAATACTTAATCAAGAACTGACTGTCAAGATGCATGCTTGCAAGGCACATAAAAATTGAGAACTTACTGTAGGCATTTTAGCTGAGGTATCCGTCCATTTCAGTGCAAAGTAAAACAGGGAAGCTTGCACTGACCAACAAAAGTGATTTAAACCAATCTTTTCCTTTTTAAGGAAATCCACAAAGAGCATATAAGAAGCCAGTTACCACATCTCAGCTCTGTGAAGTGCTTGGTCACAAGAGTCTTACTGCTATCAAACAGCATGTTCTTGGAAAAGAATCATGGTGTGGCAAAGGCCATTTAATGCTGAATGACAGCATTCACATGACTTCTTAACTTAAAAACATTCAACATCTTCAGTTGATTTGCCTCTATATCCCTGTGTCCATGTGTAGACATGACCATAAATATTAACGAAAATCACCAGTGGGAAAATCAATGTTTAGACTGTTAAAATGGTTGCCTACTGTGGGTAAAGCACTTAGACTGGTTACCAGGTAGTGGTTTCTATTATCAAGCTCGGAGCCAGCATGTGTGTGCTCAGAATACAAGTATACATCTCTCATTGCCTGAAAATGTTGTTTAAAAGAACACTGTCATCACAAATGTGATACTTGATGAGATATATAGGAATAGTTTTTTCAATCATACTCACTTTTCGTGGTACTCACCTAACTGGTCACAAGTCAAGCTCCTGAAAACTACCCATTGCTTTTTGAAAAAACAAAGTCTATCATCAGTTCATAATAATGTGGTCACAAGAGTAGAAAGCACTATCAATGTAGTAATACCATTCCACAAGAAACATACCTTGGGCTCAATAAATGGGAAACGTGATAAATCTTGCTTTACTTTATAACCACATGCTAGGATCTGGAGAGTTAATGAAACTGTATAAATTGGAGAAGAAATCTCACAGTAGCAGCACAATTAATGTATAATTACAAACTGAACAGCTCAAAGGGCAAAAGAAATTGATTTTAAAAATACTTGCTGCTGCAGAGTTTTCTTCATGACATCCATGTGACAGATCTGGATGCTGCAAAGGAAAGAAGAAACACTGTAAATTAATATTTAAAAATTCAAACAAAAAAAAAAACAGCGCTACATGTATTGCTTTTAATTGCATGGAATTTTGCTGGATGTGGTCTCAAAAATTAGGTAGCAACAGCAATAGCAGGTAGAGAATTTCAGTGATTGGGCCTGCAGTAGAGTCATGTAATACAGACAATAAAACCTGATTTTTGCATAGGCAAAAATTATAATAATATAGCCACAAAAAGTGACACAAACTCTTAATACCAACACTCCTTCAAACACAAATACAAACACACATATTTTCACTCTGTAGATGAGTAAAGTTCCAGAAGACTATAAAAAATATTCATCTCCCTATTTTATTTTGCCTGTAGTAACTATACCTATTAGACCCTTTTATCGTGACTAGATAACATTTTTTTTTCTTCAAAACATATGCATGCACATGCATATTTCAGCCAGAACGCAGTATGCAGGATCCCAGACTTAAAGCAATTATTTTTAATCAGAGAATTTATCTTACGTGTAAGTCCCACGAGTGACTAAATATGTGGTTTATTAGGTTTGCATAGTTCCACAAAACAGAATTTAGCAGATTATGAGTTCACAATGTGGACTAATTGCTTTTTCTAATTCTCAGCTTCTGCATATAGAGTATCCAGAAGGATTTTTATATCATTATTAGTGATCCGTGGTATGCTAAAGAGTCACCTCGGGGAATGTCTAGACTAGAAATGATAAATATAATGCTATATAGCCAATAGCTAAGAACTTAAAACACTTATATGATGCATAATTCAAGTGACTTAACACATTACTGCTGAGAGGCTGGTATTTCAAGTATGCTTTGAAAGCCAATAGCATAATTTGATTATCTGTTATCCACCCTACTGTATACCTCTTCTGAAACACAACTGGATTGTACAAAGATATTAGTTGTCTGTCTTCTACCATTGCAGGTTCAACCCCCCCACTCCCACATATGTAAACACAATTCCCAGCACAATAAAAGAAGAAAGAACAACAAAACAAAAAATGTGTCACTAAGATTTCTAGCCCTGCACAGAATCTGTTTTTCATAGCTCTTTGGGCCTATGACCTGTAGCTATTCCTGTGGCTCCAACTCACAGGGCACTAGTCTTACACGGAGCAGATGAGGGAACTGGGACTGTTTAGTCTTGAGGAGACTGAGGGACAACCTCATTGCTCTCTGCAGCTCCTGAAAGGAGGTTGTGGTGAGGTGGGTGTTGGGCTCTTCTCCCAAGTAACAAGCAATGGCATGAGAGGGAATGGGCTCAAGTTGTGCCAGGGGAGGCTTAGACTGGATACTTAGGAAAAATTACCTCATGGAAAGGGTTATCAAGTACTGGCAGAGGCTGCCCGGGGCAGTGGTGGAGTCTCCATCCCTGGAAGGGTTCAAAGACGTGGGGCTGCAGTACTTGAGAACACGATTTAGGCACGCACTTTATCCCAAGTAACAAGTGATTGGATGAGAGGAAATGGCCTAAAGTTGTGTGAGGGGAAGTTTAGACTGGATATTCGAAAAATTACTTCACATCCCCCCAGACACATGGAGCGGGCGGAGTCCAGCAATCAATCTTTTGCGCCCGTCCTCCCTCTTCCCATCTCGGCTTTAACCATCTCCTTATATGGACACCAGAATGTCTGACGTCATCCCCGCGCTGGGAAACCAGCGCCCGCGCAACCCAGCCCAGTCGGGAAAGGCGGGGGGAAGAGGGGGGTGACGGGCGGGG